>CM053628.1:12904733-12944444 GCA_028646595.1 Phalanger gymnotis
GCTTGTTTGCCAAACAGGGAGATGAAGGCTAATGACAACACTCAGAATGTAACCTGTAAAATTGTCTGTAAAATAATTCAAAGAAAGGTTATGGATGATTATAAGCAGTATTATCTCACAAAGAACAGGGAAGCTATAGAGCATATAAATATTTTCATGACAGTTTAGCAAGATGTCCAACAAAGCAAAGTCATCCCAAGGGCATTCAAGGATGAAAAATAAGGGGCACTACAAATAGGGGAAAAAATGGAAAAGATTTACAAAGGCTGTTTTAATAAACTGTTTTGTCCAAAAAAAAAAAGCTAGGCCTTGATCTCAGGGAGAAGCTTGGGGATCACTAAAAGCCTTGTGCATTTTCCCCAACTATTAGCCCAGTCTGCTCTCCTCCTCCAGCTCTGTTCTAGGCTCAGTTCATTATCTATCTTCTTTGTTTGTATAAGACACGTGTACTGATGAAGCAGCTCTCTTAATTGTACACCTACTTGAATATCACAGCTTGGATAATAGGCATTTTTTCATCCATTTTCTTTTTTCCATTATAAATACATACACCAGACTAGTAACTATGGCTGACTTTTCAGTAATTATGGGCCTTATTTAGGAAATGTTCCAATATCCTGAGGCAGGATGAAGTAAACCCAGTGTCCTAGAAGACGAGAAAACTCTAAAAGGGACTCCCTTTTCGATCTGGTCTCTTCACTAGATATCCTCCATGACAGTGGGTAATGCCTCTGGTGATCACAAGCCTCTTTGGTTTATTTCATTTGATATTAATAATTAGAGGGTTGGTGAATAAATCGATCTTTCATGTTTTATTATTCAAGTAGTCATCTTTGATTATCTCATGTGCACGGGACAGTCCTTGTTGGAGGGGAGCCTTTAAGGTCATCACTTCACTCGACCAAATAAAATGTGTTTGTTTTTGTTTTTGTTTTTTAAATAAACAACAAGCAGGGAACAGAATGGCACCCATCAGCCAAATGTGTGGCTGGAAGGATGTTGTCGGCTATACGATACCACTTAAGAAAACCTGCCTATCCCCTTCCCAAATCTTGATCAAGGCACACATTTGATCATCATAACTTTGTGGAGATAGCAAAGTAGGCATAACGGTTGGCAGTTACTGGTGTTTTCTCATTGCCTTTTTTCAGCAACATAACGTCCATTTTTCTTCCCTAGCATTTAGTATCCTCCCCTCTATCTTCTATACTGAGAATAAATCCTTCAGTGCCATCAGAATTGAATTGAATCCCATGGCTTTCATCCTGACAAGGAGATGAAATGTTCAATGTCCAAGGTGATTTCTAGGCTCACTTGGTATCCTCATTTTAGTGACTGATGTACGTGGCTAATCTTCCTTCAGAAATGGTGATTGGTTGTGTTGATTCCTGTTATTGTAATACATTTTCTGTTTTCCAGCATCGATGGCTCATTTAAATACGTCAAGCTGAATCTGCTTTTAATTGCGTTGCCTGTCATCTCATTTTTATTTTTCTTAGAATGTAGCACCGATGTTGATTTTGGCTTTAACAAGGCCGTGGTCTCACTCAACGCCAACAGCCTGTTCCAAATTCTTCAACTAGCAGTGACTAGTCATTTCCTGTTTTTTAAGATAGAATCCATTTCAGTGTTTGTGATGTTATTCTGGGCTCATCATGTCCCAAACCTCCTCATTCTCTTCTGGAAGAAAGCCTTCTGAATAGGCCTGACGTTTCGGTATAATGGAGAAGGCCCTAACCTCTTCGTTTTTTCCAAAGAGTTTTCACTGCCCTCTCCTTTGCCTGTTTTGTATTGAAATCACTGGGTATTCAATGCCAATTTAATTTGGAGTGTCTTATTGAGTTCTTCATAGATTTAGCTACCTCCTTATACTCTGTAGCAGATGCTGGCACATGAGGTGCAATTAACTTCATTGAGTTATTTTTGCAAATGCTTATCAGGAATACTGCAATTGGAGATAACCATGTGTCTCAGGAAATGGTGTTTTGTATTGCGTTTGAACACACAATAAAACCAACTGCACAAACTCCTTTATTTCCCTGTCCAAGGAGAACTTTCCTTTTGGCTTCCGGTTTCATTTGAGTAAGAATATCATATTGTTGATATCATATTCCTCAAATATTAGTCACTTGGTATAATGTTCCTCATACTAAATATGATACAATATTTAGCACACCAAGAGATCTGTGGTATCTTGTGCCCTTCTTTTCAGTGCATTTGCTCTGTCACTGAGCAAGTAGATAGGAGCCAGAAAGAACTGTGTACCATTTTATAATGTCTTTTTTTCAAGGGTTAAAGAGTTCCTCCCCAAGTGGCTATTGTACTGGTGACAAGTTCTTCAGTACTTAGGTTGTGGAAAGCTCCCGCTGGACCTTGTGCTCCTCTTCCATAACCTTTGAGAACTCAGGCTCATAGCGATGACATGAAGAGGTGTTAGAGCAAGACTTTGCCCAAACACCAGAAATACGTTATAGCTCTAGGCTTTTCCTTCCTGGCTTGATGGAACCTGATAGAGCAGAGCTTGTGCTCTCCTGATTCCATCTCTATCATCTCATCCAAACCATCATGAAGCATCAGAATAGGATATTAGAGCTCGAT
Source organism: Phalanger gymnotis (assembly GCA_028646595.1). Lineage (NCBI taxonomy): Eukaryota > Metazoa > Chordata > Mammalia > Diprotodontia > Phalangeridae > Phalanger > Phalanger gymnotis. The sequence goes on from CM053628.1 coordinate 12,907,332, forward strand.
GGTTAGTTTAGCTGGCAGCATTTCTGCTTGGGTATAATTCCAAGGCATTTGTATTTGCTCACCGTTCGAGAGCTCCTCTAATACATCATCCAGGTATGGTAGTGACTGTGCCAATTGGGCAAATACTCTGACCAATCCTACCAGCCTGGAAAGGCTTGAAGGATGGACTCGGCAATGGACAATTGGCAATTTTCTGAGGACCCACCCTAAATAAGTTCAGTAAGTTTCACCCCAAGAAGATTGGCCAGCATCTGGTGAGATTTTTTTGCCACAGCTAATTATGAAACTCTCTACTAAAGTTCAGAGGGGTTGTAATCTGCATTAGTGGATGAACTACCCCCATGACACAAATCTAAAGTCTACTAAAGTATGGAAATCCCCTTTGTCAGTTGATTTCATAACTGAATATTCATAGATGGGAATTTATTTAGCCTGAGTAGTATTTAATCCTTGTAGCTTAGGACAGCTTCTGCACACTGATGAGACAATTAGCCCAATCTCAAGGTGATTAACATTTTCTCTGCAACATGTTGCCTCTCTTTGACACTCCTCACCAACAAGGGTCTGAATACATGCAATTTGCAACTAGAAATTAACATCCCACTGGTGGCTTTGGACAAACACGAGCTGAGTGGCCTGCTTATGTTTCACTTTCATTAAACCTTCTTATGTTTTAATTATGCTCATTTAAAAAAACAAATATGAGTACCACCCAGAGGCCACTGGAGAGGTGAATGAAAGATATGAGAAGCCTGCAACACCTTACCAACAAGGAATTATGAAGGAACGCTAGAGTAAAAGATGTGATCATAGAAATGACTGAGAGAAAATGAGGATGGGCTGATCACATGGTGAGAATGAGGGATAACCAGTAGGTATCCTGAACCTTTCCTATGTCAAGAAAAAGTCAGTAAAGCCCCTAAAATGTCAGCTGGATGTACTTCCAGTACTTAGGAGAGGATGTCCACAAGAGCCATGCTAGATGGGCTGTGATCTGAATCCCTGGAAATAATCCTATATCGATGAGATCAGACATCCATTCGAATGTGTTTTTGATTAATTTGCTCAGACTTAATCATCGACCTATCAGAGCTCCAATTTGAAATTTTGTCCATTTAAACTTATGGGTGGCTAGCCTGGGATCAGAAAGACTCATCTTCCTGAGTTCAAATGTGGCCTCTGACTCTTAGTAGCTGTGTGACCCTGGGCAAGTCAGTTAACCCTGTTTGCCTCAGTCTTCTTATCTGTAAAACGAACTGGAGAAGGATATGGCAAACCACGCCAGTATTTTTGCCAGGAAAACCCCCAATGGGGTCACGAAGAGATGGACATGACCAAAATGACTGAACAACAATAACCGATAAAGTTTTAAATTAGACAAATCATTACTAAATTCATTGATATCCTCTGTGGAACTGTAATCTAAAGTGCCCAGATAGTTACAAATGTGGAATGGAACATGAATCCTGAGTGTTGGCTCAATTTTGTCATGCTGTTTCCCACTGCTACCAGTGTCAAACAGATGAGACTTTTGGCAATTTTGTATTATTTAAATAACAAGTATTAAAATGGTCGTTTCGATCAGGAATGAATATTTAATTGTGCCCATGTAGTCATAATGAAAGCAGAGTTTTCACTGCTCTCTGACAGAATGCTCATCTGTCATGGAAGTGAGTACAGTCCCAAACACGTCACCTAAGGATGCTCACTCCAGATGGCAGTTTTTGCTTTGTCCAACATTCTTCCTTTCCTTCAGCTGTATGACCATGGGCAAGTCACTTAATCTCTCAGTGTATAAAACAACTCTTTAAGACTATGAGTAAGGTCTGTACGTTACAGAGTTGTTGATGGAGGTGTGGGTGGAGGGAGTTTCCATACCTAAAGCTTGCTATTCCCCTGGAATCACAGGTCTGTCTCTCCAACCCCCCCACAAAAAATACAAAATATTAATAAGAGAAGACTCTCTATTTGCTTAGCGCTCCATAATTTTCAGTCCTTGGGTGATCCGCCTCCTTACCCTATCACGTCAGAAAGCACTCTCAGAGCTAATTGTGGCCTTCCAGTAAATGAGTGGACACCTTGGGCAGTTTGTAGCAAAGGGAAAAAGTAATGGGCGCATCTTAATGTCTCCTTCTGATACCCAAAGGGATTAGCAGGAAAGTTAATGAGCTCTTCCTTCAAACAGCTCTCTACTAATCCAGGGAAAGTTGCTCCACAACATGTGCATTAGTAGTTTTAGTTTTAATTGGTTTTGATCAAAAGTTGTCCAACTTACCCAGCGGCCCACCTAGCGAATGCGAGAGGGATTGTGCATACAGGCTTCCTTTGAAATGCCTTGCTGCTTCGAGAGGAGTCCGGTGAGCCCCGCAAAGCAGACCCCTGCCTCCACTCACTGAAAACTCCAATGTCATTCTCGCCTTCGTTATTCAGCAAAGGTTCCTTTTCCCATGCTATGGCTAATAATATTGTAATTTATTTAAGAGCCATCTGTGTCTGGAGGAGGCAGCTGTTAAAATGAGACCCAGGATGAGTAGCAAGGAGGTAATATTTGGTCCTCAGATTGCACGCTGATTGACAACTTATTTTGTTCTTGCAGTCTGTTTTCGAGAAGACATTCGATTTGTTGCCTTTTTCACCACTAGATTATGCCTGCTTAGCTATTTTCCAAAATCCAAGAAATTTCAGTAAGTTAACTTGTTGGAATGAATCATGGTCTCATAAGTAAAACTTTAAATCCTAAGCCTCAGACTTGCATAGGATCAGTTTTTTTCTTTCATTTTTTGTGATTTTAAAATGTTTCCCTTTAACATAATTTAACCCATAACTTCCTATGCCAGTTAAAAGTGACAAGTTACCAATGACGAACTCAGATGCCTATATTCTATGTCCGTAGGTCTGTATATCACTTCTGATACATCTAGGCTTCCTTTCCCCAGCTCCTAGTCATTGAATATGTTATAGATTATCCCTCTGAAGTTTACTGTGTTTAAATGTCTCACAGACTTTAACTTCTAATTTTAGTCACTACATTCGTGATTTTTAAGTCATTCCTTAGTAGCAAAGGCTTTTCTCTTACCCAAAGGTAAGGGGCAAGGAATTGATACTCCCACTATATTCAATTGATCGACAGACAGAATTGAGTTTTTTAAATGTGTGAATGAGATTGTCTATACCTTTTGATCCCTTTATCAAGTATGAATTCCTCTTTGAGTCAAGAAGGGAGAATTGGTTAAGATAACCAAACAAGCTAACCATGCCTCTAGGGGCTTTAATAATAGGAAAATCATCAGCAGTTAATCAGTTTAGTGATATGTGAAGGACTCCAGGCTCTCCTGGAGTACCTTGAGGAGCCAAACCTTTGCACCTGTACCAGAGGTCAGTGGAAGGAAGACTGAGGCCAGAGGGAATGTTATACCAGTCCTCCACTGATCGCAATATCAAAGAGAATGGAAATGGAAGTCAACCGCATACATCTGGGAGTGGAGGGAGAAATACGGAGGTAATACTTAGGGTCACAAATGTAAACATAGAGAAATGTGAATGAAGAGGACAAGTTATCAGAGAAGGGAGGCAGTTTCAAGAAATACGACATTTTTTGCCATGAAGAGAAATGCAGACTATGGACTCCACAACGGAGAACTGCAAAAGCGAGCTCTGTGAGGACTCGAAGAAGAAAAAGGCTCCTAGTAACAAGGAGTTGAGTCACCCCTTTGTCATGTGTGTTTCCAACATGTGCCCCTAACATTTACTTGAAGTTGGAACCCACTCTTGTCCTCTGGACTTTGTGTCTACTTTTTGAAGAATGTGCTCCAGGCTTTTGAGGGAAAACTGTTTTGTACTAACTCTAATTAACTATGTCAGCTTAGTCAATGTCCTTTTCTTTTTTTTTTTAAATGTCCTTTTCTTAAAAACTAATTGAAGTCTTACTGATTGATGTGAATGGAAAGCCCATCGGTGGGGGCTTATGAACAATACTAGAAACTTAGCCCTTCCTGGTCACCTCTAGCCCTTTAAGTAATAATAGCCACTGTCTGGGCAGTTGGCCTGCCAGTGCAAGTGGAAGTTGAGAGAAGCGAGCCCAGAGAGGTTGCCATTACTAACTACATTGAGAACATGAGACTGAAATGGAAATCATTCTTTTATTCAATATACAGAGCAATAATACCACATGCATTTATTTGACCTTTTCTAAAGAAAGTAACTTTGAACTTATAAAATAAATAACTTAGTGGTCAGATATGGCTTTGGGCTGCCAAAGTTCATCCTTTCTGTATAGTGTAAGTTTTTTTCCTGTTTTCTACATCTTTAACCTCAGCTCAGGCTTTTCAACTTCCTCCTGAAGGACTGCTATCATTATTTTTTAAGTCTTTTCAGAAAGGTCATACTCTTAATGAGCATTCCACTTGGTTTGAGAGTACCTGAAATATCACCAATATTCTGGTTCATGGCCTTTTGGAATTCTCACTAATTTAGCTTTACTAATGAAAGTATTCACCAATGGAATGCCAATTACTAATGTAATTCTAGTCAAGAAATATTTAGAATTTTAATGACTCAATAAGTGTCTTGTCATAATATTCACAAGTTATAATAACAAACTTTTTCTTCTCCTGGCCTCCATTATGTTACACGGAGACCCTGTTCATAGGACATGCCAGACCTGGGAGCCTCTGAGAGAAAGGTGCAGGCTGAACCTGTGAAGGGTCATGACCAGGTTGTCTCCGATCCCCATGGCCCACAGCAAGAGAATCAACAGTGCTTTCTATCTTTTGTCATACTGGCCAATTTCCTCGATGTGCGGTGAATTCTCAGAATTCTTTTTAGTTGCTTTTCTCTTATTGTTAGTGATAGTTATTTGGGACAGTCTTTTGTATAATTGTTAATACTTTGCAATTCACTTTGAGAACTCTCTCTTCATATTCTTTGACCCCTTGTCCACTGTGGAATGGTTCTTTGACTTACTCAGTTTGGATATCAGATCCTTATCAAAGATACTTGAGGCAAAGGTTATTTTCCCAGTTGGCCACCTCTTTTCTTATCCAAATTACATTGATTTTGTTCAAACAAAAGCTTCTTAAAAATTATACGTAATTCAAATGATCTGTTTATCTTTTGTGATTACCTCTGTCCCTTGGTTAAGAACTTTCCCTTAGCCATACCTGTAAAGGGTACCAGATGTTCTCTTCTAAATTTATTTCGATGACATAACTTTTAATACTCATGTTGTATAGCCAATATGAACTTACTGTGGTATGTGCTATAAAATGGCAGCCTAAATTAATTTCTGCCAAATTAACTTCCAATATTTCTAATACTTCTCCCCCAAGTGATGTTTGTGCATCCAGCAAATACGAGATTACTATTTAAGTTTGCTTCTGTTTCTCGCTCATCTCATCTTTTCCCCCAGTCTAGTTTTCTATTTTTTGATCATTCAAATAGTTTGATGATTTTTGCTTTTGAGTATAATTTATAATTATAGTATAATTTGGGAAGTATTATTCCCAAAATGGGCATATTTTAAGATAAGTTGGGGATGGGTGGTAAATAATTCCTTTTAATTTTTTTTGATATGTACTGCACCATCATTTATAAGAACCGGAAAAATCTAGTGCCTTATCTAGAAAGGAACAGTAGCATGATATGGCTGGTGTTAAATGTCCATAGACTCCAGCCTGGTGAGAACATAGGCTAGCAAGCCCAGCTTAGGTGCTGGAATATAGATTGCCGTCTCTGCAACACTGAGTCCAGTTACTACACTAGCTTGTACTGTGTGTTGTAGCCGCTGAAGATCCCAAGTGTTTGTAGAAAGTAGACATACAACTTTGATAAGCAATGAATCAGTCATGCATCGGCCCTGCTTTTCGCATTTGACAAGGCCCTCAGATTTCATTTGGTCCAATCAGAGCGCCATCGAGAATCTCTTGTATAGCATACCCTGCACATGGTTATCCAGCTTCTTGTTCGAAGACCTCCGAGGAAAGGAAAGCTGTTGCCTCCCATGGCAGCCCGATCCACTTTTTAATGGTACCAAATACCAGAAAGTTATTTCTCACACGAAGACAAACTCTGTCTCTTTCTGGGATCAAGCACATCAAAGCTAATCCCTCTTCCATGCGACAGCCCTAGATAGCTATCAGATCCTCCCTAAGGTTTGTCTTCACAGAATCAAATACAGTACCTAAGCATAGGGTAAGCAGGTATCCTCATCAGCTGGGTGATGCCCTTGAGACAGTGTTAGACCTGAAATCAGGAAGACTTGAGTTAGTATCCCACTTCATACTCATGCTAGCTGTGTGCTAACGGATCACTTAACCCCTTGGGCAGATCACTTAAGCACTCTCAGACTCAGCTTCACCTTCCAGTAAATGAGGATAATAAATAGCACCTACCTTGCAGAGATGTTGTAAGGATTAACGAGACAATATATGTGAAGTGCTTTACAAACTTCAAAGCATATGTAAATATTAGCTGCTAACATCGAGACCATCATCATCATTGGTAAAAGCTTTGTCTGAAGTTCCAAAGCTAAGCAAGGAGTTATTTGGCAGTTTGTCATTAATGCCTTAGTGTTCATATAAGGTTGCTCTTCGGGTTGACAGGCTCAAATTTCTTCCTGCTTGAGGGGGTGGGAAGTGACCAATTGGAGTCTCATGTCCTTTGCTCCTCAAGAATGTTTTTTGGCCCTTTCCGGCTCCTCGATCACCATAGCACCCGTGAAGAAATCTGTGATGAAGGGCGGCAAAAAAGAAGCAAGTCCTCAAATTTACCCTGGATTGTACCCATCCTGTGGAAGATGGGATTATGGATGCAGCTAATTTCGAGCAGTTTTTACAAGAACGAATCAAAGTGAATGGAAAGGCTGGCAACCTGGGGGGCGGAGTTGTGACCTTTGAGAGAAGCAAGAACAAGATCATCGTGACGTCTGCCGTTTTCTAAAAGGTATTTGAAGTACCTGACAAAGAAACACTTAAAGAAGAACAATCTTCGAGATTGGCTTCGGGTGGTGGCCAATAGCAAGGAGAGTTACGAATTACGGTACTTCCAGATCAACCAGGATGAAGAGGAGGAAGAGGAGGAGGATTAAACCCTCTTGGGTCCTTTTGTATGTGATCTTGAATAAAACTTGAACCAAAAAAAAGAATGTTTTTTGCACCCTGACCTGGAAAGGAGGGGCAGCCTTACCAATATATACAGTAAGCAGTTTCCTGTGTCACAGGAATCGGAGATATTGGAAAGCATTTCCTACGCAAAATTGTCCCTTTCAGTGTCCCTCTGGTGTCCCTACCACTAGATACCAGTGACCTCAATGTGACCATTGATGATCTCACATTCCCCATGGAACCACAGAGTAGAATCATATAGTTTTGAGATAGAAGGGAGATCACTGTGTCTGACTTGCCCTTAGGCTTAGAATTTCCTCCCTCAATTAAAATTCCTTCAGAACTCTTCTCTCCATCACATGGCAGTAACTTAACAGGCCAAACAAGTTCTTAATAATATATTAACTAGCTAAGCGAAATATTTTTCAAGTAATATAATGCCATAACCTCAACAAACTGCCCACATCAAAAACAAAGAATGCATCATAGTGTGTTGGCTACAGTGGAAAGTTTGAATTTGGAGTCAGAGGACCTGGATTCAGATGCTGGTTCTGCCATTTACAATCTTTGTGACCTTGAACAAGTCATTTATCCTGTTTGGGTTGCCTTCCTAGACACTCTTTAGTTTAGCTTACCAACATCTTTCAGTATGGTTCCCAGAACAGAATGTGATACGTGGGTTGTGGTCTGAGCAGAGGAGAAGACTATGGAACTTTCTCCTCTCTAGTGCTTGTTGTTCTGCCTCTCTCAACAGCCTAATTTCCCATTACCTTTGTCTGTTGGCCCTATCATTAGTGTTCACTGAAACCCTGAGTTTTCTTTTTTTTTTTTTCCAAATGGACTAATGTCTAGCTCTGGTGTCTCCAAATTAGACTTCATAAATGATTTTATTAACCTAGCTGTAAGATGTCCCCATCGTTGTTTCATCTTCCTCTTTTTCCCCAATATAGCTATTAAAAGAACAAAGTTTTGTTGTTGCTATCATTCCTGAACAGCCATAGTTACTTCTGACCATTATCACACCTGCCACTATTCTTTCAGGACTGACACGTTCATGTCCTCTTCTGTATTTGTCTTCCCCCTTTCCATTGTCTGTACAAGTGTTTTTAGATAAATTTGACAGTATGTAGCCATATCAATTTACTTATACAACTCCACCTTTTCCTTTGAACCAGAGTTGTTTTCTTTTATATCTTCAGAATTTTATTCTTGAGAGCTTTTCATAACTCCAGGGTTTGCTTCCCCTGTAGAATTGTAGTCCATGGGACCTAGCCTTTCTTCGAACCTTTTGAAATCTGTTCACCAGAGGTCTAAGGTATAGGTCGAGTGCTGCTTATCTTGTCTGTCACAAAGTCTAAAATGGAGAGGTCAATTCTGAGAGTCCATATCTGTCTTATCCTAACAATGAGGCCCTCTGTATTTTTAAGCATCTTAGAATAACAGATCCACTGGTTGGTTCCTCCACCTTTTGAATGGTAGACCATTATTGATACTAGTAAAAAAAAACAATTGTTGTACGCATAATATAAAAACCATTATCTAGACCAGTAAAAATGTTACCTTGATTTGGAGGAAGAGAGGGAGGGAATGAGAGAAGAAAAGAGAAGAGGTGAGGGAAGAGAGACAGAGACAGAGAGAGTAGTATGTGTTTACATACATACTTCTGCAGATCTCTATACCTAAAGGCCTCCTTCCCTACTTTTTCATACTTCACTGTATATTTCTCACTGTCACTGCTGTTTCTTACTCCACTGGTCCTCACCTAAGTGGTCACCTCTACTTTTCCCCTTTCTGATTCTTTGATTTCATCACCTGAGTATATCCTCTTATTATAAAGCCCTCACCGCTGCTGCTGCTCACACTGCTCACACTCACTCAGTCAAACACTTTGCATATGTGGGTCTGATCCACCTAAAGTCTCCAGGATACTCATGAGGTCACTTTTGACTGCTAGCTTGACTGTCTCTACTTTAACATCTTTGTTACCCATAATTTGAATATTTATGTATAAACATTGTCCTATGCTGTACTGATGGTTCCTTTCCTGGATTTTGTCTCCTGTTAATTCCTATGCTTGTCTATTGCTGATCTTCTAACTCTGTGGTTATTCTCTATGAATTTTAACTTAGCTGATATCTACTTACCTGTCTTTCTTTCTTTCTTTCTTTCTTTCTTTCTTTCTTTCTTTCTTTCTTTCTTTCTTTCTTTCAGCTATCTATCAATTTGATCTATCAGTTTTATCCCTCTTTTACATTATGGGTTGAAGCCTTTTGTTATTTAATTTGCCAAGTTCCAGGCAAATAACTTCTTAGCATCCTTTCACAGGTACCCTGCATTCGTGTTCAAGAACACATCATTTATATGTGGCACAGACTCTGGGTCTGTGTGGCATGCTCTGATCCCCTATTTGAACAGCCAAGCTGAGTCCTCAGAGAATGGCTGTAAACTTCTCCACTTGGGATCCTAGGTGTAACCCAGAAAGGTTAGAGGTAGTTCTCTAATACTATATACCTTGGGAGACCCCATCAGTGTGCTTACTCTTATGATTATTTGTTGATGTCAATTAGTCAGACTTAACCTAGCTTTTAGAAAGGGATATTCACTAAGTCCATATTATAAAATATCCTTACCCAAAGTCTGTGACGCATTCCCCAGCCGATAGATACAGAATTTAAGGGAATGGTGGCTGAAGCGTAAGGCACATATGGCAGTGTGGCAAAGGGGACAATGGTGCAATCCACGGTTCTTAGAAGTCATTTTACTGAGGTCCCCAAGATGTTCCCTTTAGGTATGATATAGTTTTAGGGGAGTTTTCTCCTTCTGGGCTCTTCGTAAAGCCTTACATCTGTTTTCTTCATCTTGTCCAATACATTGTCATCAGCTGTTCCAGGGATCCTGCTAGGACACTGATGGGAAGATGGGAAGTCAAAATCTTTGGAACCTCCAAAATCCAAGAAAAGAATATTGGCCTTTTCCTGGCTGAGGTGTTAAAGGGCTAGAGAACTGGATGAAGATCAGGCCACTCTTCTTTCTACTGCTGGATCCTTGAATCTCCTGACTTCTGAACCAGATTTTGATTGTATTCAAGTCCTCTAGGGTGTGACCAAGTCTCCCAACCAACTGGAAAAGGCTTGCTGTCAATGTGGTTCCAGTTTAGTCCATGACTTTCAAGGACTTGTGTGCTTAGTCTATAGTCTTTGGTAGATTGAGATCTGCTCTCATCTGACTAAGATATCTGGGTATGGAATATTATCACTTACTTTAGGTAGAGTGGAGTGAGTTGACTGATTTGTTCATTCACATTTAAATTTTGATCCAGGTTCCAGAAATCCAAATCCTTTTCTCTAATACCATTTCTTAATCAACTGTTTGCTTTTCAAAATCTGCTTCTCATTTCTGTGGTCTTTATTGTTGATTGGCAGCAGTGATAATGAAAAAATGCTTATGCCCCTAAATTCTTTGGTTTATTGCCAGTGCTTATATAATCTTCATTAATGCTTTCTAGATTCCTTCTCACTGGGTCCTTTATACCTAGATGAATTTCCAGAAATGGGTAGTAGTCATTAAGTTTGCGATGTCTTTGGTAGGTTTCTTATCATATCTTTCATGTATGCTTGTAATGAATGAAAACCCCAAGAGACAGAGTTTGTTGGTAATTAATCAATATATTAATCAGACTAGCCAGCAATCAGTAAATTGATAATCAGTGGTTTCTCTTAGTAATCAAAGATGTCAAGGGAGACTCTGAAACACCTTAAATATCTTTTGAAAGGGAATTCCCCTGACAAGTAAAAATCAACCTTGATTGGTGGACATTTAATGAGGAAGTGGGTTTCAGCTTCTCCTGCTGAGAATGTGGCTTGATCATGAGACTCAGGAGTATCCAGCAATCTGGGCAGGGGGAAGCCATCTCCATCTGGACCTCTCTGGCTAGTTTTCTCCTTCATGAGCTGGGTCACCCTAAACTCTAATGGAGGGTAACCAAGAACAGGGCTGCCTTCCATCAGGATAAGGGTTCACCCAGACTGGATTTTGTTTTATACTCTAAACAGAAATTAGGTCTCCCTGTTGGGTGGGGAACATGTTCCTTGAGGGCTGGAAGAAATCTCATCAATCAGTCATGCCTTTCAGAGATTGACTGACTTTAATGGGAGTTGGGCCTTTACAAAAAAAAGGAATAAAGGGTGGGTAACAATTAATAATTAGTTATTAACATAAGAATATAATATTAATTATCTCATGCCTCTCTAGTTGGTGGTCAGTCATTTTTTAGTTGTGTCTGACTCTTTGTGACCCCATTTGGGATTTTCTTGGCAGATATACGGGAGTGGTTTGCCATTTCCTTCTCCAACTCGTTTTACAGATGAGGAAACTGAGGCAGACAGAGTGAAATCACTTGCCCAGGGTCACGCAGCTAGTAAGTTCACACAACTAGTAAGCTGACCCTATCCACCGTGCTACCTAGTTAACCTTATAATCACTCTGTTGCTACAGTCATCAAGTAGCTGTTTCATTAACCCTCAGTGGGGAGATGCCAACCACGGTTACGTCTTCCTCTCAGCATAACTAGATTGTCATGCCTGACAACAAGTATGGATCCATCATTCCTTGGAAAATAGACAACTGGTTCTTCCTCCAAAGGTTCAGGTCCTTCCTCTTCAGAAAATGTCTCGTAGCTGTTACTTAGCTCTAAATGTTTAGTGGCCTTCCTTCACTCTCCATCCTACGGGCTCAAGATTTTCTTCTGCCCCATCAGATCTTTTTTTCTTTGTTTTTACATAATAGTATCCTCCCCTTGTAGGAGTTTCTCTTAAGGGAAATATTCATCATATTTAATAACCTGGAGAAGTCTTCAATGAGATCCTTTAGCTTTTCTACCAGGTAACATTCACTTATCTCTAAGACATTAAACAGCATGGGCATAAATGAAATTTTCCTTTATGTGGTAAACCATGCCTATCTAAAACCAAGAGCTAGATTATCAATAATGCAGAAACACTTGGGGCATTTCCACTAAGATTAGGGATAAAACAAGGATGTCCATTGTCACCATAATTATTTGATAGGCTTTTAGAAATGCTGGCTATAGAAATACAAAAAAGAAGTAGAAACCTAGGCAGAAAAGAAAGAACATTTTGACTTTTTGTAGATGATAGAATTTCCTTTTAAAACCTAGAGATTCACCTGAAATTAATGGAAACAATTGTCAAATCGTGTAAAGTAGCAACATATAAAATAAACACCTACGTCATTGTCCTTTCCTCACATTACTATCAAACTGCAGAAAAAGACCGAAGAGTGAGGTCCATTCAAAATAACTGCAGAATATCGAAAATATCTGGGAGTCCACCTACACGCAGGAATTATATGACCACAACTCGAAAACCCTCCTTTTATAAATGATGGAGGATTTAAAGCATTAGAGACTGATGCATTGCTCAGTGTCCTGGTCAAAGGTGGCCCACATTAGATTAAATAGATCAGTCAGAGGCTGAGGGTTCAGATAAATATTCTCTTTCATAAAAATCTGTATAAATATCCCCCATGTAGAAGCAGTTCCCATAGGTTCCCTGTCATCTCAGCAGCAACACAGCCATGTCCCAAAAGCCTTTTTTTATATTCTTTTTGCCCAAAGGGCTCACATATGTGTCTGACTTGTCTCCCTGAAGGATTGACTCAAACTGCCCCGGTAATCTGTACTTCATAGCAGTCTCAGCTGGTATTGTCATAACATGGGGAGTTAATTCATGCCTCTTCAGTTCTACCAGCATCATCCTGGCCCACTATACTCAAGGTTGTACCATGCCAGGATAATAATAATGGCAAAAAAACACCTAAATTAATTTACTTATTCATTTCTATACCAAAGTGTGAACAAGTTAGTTCATATAACAAGAGAAAATGATAACATTCTTTTGGAGGAGCAAAACTTCCTGAATCTCAAGGGGAGCAATGCAAAAATAGTAAGGAAGGGTCCTTAGAAATTAAATTTCAATCTGTACTACAGAGCAGTAATCATTAAATTGTTTGATATTTGTTTTAAAACTATAGGAATATTTATTAGTGTTACAGAATAGGATACCTAAGACTCAGAAGGAGTTGAACGTAATAGTATCTTGTTCAGTAAACCCAAGAACACCAACTATTGGAGTCAGGACTCAAAAGTCAACACAAATTGCTCTCCAAACCTGGAAAGTAGCAAGATAGTAATTAAGTTTAGGACATCTCATACCAGATGTCACAGGAAAGCCTGATGTCAATATCACCTAGATGTAAAAGGTCCTCATAAATAAATGAGAAGAACAGGGAAGAACATAACTTTCACAACTACAGATATGGGATGAATTTGCTACCACACAAGGGATAGAGATAATCATAAAGGATAAAATCAATTATTTTGATTAGGTCAAAATTAAAAGCTTTGGACAAGCTAAATTATTTGGTTTAAAATTAGAAGCATAAAAATTATGTAGAAAAATATGAAGCGCATTTCTCTGTTAAAGGTCTGATATTAAAGTTACAGGGAATTATTTATCAGGTGTGGGACAGACATTTATTTCTCATGCACAAAGAATGTCACACACAATACTCGACAGCACATATTTGTTTTTTTTTAATTTAGAATAGAATCCAATAACCTAATAACTCTTACAATATCCTGGGAGGCTGATACTTAAACCTAATCACAGCAAAGAACAGTTTTCAGGACTGCTACTTATGAATTTTACATTTTACCTTCATTCTACACCATCCAAACAATTCCCGGTGTCCATATAATCATAAAAGGTCCAGGTTTGGACCAGTCTTCTTGGCAACCATCCCACCTTATGCAAAAGTTTTCCCTGACTCTAATCAGCTCTACTTGCTGGACCCAGGATGTCCAGACCTTTTGAACTTGGGAGGTTGATACTTGGACATTTCCACTCTGAGGCTTCTATTCAGTCTTCTACTCGGGAAAGAAAACACAAAGCTAAAAAGACTGAGAGGCTGCTATTGTAATTTAACCTAGTGGAGTCTTCTCTAAAATAGCTGCTATAGGAATGAGGTCACCACCATGCCAAGGAGGAAAGGGCCAACTGTCCCCACCCCTCCATGGAAGTTTCAGTGATACACGATGTCACCTTGAGGGTCAGAGGAAGAAAGGGCCAAGTGGAAGCTCTTTCTTCTTTTACCTAATAATACAGCGCTCTTCCCCCATCACTGTCTCAAGGTGGAAGGAGGACCAAGAGAACATTCAAGGTTTGCCAGGTTGTGTGAAAATGCCAAGTCCTTCAGCACTTTGTTACCACGTGGATAGAGGCAGCAAGAGATTTCATCTCTAGCACAAACAAAGGCTGGTGTCCCTGGGAGTTCCCATGGGAGTTTCAGGCACACATTTTCTGGGATATTCCCTGTATGGCAATTCAAGTTTTGTCTCACTATACAGTAATATTTTCCTGTTGCTTGCATAGAGAAATATTTGTTAAGTTCATCATTTAAAAGAATTGAAGAGGAGTAGATGTCAATTTCCTTTGCCTATCCATTTTAGAACTTCACCAACACTGGTGAGAAAAATTTGTTTGCCCCTAACCTAACTCTCTTACACAGTAGTTTAAGCAGGCCTCTTTGCTCTTGTACAGTTATAACACTAGTCCTGGGGTGTTTTCTTTTACAGGCATATGCATCCGAGAGTTTAAATATGTATAAATATCTATGCTTAAATAGAAGGAATGATGTCAGTGATAAAAGTATCAGCTTAGCTTTAAGAAAAATAGAAAGCATTAATGTTTCATAATTCAAATTGTAAGTCAATAAAGTATAAATTACAACATTTCAACTTATAAAATATAACTTAAACTGTACATGTGCTATATTTCACTGGAACAAATTAGAATCTAAATTTATTCATATTAAAACCATAATAAATGCCAATTCTCCAGCTTACACAAATCACTTATTTAATATATTCCTTCACAGTTAGGCTAGGGGGAGCAGAACTGTTGGATTAATAGATTTTTAAAGGTGCATAGAAATTCAAGTAAAATATGAGACTAACATTCAAGGATTTCAATGAGTAGAAAATGAGAGAGAGAGAGAGAGAATCAGTCACATTTTCATCCTACTGTTTTTTAGTGTTCATCTTTATTAAACATCATGGATCATAGCCACGTTTTGTTCTGTACTCAGAATATTTGTAACACTAGTTTCTTAGAAAGAAAAGTGGCCTTGTAAGTCATTTATAAATGTATAGATTAAAATAGGATTATGAAGAAAAGAAATTATCTTGAAAAAAAGATGTAATTATTTTCAATCACGTTCACAGAATCCATAAACTCTGTGAACTCTTTGGGAGTTTAAGAACCTCTCATCTGCTTTGCCTGAGATCATGACAGCCACCCCTCCCTTTTTTATTTCATCTGAAGCATGATCCTTCTCCAGTTCCTAATTTTAATTTTATGTGTATCTTTCTGTTTCAAATGCGTTTCTTTTTTTTCTTTTTTAGGAGTGGGGGGAAGGCAAGGCAAGGCAATTGAGGTTAAGTGACTTGCCCAAGGTCACACAGCTAGTGTGTCAAGTGTCTGAGGCTGGATTTGAAGTCAGGTCCTCCTGAGTCCAGGGCCAGTGCTCTACTCACTGTGCCACCTAGCTGCCCCTTCAAGTGTGTTTCTTCTAGACAACTTATTGTCAGATTTTGGCTTCTAATCCATTCTGCTGTCCACTTCTGTTTTGGGGTCAGTCCATCTCATTTATATTCACAGCTAGGACTGATAACTGTGTATTTCCCTCCATCCTAGTTTTTTTTTTAATATTTATCTTCTTTTTTTACCTTGTCCCCTTTTAAGTGACTGTTTTTCTTCTTACCAGTACCTCCCTTAATCTACTCTCCATCTTATCCACTCTACTCCTTTATTGTAACCCCTTTCTGTCCTACTTCTGTGTTAGATTAGTTTCTGTCCCCAATTGCATGTGCATGTTTATTTTTTCTTCCTTGATCAAGTTCAGATGAGAGTGAAGTTCAAGTGTTCCCACTCCTCCTTACTACCTCTTCCATTGGATAAACTCCATTTATGAAAGACAATTTTCTTCATTCTTCCTTTCCCTTCCCCACCGCTTCCAGTGCATTCCTCTTCCCCACCTTTTTATTATTCTTCTGAGATCACCCCAACATAATAGAATCATACCCAGATCCTCTGTCTAATTAGACTCCCTCCAAGACTCTCGGTGGTGGTAAAGTTCTTAGGGCTCACAGGTTTCCTCTCCCCATATAATAATGTAAACAGTTTAGTCTTGTTTAGTCCCATATGATTTCTCATGCATGTTTACCTTTTTTTGCTTCTCTTGAGGCATGGGTTTAAATGTCATATTTTCTATGCAGCTCTGGTCTTTTCATCAGGTATACTTGAAAGTCCCGTGTCATTAAATGTCAATTCCCCCGGCCCGTAGGATTATGCTCATTTTTCTGGGTAGGTTATTGTTAGTTGCAATCCTAGATCTTTTGCCTTCTGGAATACTATATTCAAAGTCTTTCTTTAATAGTGGTAGCTGTTAAATCTTGTGTGATCCTGATATAGCTCTCTGATATTTGAATCTTTCTTTCTGGCTGCAGCCAGATTTTCTCCCTAATTTTAGGACACTGAATTTTGGCTATAATATTCCTGGGAATTTCATTGTGAGGTTTCTTTTAGGAGTTGACTAATGGATTCTTTCCATTTCTAATTTTCCCTCTAGTTCCAAGCTATCTGGGAAATTTTCCTGTATAATTTCTTGGAAAGGTATGTCTAGGCTCTTTTTTGTGCTTGGATTTCAGATAGCCCAATTGTTCTTAAATTATCTCCCCTTGATCTATTTTCTAGATCAGTTGTTTTTTCCTGTGTTTCACATTTTGTTTCAGTCTTTTTACTTTGTTGTATTATATCTTGATGTTTCATGGACTCATTAGCTTCCATTTGGCCAATGCTAATTTTCAAGAAATGATTTTCTTCAGTAAGCTTTTGTACCAGTCTTTTCATTCTATTTTCAAATCTGTCTTACATAGCTCCCATTTGGTTTTTAAAATCTTTTAAACCTCCTTTTTAGTGCTGCTAAGAGTTCTTGTGGGCCTTGTGTCCAGTCTTCATTTTTCTTTGAGGCTAAACTTTCAGTATGGGAGTCAGGGCAGATGGAAAGCTTTCTTTGAATTAGTAGATAAATCCTAGTGAGTTTCTGCAGTACCTTAAGTTCAAGTGAATTGTGCAGGGATATACAACTAATTAATATGAGAAGCAGGATTTGAACCTAGGTCTTCTTGCCACTGAGCCCAATCCTTTATCCATAATACCACACTGTCCCCATAAACCAATAGTATAGGTTATTAGAAGTCATGAGATGTTTAGTTAAGTATTTTTGCATGCTGCATATGAACGTGATGTTACTGACCCATTGTGAAAAAGGTATGTGATAAATTTGTTCACTTGCAATTTTTTTTCAATGATGATGCATCTGTGCTATCCCCACTCTTTCCCAGCTTGTGACCACCAAACTAGAACATAAAAGTCATT
Source organism: Phalanger gymnotis (assembly GCA_028646595.1). Lineage (NCBI taxonomy): Eukaryota > Metazoa > Chordata > Mammalia > Diprotodontia > Phalangeridae > Phalanger > Phalanger gymnotis. The sequence continues at coordinate 12,924,949 of CM053628.1, forward strand.
CCTTAAATATCTACTGGTTGAATGAATGATTAGAGGAATAACCAGTAACCATGTTAGCTGGGGCTAAGGAGGAATGTTTGTGACCCCCATACAGAACAAAGGTGTTTGGCTCACATGCAGACACGACCTGTCCATGCCATTGTTGTACCCATATTCTAATCACTGGTGCCAACTTTCCTTTTGAATCAGAATGTGGCCTCCTATCTGGACTGAAAACACATTAAGAGAATTTGACTTAATCCAACAAATTCTTCTTAAGTTAGGGAAGGGAATCTGCATTTATACAGCACCTCCTATGTGCCAGGCATTATGCAAATATTATCTTTTCTTTATAAATATTATCTCCTTTAATCCTTGCAACAACCCTGCAAAGTAGTTGAGGAAACTGAGGCAAACAGAGGTTAAATGACTTGCCCAGGGTTGCACAGCTAGTAAGTGTCTAAGGCTGGGTAGGAACTCAGGTCTTCCTGACTCCAGGCCCAGGGATCTATCTACTTTGCCACTTAGCTGCTTTGTTAAAGAAAATTCATATTCTGTGCAAGGCAATGTGCTTGTTGCTGTATGTTCAACAATGAAAACGACACAGAAGCAGATGATATTCTATTTGGGCCGAAAGGACATGTTGAAAGGTTAGCAGATAATAGAGCAAAATGAGTATGAACAAAGACATGGCCACCTCTTTGCCTACATTTGACTGACATTTGGGAAGAGATTTTTAATATCAGCTCATATGGAAACAGAGGGAGAAATACAATGAAATGCAATTTAACATAAATCAGTTATGTTAGGGCACTGTGCTGGTAGCTAGGGAAACAAGAGCCGGAATGAAACAATATCTGCCCTCAAGGAGTTTGCTTTCTCTAAAGGCAGAGAACCCATATACCAACACAGAAATCCAAATAATTACAGTAGCGACGTAGTGTGTGAGTAGGGTGAGAAGTCAGGAGGTAAGGCTTCAAGGATTTTAAGAGGCAGTCTCGAGGAGGAAGTGCATTCAAGCCTGTGCAAGAGTACAGAAATAGCAGATGGTATATCAAATTTGGGGGCAGCTAGTTGAGTGGTTTAGCAATAATTTAAGTATACTAAGGAGGTAATATGAAGTGTCCAGGCTGAGCTGGGATCCATATTGTGGCCATTAAACTCCAGTGCGAAGACCATCTATTTTATCCTAGAAGCATTGGGATATCAAAATGGTGGGTTTGAGGTGACTGTGGTATCTAATTGGAGCTGTCCAGCATGAAGGTAGGACCGAGGAATCAGAGTTCAGGAGAGACAGCTGGGCTGGAAATATAGATCTGGAAGTCATCTGCTAGAAATAAGCTGATAAAAGGCAAAATTAGGAAGAGATTAAGTAAAACACCTGCTAGAGAGGAATGCTACTTGGACAACATCTCCCTTTGACTTCTCCTTCTCTCTGCTCAGTCAGCACCCACATGCTGGGCCTTCTCTAGGTGTCCTGATCCATATCTGGCCACTGGACCCAGATGGCTCCAGAGGAGAGAATGAGGCTGGTGATCTCGCACAGCCCTCTGTCATTAAATCCAATTCACCTTCAAGTCATGGCATCATCTTTCTGATGTCATGGTCCTCCTTTGAGAGCGAAGGACAAACCACTCAGCACCCTCCTGCAGGTACTCTTTGCCTAACACCTGAACTATTGCCACAGTCTTCTATTTGCTCTCCTTGCTTCAAGTCTCTCCCCAACTCAAAACCATCCTTGTCCCAGTCACAAAAATGTTTTATTCAAGCATGTCTGACTGCGTCCTCCACCTCCTATTCAATAAACACCAGCGATCCCTGTTACCTCCAGGATCAAATGTAAAATCTTCTACTTCATATGTAGGGAAAGACAGGCCTCCAGAAAGGCAGGAGGCCCAACTAAGCCATATTAGCTGAAGGACATTTCAAGATGAAGCTGGAAGTAACCAGGAACAGACCCAAATGGGAAAAATCTCTAAATATTTCAATGACGAATTTCATCTCTCAGCGTCAGTGCTACATTGAGATTCTTGTACGTCCCAGTCCCAGATATGCTCCATGAGAAAGCAGAAATGGCACTACATAAGGAGGAGTACAAACAATGGGACTCAGAGGCAGCCCGAGCTGGAGGCCATACCATTGGAACGGCGATGATGGGTTGATTCTTCCATACTTCATTATTTAAATTTTTTAGTGTTCAGCATTGATTTCCACAAGATTTTGAGTTACAAATTTTCTCCTCATTTCTACCATCCCCCCAACTCCATGATGGCATATATTCTGACTGTCCCATTCCCCAGTCAGCCCTCCCTTCTGTCTCCCCACACCCCCTCCCCCCTCATTTCTTTTCCGCTTACTTTATTATATGGTGAGATAGATTTCTATGCCCCATTGCCTGTATATCTTATTTCCCAGTTGAATGCAAACCCAACTTTTTTTTGAACATCTGCTTTTAAAACTTTGAGTTCCAAATTCTCTCTCCATTCTCTCCCCACTCACTCTCCCTAAGAAGGCAAGCAATTCAACATAGGCCACACATGTATAAGTATGCAAAACACTCCCATAAATAGTCATGTTGTGAAAGACTAACTATATTTACCTTCATCCTATCCTGTCAAACTTTATTCAATTTTCTCTCTTGAGCCTGTCCCTTTTCAAAAGTGTTTGCTTTTGATTACTTCTTCCCCATCTGCCTTGCCTTCTATCATCCCCCCTTTTCTGTCCCCTTCCCCCTACTTTCATGTGGGGTAAGGGGTTGAGGGTGTATGTTATTGTCTCTTCAAGTCAAATTCGATGAGAGCAAGATTCACTCATTCCCCCTCACCTGCCCCCTCTTCTCTTCTAATGAACTACTTTTTCTTGCCACTTTTATGCGAGATAATTTACCCCATTCTATCTCTCCCTTTCTCCCTCTCTCAATATATTCCTCTCTCATCTCTTAATTTTATTTTATTATTTTTTTAGTTATCATCCCTTCATATTCAACTCACCCTGTGTCCTCTGTCTATATCTATGTATATTCCCTTCAACTGCCCTAATACGAAGAAAGGTCTCATGAATTATACACATCATCTTTCTATGTAGGAATGTAAGCAAAACAGTTCAACTTTAGTAAGTCCCTTATGACTTCTCTTTCTTGTTTACCTTTTCATGCTTCTCTTGATTCTTGTGTTTGAAAGTCAAATTTTCTATTTAGCTCTGGTCTTTTCACCGAGAAAGCTTGAAAGTCCTCTATTTTATTGAAAATCCTTATTTTACGTTGGAGCATTATACTCAGTTTTTCTGGGTAGGTGATTCTTGGTTTTAATCCCAGCTCCTTTCACCTCCAGAATATCATATTCCAAGACCTTCAGTCCCGTAATGTAGAAGCTGCTAGATCTTGTGTTATTCTGATTGTGTTTCCACAATACTCAAATTGTTTCTTTCTGGCTGCTTGCAGTATTTTCTCCTTTACTTGGGAACTCTGGAATTTGCAAAAATATTCCTAGGAGTTTTTTTTTGGGGGGGGGGAGATTTTTTTCAAGAGGTGATCTGTGGATTCTTTCAATTTCTATTTTACCCTCTGGCTCTGGAATATCAGGGCAATTTTCCTTGATAATTTCTTGAAAGATGATATCTAGGCTCTTTTTTGATCATGGCTTTCAGGTAGTCCAATAATTTTTAAATTATCTGTACCGGATCTATTTTCCAAGTCAGTGGTTTTTCCAATGAGATATTTCACATTGTCTTCCATTTTTTAAGTCATTTGGTTCTGTTTTATAATATCTTGATTTCTCATAAGGTCACTAGCTCCCACTTGCTCCAATCTAATTTTTAAGGTAGGATTTTCTTCAGTGGTCTTTTGGACCTCTTTTTGCATTTGGCTAACTCTGCCTTTCAAGGCATTCTTCTCCTCATTGGCTTTTTGGAGCTCTTTTGCCATTTGAGTTAGTCTATTTTTTAAGGCGTTATTTTCTTTAGAATTTTTTTGAGTCTCCTTTAGCAAGTCACTGACTTCTTTTTGATGATTTTCTTCTATCAGTCTCATTTCTCTTCCCAATTTTTCCTCTACTTCTCTAACTTGCTTTTCCAAATCCTTTTTGAGCTCTTCCATGGCCTGAGACCAATTCATATTTTCCTTGGAGGCTTTTGATGTAGGTTCTTTGACTTTGTTGACTTCTTCTGGCTGTATGTTTTGCTCTTCTTTGTCACCAAAAAAAGATTCCAAAGTTTCAGTCTGAATCTGAGTCTGCATCCTTTTTTCGCCACCTGGCCATGTTGCCAGCCAACTACTTGACCCTTGAGCTTTTTGTCAGTGTATGCCTGCTTGTAGAGTAGTCCCAAGCTTTAGGGTCCAATGGCTGCTATTTTCAGAGCTACTTCTACACAGCAAGCTTTGCCACACCAGCACTCCTCCTCCCCCAAGAACCGCCAACTAGGACTATGACCCAGATCCAAGCAGGCTCTGCACTCCTGCTCTGATCTGCCACTTAATTCTTCCCACTAGGTGGGTCTGGGGCCAGACGCAACCACAGTTGGTGCTCTAGAAGCAGTCCCAGAGCTGCACCACTTCCACACCCCTGGGGCTAGGGCTGAACCATGAACTCCTTTCACTCCTTTCCAGTAGTCTTTCCACTAACCTGCTCTATTGTCTTTGGCGTTTGTGGGTTGAGAAGTCTGGTAACTGCCACAGCTCACCGATTCAGGGTTCTACACCCTGTTCTGCCCTGCTCCCAGTCTGGTCGGTTCTGATGCGGCCCAGGCTGGGCTCTGCTCCACTCTGCTCCCAACTCCGTGTGATAGACCCTTCTCAGCGACCATTCAGGCTTTCCTGGGCTTCAGCCCTGCTTCCTTCTGCTATTTTGTGGGTTCTGCAGCTCTAGAATTTGTCCAGAGCCATTTTTACAGGTGTTTGGAGGGATCTGGGGGCGAGCTTAAGCAAGTCCCTGCTTTCCAGCCACCATATTTGCTCCACCCTGCCCCCCCAGTTGATTCTTAAGACATTTGAATGAGGAAAGGATATCAACATAGACCTTAACATTACTAAAAAAAAAAGTGATAGGAATTGGACCTATTATTTCAGTGAGTATTAGGGAATTCCCAGGTGAGGAAACCACCCCACCTTGCAAGCACAGGTTGGTGCCTTATTTGCAACTTATAGTGTTAGTACATGTGAAAAGTGAGACTTAAGGTCAGGTCTTCCTCTACAAATCCATATACCCATTTTTCCATTTCTTTAAAATCTTTTTGAGAACAAGCTACCTCTATTTTGGAGATATCCTTGATGAAGGTCTGGGAAGGGAACAGATTTTTAGCAAATTATAATCTATTGTGACCACATCTTTATGACGCCATAATTACCTGAAAAGATGAAGGGAATGCTGAATCACACTGTGTTTATTACTTCTTGACTAAAACAAAGCATCAGATTTGGTGGAAGAAAATGCAAGTCTCAGAAGCAGGGCAGTGGGAGATTTTAGCTTGAAAATAAAGTGAGAACATCTTGTGTTTTTGTAAGAGTTGCCTTTTAGACCACCTGCAGACCAGCCGAGCCTGAGCATCTCTGCCTTCTATTCTATTACTTAGATCATGGGGGAGCCCACTGCCTCTGCCTGCTGTTGATCCCAAAGGTATTAGAGCCAGCCTGTGTGGCACTTTATATTAGTGATTTGTCGGGTGTTAAGAAGGCCCTGTAATAACTAGCATTTTGAAGGACTGTGCAAATATTTTCTTTGGGGGAACTTTTAATCTATTATTTCACTCTTATTAGGAAGTATAGGGCACTGATTTTTACCTATTTCCCTAAGCATTACTCTCAGCTTTTCCCTGTTCTTCTTTGACATTTTTACGAGAATGCCTGGATTTTTAATATTTGATAAAGCACCCAGAGATAATTATTATTAGTTCAGTAATAGAAGCTGCACTTCATCATGTATGCTTTGTGATATTCAGTTTTCGGCAGTTTAGTAATGAAAATCAACAGACTTAATGGGTCTGATGATATGCAAACCATACCAAGAAGGTTTCTTTTTCACGGTTCACTTATTCAGTCCATAAGTTTTGAGCTGTGTTACCGTGGATCCCATTTTCAAATGAAATAGCTTCATGACGTGGGGAAGGATGAAGGAATTGTCATCATTCTGAGTTTGTTGAAAGCCGTGAAATCAAACAGTTATTTATGGCATCTGAAGTGGTAACTTTTTTTTACCCTAATAGGATATTTAGAGATTAATGAAACAATCATCTCATCTTGAACAAGCACTCTGGCTTATTAGGTAGGAGAAAAAAAAAGAAATCTTGCTTTTCGAATGTCACATTGTAGTTGACTAAATCAAGTCGGCACCTGCTGTCTGCAAGGCTCTGTGCTAGATACTAAGGATACAAAAATATAAAATAATCCCTGCCTTATGGGGCTTAAAGTCTGCCAGAGAATAGAATTCTGGAACTCCCCACAATAGTACTAGCTAAAGTAGCATAGGAAAGGAGTCTCTGCTGGCCTCTGTCCAAGGAGATTGATTGCTAGAAATATCAGAAGCACCTTGATTTAGTAGAAGAGAAGTTAGGATCTGCCACTGGATGATCATGTTACTTAACCCCTCTATGCCTCAGCTCCCCCAGCTCTAAAAGGAGAAAGTAGGACTCATTGAATTAAAAGGTCTTTTCCAGCTTAAATATATGATTTCATTAAGCATCAGTAATTCACAGAAGAAAATTAAGAAATCATATAGTAAAACTCAGAACTGCAGGTGATTTCACACAAATAGAAAAAAAAAGTGAAACAAAGATACTTATGTAAGGAGGTACATTTGACCAGATATGCATCATTTAGTAGTCTGGGGTTCATTGTTGGACCCCAGAAGAGGCTATATGTCAATTCAAAATGAATAGAAAAGGCAAAGAGGGCAGTATAGGACTATTATATTCTAAGAAGGTATGTCCTCATGTGTAGGAGTGGGGATCAAAGCAAGAATCATAATGGTTGTGGAAATATACAATAGGATACCTAAATAGAAGGAATATACTATGGATTTTGGAAATGGATCACAGTGTGTCACAGAGGCAAGATACAGTAATGATTGACTTCATGTGTCTGGACATATACTAGATTTCTTTCTCTCGCTCTCCCCCTTCCAAAATCATAACAGGTGATAAACTCTTTAGTTGCATTAATTTTCATTGCATTCTTCAAGCAGTGCAAAAAAGAAGAATCAGTGAAACTATTATCCTATACCAGATTCTGATGATTGCAACAGAATTAAATGAATGCTAAAATAAAAATGATGAGAATTTTTTAAAGTGATCTCTTCATATTAAATTTCAGTATTAAAAAGAAAAAAAGCCATACATAGTCTGACAGACATTCCAAATTTTAAGAAAACATATTTTGAAGAGTTTAGACAGAGCATAGTTAGGTTCCATTGACTAAAATTCTATAAAAGTAAAGTCAGCCTGAGAGGGATGAGAAGTCTCAAGAATGAATTTCTAATAACACAAACAGGATGAGGAAGAAAACAAACCCCTGCTTAACCAACAGATCTTTGAGGATATACAGCCACACATACATATATGTGGGGGTGTGTATAAGATTTCACAGTTAGCTGAAGATGAATACAGAAGTGTAGTCTCTAAGAATAGTGTCAGGATGGTTGTACTAATTCCCAGCACCTTCAACAGAACATTAGTGCGACTGTTGCTAGAGATGAGAATTGGTGCTACCATTCTAGAAAGCAGTTGGAAATTTGCAAAGAAAGTGATTTAAATGCTCATGCCCCTCGATTAAGAGATTTCGCTGCTGGACATGTACCCCAAGGAGGTCAATGACTAAAAGAAAGACCTCATATATGCCTCAATATTTATGGCAGCACTGTTGGTGGTAGCAGAGAGCTGGAAACAAATAGAAGCCCGTTGATTATGGGGTACATAAAGAAAGTGAGGTACATGAATGTAATGGAATATTACTTATTCTTAGTGATATAAGAAATGATGAATGTTATAAATGCAGAGAACCAGGAAAATACTTGTACCAATGAATGCAAAGTGCCATAAACAGGATCAGCAAAACAATACACACTACTGATTGTAACAATATAAATGGAAGAAACAACAGCAGCCAAACAGTAGGAAATGAATACTATGAAAGTGTAATGAGCAAATTGGACACCAAAGAAGAGCTATGAGAAGATACACCCCCCACCCTGCTCCTTTGTAAATGCAGGGGACTCAGAATATGGTCCACTGCATATAGTGTCAGACTTTCCCTGCATATCAGTTTGTTTGGATGAACTTTTTCCCCTTTGTAAAAAAAATCCCTTGTTGTAAGGGATTACTCTCTGGGAAGGAGAAGAGAGGAAATATACGTTGGAAAATATAAGTTACATAAAAATAATAGCAACAAAATTTACTTTTAAAAAGATTAAGCATGAAGAGTATTAAAATTCTGAGTGAACTGGTGCTGGCAGTGAATTTTAAGCGCAACAAAAAAGGCATTTTGAGTTAAGTCGGTGGCAGGCAGAAGTTCAGAGAAGGACTAGGCCAGTTGCTTGGTGTGCATGGCTTATTAGTAAACAGTTGAGAGAAGGTATTACTATTCATATCTGATTTTATTTCCGTGTTCTCTGTCAAGGAAAATGTTCTTTGGATTTGGAAGGATGGAATGGTTAATGTTAGGGTTGATTGCTGCTCAGGGTTAAGGGAAGAGATGGTAAGTAGGGAGCTAGTAAGAGATAACCTAGTTAGCACCAACAAATTTGGGTCATTAGTTCCAGACAGACTCCATGCCACAATACCTAAGGAATTAGATGTGACTGTTTAACCCAGGGGTGGGGAACTGGCTAGAAGGCAGTGAAATTGACCAGTATGTTGCCTTGCACGTTGTACTTGTGGCCACTGAATAAATGTTTGTTGAATCAAATTTACTTGAAAAATTCTAGAACGTATATTAATTACAAAAAAGATTGGAAAGGCAAGCAGCAATCGCTAAGAGTCAGCATGGGGTCACCAAGAATTGGTAATAACACCACCACCACCAACAGTAATAATGCAATGAAGTTGATGTGACCTGTGTGGTCAGTTTCGTGAAGCATGATAAGTCAATGACCATTCCTGCTTCTTTTTCTAAGAGACTCAAAACTAAAGATATATTACTTGGAGATGATCAAGAGGCCCCTCATTGGTTGTGAAAATGTAAGAGCAAATTGATTCAGTGAGTATATGAATAAGAGCAACCTCAGCCCTCAGCTTCTGTTTTCCCTTCCAGCTATGAATTGTGTCAGTACTCTTTCAGGCCACTTCCTAAGGGGGAAATAAGGAAAAAAGTTGCTTCCCTCTTCCCTTTCCTTACCCTAGGCTCCATCCCCTCAGGAGGACATTACATCTCAAGCTAGATAAGAGGAGAAGAAAGAAGAAGCATTTACACAGAGCTTTCAAATTTGCAAAATGCTTTATGTAATATTATCCTATTTGTTCTTCATAACAACTCTGGGATTTGGGTGCTATTATTATCCCCATTTTATAGATGAGGAAACTGAGACTAAGAGAAGTCGAGCAGCTTGACTAAAGTCACATAGCCAGTAAATGTCTGGGGCAGGATTTAAACTCAGGCCTTCCTGACTCCAGGTCTAACCACCCTAAACCACCGAGACGAAGGAAGCAGAGATATGAATGTACAAGCAGTGGGACTGAGGGAAGTGACAGCTGGGGGACAGAATCACTGCTAGTGTTCCCTCTGCAAACATCCCAGAGCTGTGGGTGATTTTGATGAGGAGTTTGGGCCCTGGGACTCCAGAGAACAGACTGAATCCGTGCGTAGCACCGGCTCAGCTATGCATCTGAAGAATAAATATTTTATACCAAGAGAATGTATAGTTTTGGCTCTTGCTACTGCAAATGATAAAGAAGGTCAGGAGGCTCCTGTGTGCATACACAGCTAATCAAAATCCAATCAAGGACCAAATAGGTGGATTGTGTACTGTGTGCTGCACAGAGGCATATTTTCTTGAGATTTTCTGAGCTATGACTTAGAGGCACTGTCAGCTAACTCAACAGGAATAGAAAAGAAACAAGCCTATTAGGAAAAATATATGTGTAAAATGGTGTGTGATAAGAGTTTGTAAATCTATTAAACAAAGATCGTGTTGTTTTATGGCATTAAAAATGCCATTTCTACTGATGTATCCTGAATGTAAAAAAAAGTGCATAGAGAGGAGCATCGCTTAATTGGGGGACAAAGAACCTTTTTCAAGACAGGCTGCATTAACAATGAGACTGCTATTTCCCTCTTTCCTGGTCCCTGCAGACATCTCAGCTGTAGAGCAGAGCTAGGGTGAAGCAGACAACGGGGGTTTTAGCTTCATCTGATTCAACTGCATTCATCTAGATATGTGACTTTTCTGTCATATTATAGATGCATACCATGTTAATATATAACAATCATAAGCTAGCAATTAGAGTTTCCTTAGGATGGCTATCTGTTACCTTACCAGTTACATAGTAGTATTGTTATATATGAGCTAGGTGATGTCAGTGAAGTCCCTGAACCTTGTGCCTCAGTTTCCCCTTCATTAAAATGAGGTTAGACTAAATGATCTCTCCGGCCATTTTCAGCTCAAAATCTGTGATTCTGTGATACCGCTAGCCCTCACATTCCTTTTTCAGGGTGAAGAGGAAAAACTGCCTTCACCCTGATGTTTTTTAAATTATCTGTTTAGAAATGTTTAAGATAGTTATTTGACCAGGGAAGCAGTCTCCTAGGAGAGCAAAGATTCACAGAATCTTAGTTGGAAGGGACCTCAGTAACCTTTAACTCCAACTCGTGCCTGTATGTGAACCACAAAATATTCAAGAGATGCTCATTGGTCCTACGCTTGAATTTATCCAATAAGGGGGACTTGCTACCTGCCACAGTGTCCTTTGGGATAGAAGGTTGTTAGGAAGGTTTCCTCTTGTTGCTGTGCTGTGCTTGTTCTTCTTGTTTTCCTTCCGTTAAATTGGAATCTTATTTCTTTGAGGTTCTACCCATGGCTCCTGCTTCTTCCTTCTGGGGCCAAGCAGAAAAAAGCTCATTCCTCTTCCACATAACAGCCTTTCCAATTCTTGAACCTTTTTACTCTAGTTCCTCAAACTGAACCTCATGTCCTTGAGGAAGGACCTTGACCATCTTGGCTACCCTCCTCTCAATGTACTTAGGTTATCAATGTCTTCTTTAAATTGGGGTGCCCAGAATTAAACCCAATACTACAGCAGTCTGACAAGGGTGCAATACGGTGGAACTCTCACCTTTCCACTCCAGTATTCTATGATCCATAATGAAGCAACTAGAGAATTGGAAAGAAAAGAGCCTTCCTTTTGGAAATGCACTGATGTGAAGGCATACCTGTGTAGACTACGTGGTGTATGGGAGGGAGATGGAAGGAGGAGACAGAAGAGTGATGGTATTAAAAGGCAAAAGAGAACTCAGGGAAGCTGTATCCCAGTGAATCTGTGCCTCGCTGGAAGGGATGAGTAATGCTTGAAGAGAGGAGAGAAGTTCAGTTCCACCTCAATATCGGGAGTTAGAGGGGCCAGGATGGGAGAGGTATGGAGGTAAAAATGAGTATGACATGAATTAGAAAAGAGAAGGACTGAAGAGATGGAAGGGATCAAAGGCTGGACAGGATGCAGTTTAAAGGCAAACCTGGGAGGGAGAATACTGTAAATTAGGGTTATTGAAGCTGAGAAGAGATCTCTTCTTGAGCCAGGTTTGGGATAACCAGTGATGTGCTCCCCAGCAAGTAGAAACTAGATGGCCTTTGGCCCAGATTCTCTAGGGGGTATGCATGCTCCAGGGAAGCAGCAATAACTTCAGAAATCCTTTCAACACTAGAATTTCTGCATTCGTGAGTAAGTAAGAGATGGAGAATTAGTGAGTAGTGGAGTGGAAGACTGCAATGACCCGAGTCTGCATGATTCAGAATAGAGTCATCCAATAACATTCTGAGTTGGTATTCATGGAGGATTGGGAGTGGGTGGGGAAGAAGGTCAGGAGTTGAAGGTGTATTGAAATAGCTTGCTGTGGATTCTAGGATTGGGAGTGGGTCCAATGTCAGCTGGATAGGGCAGTAGATAGGGTTCAGGGCCTGAAGTCAGAAAGACCTGAGTTCAAATCCACCTTCAGACAGTTCCTAGCTCTGTAACCTTGGGCAAGTCACTTTACCCTGTTTGCCTTAGTTTCTTTATCTGTAAAATGAGCTGGTAAAGGAAATGGCAAACCATTCTAGTATCTGCCAAAAAAAACTCCAAATGGGGTTGCAAAGAGTCAGACATGACTGAACAGCAATCAATGTCACTAGAGAGGCGTTGTACAGTGACTCTGTGGTTCTAAATCAGTCAGCAAATATCAACTGAATGGCTCCTCAGTGGCCACCTCAGTTTTCTCATCTGTAAAATGCGGGGGTTTGGCTAGATGACTTCTCCAGTCCCTTCTCATTCTACATCTCTGCTCCCTCCACTGCCCTTTGTGCTCTGTGTTGTCCATTTCGTAAATCAGAATACGATCTGCTCTGTAATCCAGCCATTTACCCAGAAGAATATGATGCTTGAATAATTCAAAGCAAAGACTTGAATTCAGCTCAATTCAACAAACATTTACCAAGCACCTACTTTGTCCAAGTCACTTGAAAATTATAATTCAAATTACATATGGCTTCTGTCAGATATGGCCCTAAGAATTAAAATCTAAGGTAGATCGTATCATGTGCCTTGAGGATAAAATCCTAGCTAAAGCAGCTTGCAAATTAAAGTTTAAAAAATGATTCTTTCCTTTGGCGATGTTTAAAAGAGTGTGCCAGGCATGTGAAAGTAACCTTGATATCATACTGATTGCCATTTTATAAATAAAGTCCAGAGATTTACCCATTTGGAGGAGCTTAATTTTTTTTTTTCAAAATCATTTCATTCCGATCTCTTTTATGCTTAAGTAAGACTTTCATTTGAATCCATTTGCCGCAATCAGTTTGGAAGAAAAATATGTAAAAAGAGGTATCTCAAATTAGAGAAAGTCAAACTTTTCTCCCGAAGAATTTTTAATCATTTCCCCTGTAGAACATGAATGTCAGTAAAATAAACAATTTCATGGCTTAATTCTCCATTGTACCAGTTAGTCCAGTGGGGAGCAGATTATGGCCTTCTAGTGCCATCTGCTGGCTGATGGTTGACTGGGTCTCAGTCCTCTCTGAGCAGACATTTTATGTTCCTGTTTATACGTTTGTGGGCAAGATGACTGCTTATCAAAATGGAGACTGAAGCATTTACTATCTGGGGGGACCAACCAATTGGGAAAGGTGTCTCTCCTTTTCTTTTTCTGGAAGCAGGGCTGGGTATCATCACTCACAGTTCTACATGCCCCCCCCCTCCCGCCTTGTCAGAATGGAGAGAAAATACCCTCATCTCCAAGGTTAAACCTTTGGAAAAAGGAATATGGCCAATCTCAATGCCTGACGCTGGAGCCTGGACACTACAGTTGCACATGTCTGTCCGTGGCACTTTTCTGGCCCCATGAAGAAAACAACTCCCCAAAGAAAGCCTGCCTGGGTAGGTACATAGTTAGGGAGTTGAATGTCAATCCAAAAGGGAAGGCTTGAAAAGCCGATCGGTTCCCAGGACCATAAATATCAACAGAAAAGCTTTAGCTCTCAATTCCTGCTTGCAAACTTCACAAGTGACTAAGGCTAATTATGGAATGACCAAGGCAGGGTGGGAAGGGGAAAGTGTGGTCAAGGGGAAAGGTGGCCAAAGAGCCCAGTGATATGTGGAGAATTGTTAAAAATAAATAAGAAAATCTACCTAGTCCAAGAACTTCACTCCCAGCAAAACTGGATTTTCCAGTAAGTAAAGCAAAGGTTTGGATGATACATAATGCCTCTTGCTTTTATGAACAGGGAAAGAATGTTCCAAGGACAAAAGCAACTGAGCCCTGGATGGTACGATCACCTTTTGGGGCGTGGAGGTTAGTGTAGAGGTGATCACCCTGGGAGAACGACCCCTCCCCTGCTAAATGGTGGATCGATGAAATATCTGAATAGCATCTCTGATCATAAGGGGCCAGTGACCTGTGAGCTGGAAAGGAGGCGGGGAATCCATGTACCACTGAGCCAAGCTCACGTAACCTAGCCAGGAACACTCCGATAGAAACATGAAGCTTTTTAGAGAGAAGACTGGAAAATATGCACGTTCTGGGAATCTTCCCCCAAAACCCATTGCTCTAAAAGGGGATATTAAAATGGTTTTCATCTATCACTTTAAGGCCCACGAAGGAGTCTACAGATCAGTGAGCCTCACAACAATCATAGAAGGCTTATTATAAGTATTATTGCCCCCTTTTTACCAAAGAGAAAACTGAGGCTTGGAGAGAAGTGATTTGCCCAGAGTCACAAGCCAATAAACGTCATCAGGATTTGAACCCAGGTCTCTTCATGTGCCCAGTCCTTTTATTCTAACTACATCAAAAGGTCTTGGTGTACACAAAGGAGCTGTTAATCCAATTAGTTATCACGGATCCATCCTCACTCAGTGGTCTGCACTGGGTACTCTAGGTAGGGGGTCACATAACCCCATGACTGGCATTTAATCGGAATTTGCTGGACTCTCGGGATTTGTGGGGCATGTTCCATTGGCAGCTGGCTGTCAGTGTGCCAGGTTTGCCCAGTGTGCACACACTTGTGAAAGGGAACTGAGTTGTAGGAGGTAGGACTGAGCCCCACTCTGGGCCCCCCAAAACAGTTGCTCGGAAACATTTCCCTATGCCCCGATCATCCCCTGGAAGATCTGGGGGAACTGTGTTCTTCTGGGGAGACAGAGCTCTCAGCACCAAGTCAGAGGAGGCAGAAGATCTCTCCTCCCTGTGCTTCAGCTTCTCCACGTTTTCTCTGTACCTCTGAATCCTTTTCATCCTTTCTTTGCCTCCCTGGTTTCCATTCTCTGTGACATTCACATGTTTCTTGAGCTATAGATTTTCTTCTGTTCCATTGCAGGGAGATGGATTTAAGGCTTAGGAGCTCTGAAATAAAACAAGTCTTCCAGAACAGGAAAGCAAAAAGGTTCAGAGAAGCAGGAAGCAGACCTGACCGAGCCGACATTTCTATTTGGTGAAGTCCTCTATCCCTCCGTCTTCTCTACCTACCATCTGTCATTTCTCTCTCATATATCTGTGTAGCATCTCCATTTGTCTCTCTCCATATCATCTCTGTCATTTGTCTGTCTTGCCATCGATCTCTCTCTCCATCTGTTTGCCTGCCTGTCTGCCTTGCTGTCTGACTGTCTGCCTTCCTACCAATCTCTCCACCTATCTGATTTGATCACATGTAGCCCCTGGGCATCATGAGGGATGTTGCTAAGCATGGAACAGTGATGACGATCCATTCCCCCAAACCTGCTAGATTACTGTGTTGGACTTGGAGTCAGAAGGAACTCAGTTCGAATCCTGTCTCTTGTCTTTATTAGCCCCGCGACCCCATACACCACTCTGTGCCTTGTTTTCCTGGCCTGCAAAATTTGGATGATGATACCTGCATTATGTACCTCACAGCTCCTCCATATGTCTGATCCAGTCTTCATTGCCACCCCTCCCTGGCCAAATACCTGTCGTTTTTTCTTATCCTGGGCAAGTCATTAAGCCTCTGTTTCCTCATCTGTAAAATGGGATTAATAGCACCTACCTCTGAGGATTGTTATAAGAATCAAATGAGAAAACGTTTGTAAGGCTCTGTGCTATGTAAGTGGTTATTTCTCTATATAAACAGAGTACTGGCCCTGGAGTCAGGAGGACCTGAGTTCAAATGTGCCTCAGACACTTGACACTTAGTAGCTGTATGACCCTGGGCAGGATACTTAATTGCCTCTCAAAAAAAGGTGGTTGTTGTTGTTGTTATAGTATCAGGATAGGAAATCTGTCTCCTGGTGTTCTCTTGTATCTAAGTAGTTTTTTTTTAAATTATGAAACAGTATTAATATTTTAATATGCTACAGACTAATAATTGACATTTATAGCACTTTAGGGAGCTAAATGGCTCAGTGGGTAGAGTGCTGGGCCAAGGAGTCAGTAAAAATTGTGTTCAAATCTTCCCTCAGACACTTAGGAGCTGTGAGCCCCTGGGCAAGTCACTTGACCTCTCTCTGCCTCAATTTCTTCATCCATTAATGAAGGAAATAGTATCTTCCCCCAGAGCTGTGGAGATCAAGTGAGATAATATTCGTAAGTTTTCAAAATGGTTTTTTATTGACGTTTTCTCTTTTGAGCCTCTACAATCGTGCTGGGCAGCTACTACAGGGATCGTTAATGTGCAGATTAGAAATTCAAGGCTGCGAGGGAACTGCATAGACAAGCTTGCTTTCAGGGGAAGTGATGTAGAGACTCTCCCCTCCCTCCTCCAGTCTTCTTCCTCTCTTTCCCATCACCAATACAACACCTGAATTCTGTGGTTACTCTCTAACAAAGCAAAAACTCGGTTCACTTCTCTCAGGGGGACATCACTGTTTCCTTGTGGTATGTGGCTATCAGAGAGTGATACTTCTGGCCTCCTCTCTCACTTCTGTACCTTGAGTGCCATAGAAGGGCATATGAGACTAATGGAGCTTGGTTTTAGACAGAAGCAGTTGTAAGAACCTCTCCTTAACAAATGTGGATGACAAGTCAGAGTCTCATTAGGAAAAGGGGCTGCCGATGGCCGAGTATCAGGACCATTTCTCCTTTATTTTTGTCCACGTTCATGTCTGTGTTTTTGTTTCTTGTCCGTATTTATCCAGACATTTTCCATGGGAAAATCTCAGTCTCTTGGTTGTTGTCATTTTTCCTTTGTTTTTAGAGAGGGCCAGTGACATCACAGGTGATGTCTTGACTTTTCCATGAAATGGATTGAAGTGAGGCAGAGCTGCACAGAGTTGTCAGTTTGACGCTCTTCCAGGGTCATCGAAGTCCAATAGCAGGACAAAAGTCAAGACGACTGGTGATGGCCTGAGATGTATTGGGTGACCTTGGTGTCTTCAGCATTTGACCAAGTTCCTAGTGCTCTTGGCATTACCACACAGATGCCCAGTATTCCCTTGTCACTACTTTCCTGGCCCAGCATCCTTTCTCATCGCCCATCTTTCTGGTTATAGTGCAATGCAGAAGTAAAGGATGGAGCATGTGGAGTCGGAGGGGCCGGGTTTAAGTCTTCATTCTGCCATTTTCCATCTGTGTGACCTTGAGCAAGTCACTTTACTTCTCTGGGGGTCAAGAGGTTAGCCTAGCTAATCTCTGTAGTCTCTTCTAGCTCTACCAGCCTGATCTTCTCTGATCTTTTATACCAGTTTTCCTGTGCAGTTTTCACTGATGATACGTTAAAACAAGCCTCATTGTCTTGTCTCCTAAATCTGCTCCTCTTCCAAACTTCTCACCTCATTTCACAACCTTGGAATTATCCTTGATTCCTTACTTACCCATTTTCCCTGTACCCAAGCAACTGCCACATCTTGCCATTTCTATGTCCACAGCATCTCTCACGTCCTTTCTCTTCTCTCTGTGGGCAGCTAGGTAGCAGAGTAGACAGAGAACTGGACCTGGAAGCAGAGATCTGAGTTCAAATCTGGAATCTAACACGTACTAGCTCTGTGACCCTGGGTAAGTCAATCTCTGTCTGCCTCAGTTTCCTCAAGTATACAATGAGGATAATAATGGCACTTAGTGTTTATAGTCGTTGTGAGGATCAAGTCTAAGCCACGAGTCTGAACATGCCACTTTCCTACTCAGTAAACTCTGATGTTTCCCTTTTGCTTTTAGAATCACCAGTATCATTCCTCCCTTTGGCTTTTGTAACTATTCAAAGTTGAGACCCACATGATATGTTATTCCTCTTCTCACACTCTGAGGTCCAGCCAGATTGGGATTCACCCCTTCTATCATCTCCTCACCTTTAGCCTGACTGCACCCCCCATGCCTGGCATGGACCCCTCCTCATTATTCCCTCTTAGAATCCCTTATTTCCTTGAAAATGCAACTCAATGCACCACATTATACATGAAGCTGGTCCTATACACGCACCTCCACCGTCTCAACTCCCCCTCCCTTAAATCTCATGTTTTCAGTCTTGTCTACATCACTGTGCTTCTCTACAGAGATGTTTTCTCCTTCAACTGACATGATCCCATTGATGACAGGAACTGTTTCATTTTTAGCTTTTTTATTATTTTTTCTTCTCATTTTTAGAAGTCTCTAGCACCTAGCACAATGCCAGACACAGTAGGCATTTAATAAATGCTTGCTTTTTGATTGCTTATGGCCTACTAATGCCTACCATGTACTTCTCCATCACCCTTTGAATCTTTGGAGGATGATAAATAAATGGCCACAACCATACACCATCATCAGAAGAAAAGGGAAAGGGGGTGTCCTTGAGATTTCATGAGTAGAGAGAGCTCCCAAACAAGGAAACTCCCCTTAGCAGTGCAGGTAACCACATTCTCTGCAACTTAGAGCCTTAGGGAGTTATCTGAAGCATGAGAGGTCAATTGATTTGCCTGGGGTAACAGAGCCGATTTGTGATAGAGGGACACTGAAATCAAGGACTTCCTGGCTTTGAGGACAACCCTCTATACCACTGTGTCATTCATTGGAAAAATATTCTTGAAAAGGTGGGATTTTTTGGCAAGGGAGAAGTTTGAGACAAAAGAACTAGAATTTCCCCCCAAAAAAGTCCAATCCACTCTCCTCTAACCATTGCATGTGAGGCCCAGCTCACTGTCCATATATAATGTTGGCCTAAGATTTAGATACTGATGAAACAGCTCTATGGATTGTCCATCGACCCGCAAGAAGAATTCTTTACCTTCTTGTTTGTTCCTGTGGGGATAGTTAGGCCAAAATGCCTTGTGTGATTATGCATCTCATTAAGAATCTTGAAGCAATCCAGGCAATATGCTGTCAGGAGGAGGGCATCTTAGATCGGCCCTCGGAAGCTCTGCTACTGAAGGGGCACCAGCTTCAGATTCGCAGTCAGAGCTGCATTCCAATCTCAATTTCACCACGGCCACCTTTACGACATTGACCAAGACCCCGGATTTCATGGACTCTCGTGTTTCTGCTCTGTGAAATGACAGGGTTGGCGCAGAGGGCATCGAAGACCTCTTCTAATTCTTGATCCTGGCAGCTCAGTGGCGCTGCTGTGGGTAGAGCCCTGCCCTAGAATCAGGAAGACGGCCATGCAGATCCAGCCTCAAACGAGCAGTATGACCCTGGCCAGGTCACTTCGCCCTGTTTGCTTCAGTTTCTTCATCCGTAAAATGGATTGGAGAAGGAAATGGCAAACCACTCCAGGATCTCTGCCAGGAAAACCCCAGAGAGTCAGATACAAATGGACAATAAGAGATTCTTGATCGATGACCCTGAAAGTCCCATCAGTGACGTCCTTTCACTACTCCCCTAGAGTAACCATACTTTCCAAGAGCAGTAGCGGAAATTCCTTGCACTAAGTGCATTTGCATGTCTGAAGGGGCAGTATTTGTCTGTATTACAATCATGTGTGATGAAT
>CM053628.1:12952694-12974655 GCA_028646595.1 Phalanger gymnotis
CTAAATATATATGTATTGTTTCCTCTTAAACCCATTCCTGATGAAAGTAGATTACCAGAACTACCAGCCCTCCTCCCCCATCTAAATCCTTTGTATCCTTTCTTCTCCTTGCACCTCTCTTGTATAATATAGTTACACATTTCAACTGTTTCTAAATGGTTTTACTTTTTAAATCCATATCATAGTCAGGTTTATCCCCCTCTTTTTTATGAGCTCGACAGTTATTAATAAGAATGTTAGACATACATTTTACATTTTATGTTATATAAAAGGTGAGCAGTCTGTTCTTGTAAATCCCTCATAGTCAGTCTTTCATATGTAGCTTATGTTTCTCTTAGTTCTTGTATGTCAAATCTTCTATTAAGTTGAAGATTTTTTAACAAAGTCTTGAAAGTCTGAGGGTTTGTCAAATGTCCATTTCTTCTTTCAAGACAATACTTATATTTGAAGGGTAAGATATTTTCGGATGGAGCCCCAAGTCTTTTGCTCTTTGATATATCATGTTCCAAGACCTGCAGTTCTTTAATATCTCTGCTGCTAGGTCTTGTGTAATTCTAATTGTGTCACCATCATATTTAAATTGTTTTAGTCTTGATGCTTTTAATATTTTATCCTTGATCTGGGGATTTTGGAATTTGACTATGATATTCCTATGGGTTTTCCTCATAGGATCTCTTTTAAGTGGTGTGCAATGTATTTTTTCTATTTCTACTTCCCTGCCTCGTTCTAATGCTTCAGGAAGATTATTTCTTGTATTATTGTATCAAGATTCTTTTTTTGATCATAACTTTCAGTTGCACTGATTATTTTTATATTTTCTCTTCTTCATCTATTCTCCAAATCTGTTGTTTTTCTTATGTTTCACTTTCTCTTCTATTTTTTCATTATTCATGTTTTGTTTAATTATTTCTTGATCTCTTATAATTTCAGTGTTTCAGTTTGCCCAGTTCTAATTTTCAAGGTGTTATTTTCCTCCTTGAGATTCTGGATCTTCTTTTCTAATTGGTTGGCTTTCCTTTCATAACCTTCTTGTTTTTCTTGGATTATTTTTATTTTTATTTTTTTTAGTTTTTTTTTCCATCTCTGTCATTTGATTTTTACAGTCTTTTTTTAAGATCTTCTATAAATTCTTTTTGGGCAAGTGACCATTTAATGTTGCTCTTTGGGGATTTCTTTACTTCAATATCCTCCTCTGAAGATGAACCCCGGTCACCTCTATTCCCATAATAGGTTTCTATGGTTAGATTCTTTCTCCTTTGCCTGTGCATTTTTTTTGTGGTAATACCTTGATTTTTATAATCACCTCTAGCCCTGGGGTATGGGAAATGGTGTCTCTTGCCCCTGATCTTCAGTTCTCCCCTCTAACCTGGAACCAAAGCCAAACCTCCAATCTTATTTAAGTGCCCACAGCCAGGAGCTTCCTGCCCCACTGCTTCTGCACTCACTGGGAGTATGCTGGTCCCTTCTCGCCCCCACCACTCTTCACAGCACAGCTGGGTCTGGCGTTCCTCCTCAGGAGAGGTTCCCGCAATCTTCCCCTCACTATCCTGGGGTAAAAAGATCCAGTGGCCGGGGCTGAGGCAGCCTCTCAAACCAACTAACCCCAGGGCTTGCCACTTGTTGTTAAAACAGAACCTAGCCTGGAGGTCTTTACTCCTCACGGGGACCAAATCCAGTCCTGGGGTTTTTCTTCAGATCTTCTCAGACTGTCCCTGGAAGATCCTGGTTGTGCCCCTATTATTCTTTGTTTCCACCCCACTTTGTTCACCCTAACATGCTATTTTAACTCTTTTGTGGGGGAAAGTCTTGAAAGCTTGGAATTTTTTGACCTACTCTGCCATCTTCCAAGAATTCTCTCTCGAAAGAATGTTTGTACATCATGTTGAATGATTGAGTTTTACCTCTTGGGGTAACTGCTAAGGGGTGGTTACTATGCATTACCAAGCACTCAAAATGAGATTGAGACCAAAGAATCCGTTTTGTGTAGACGAGTGGCTTGAGAATGATTTGAGCAACTGCAGCCGACTTGCTAGAGCCTGTTACCAATCCCTTGGATGATCTAGTCTCATCCTCTTGCTTGTTCCTTATAATGTCACTTGGGTTTTCAGCAAGATGAGGATTTGTGATATAGTTTCTTAATACAGTGGCGACACATGTCATAATTCTTTCCAGTACAACATGGCATAAGATTAAATATGCTTTCCTGTACCATGGTGAGGGAAATGGAGGTCAACAGTCCCATCAGAAGTAATGGAGTCACAGAATAATAATAATAATGAAAAAGAATCCAGTAGTTAGCCTTTATATATTTCTAAAGGAAATGAAGTTTCTTCAAGAATGAATCATTGTACTGATACCTTTACACAAGAAAAGTTTGAGTTAAGCTAAATCTACTTAAACTTTGTACTATATAAAGTTCAAGACAGAAAAAATCTACCTTTTAGTATCTAGTTCTTTATGATAAAGATTTTTAGAATTGTACAAAGAAAATGTATATATTGACATAAGATAGTCATAAAGAGGGAATGAGGGCTAGTATTTTTATTGGATAACCAGAAGATAATTATTCATCACCCTAAGTAATAGGGCAGATCTCTCTAAGAATTATCATTCTATGAAAATAAACGACTGACTTGACATCTAGATGAAAATTTCAAAGTGTAATGTCAACTTTTGGTTATTCAAAGAATTTGTGAACTCTATGATACAGATATTCCTTGCATTGTTGCAGCCGTCCATTCACATCTTCTAATCCTGTAAAGAACATGGCCATGATCTTCCATACATCCTCCACAGAGAATCTACCTCACCCATTGGAGGCCATCTTTGAGCTCTTATGACACTTGGAGAGAATGAGTGACATCTTTAATCTCTTACCTTCCTGATATGAATCTTCTTCCATGATATCCCTTCTACCACTTCTTGTACGTAGTTCATTAAGGGAAATATGCTACACCTTTCAGCCACTATTCATCCTTCCATTGATCTTTGGGTCATCGGTAACTTTGATCATTTGGAAATTATTGTATTTCTTTTTGTTGTTGTTATTGTTGAAACTATTGCATTTCAAGGCCTGGAAACCAGCCATACAAAATTATTGAGAGAACATTTGCATTAAAAGGATAGGTCTTTGTGCTGGGGCATCCCTTGAGATTGTTAACCATATCACATGATTTCTCACATGTAATCTAATCCATTTTCTAGCATCTATTCAATTCTGGACCCAATTCACTGGCCATCTGTAATGCTCACCCCAGATATACCTATCAAAGTGCTAACTCAATTCAACTTCATGTTACAGTCTTCAGAGCAGGCATTTTTCATCCACCTAGATGTTCCCATATGAATTATTAAGCCATTCTCATTTGAACATTCACGGACCCCAAAGAGATGGTCCTGTAATGTTCTGGGGCTGGATATGCTCAGCACAAAGTTATCCATCAACAGAAACATCCTGAAGACCTTATCTTCTATAGTAAATCCTTTCTTCTATTTGCACCTTGAACAAGAAATCCTGCATGACACCTTGAGGAAACTTACATCCCCCTGTTTTCTGCCTTGCTTGCTATTAATAGTCAAGTAATTTAATAAAGTTCTCTCTCTGGTTGTGAACATTGCTGAATTTGGTATGGTCTTAATGTGTACCCGAGAAACTCCTTGTTGGAGAAGAGTCTTTTAAACTGATTTGCTCTATTGAATTAAATGCCCTCTCCCCTTTTTTAGGTAATTCGTGAACAGCAATTAAGAGTTGGATCTTGTATTTTTTGCTCCTTTTAGTAAACTATGATTATATATATATATATTTATATATATGTACATATATATAATCACATATTGTTCATAATGTACACAATAATATATGTACATATATGTATGTATTACATATACATATATAAAATATAGTGAAAAATCATTAAGTGCTTTCTTGCTCCTCATTCATGTTTTCATCAATGATACACTTGATAGCTATGGAGATTGTTCACCAACAAGATTTTTAAAATGATGAAGTAGCTATATCTACTCAGTCTTCTTTTCTGGGTAAGAATGTTGTCTATGATTTTTTTTCATTCTTTGGGCATCTTTGGAATTTCCCCATACTTGGAAAATTCAAGAAAAGGAACTTTATTAATAATTCACAAAAATGACCAAGGATCTAAGAAGATTTTAGTAATAATAGAGATGGTCAGAGTTAAAAAGCAAAGGGGAAATATGACTTAGGACAACTACTGAATTTGCTAATTGTCATTCCCCATTTGCTAACATTAACCCAAACTTAAACTAGGAACTCTCTGCCAGCATGAGAAGGAACAGAAAACGTACCCTTTTAGCCATACTGGAAATGAGCATCCACCAGGCAATAAGAAGACCAATCATATTGACAGAGGTTATAGAACTGGTCAAAAATAGCATTCATCCAGAGAAACACAAGCTCTACAATATCCATAGAAATAAGGCGAAAATTATGAATGAAGGAGAAACAGGATTTCCAGACCCCATATCGCATTATGAAGCAAAACCATTTGGTTCTGGCCAGAAAAATAGAAAAGGAGATTACTAGAATAGACTAAGTAAAAAATATAAACACAATAGGCCAGTGTTTGATAAAACAAGAAAGTGTACTACATAGAGAAGGGGTTCTTGTTTGAAAAGAAGTACCAGAAATATGGAAAGCAGTTTGGCCCAAAATAGGTTTAGAGCAGCATCTTAAATGCTATACATCAATGAATTCCAAATAGATACATCACCTAAATATAACAGGTCAATCAGCGAACAAGCAATTATTAAGTGTTTACTATGTACCGGGCAGTGTAGCAAGTGCTGGGTATCTAAAGAAAAAAAAAACAGAACATTTTCTGCTTGTAAGGAGTTTCCATTCCAATGGGGGAAGAATCTCTCTCTCTCTCTCTCTCTCTCTCTCTCTGTCTCTCTCTGTCTCTCTCTCTGTATATACATTTAAATCAGTACATATAAGACAAATACAGAGTCAATGGAAGGTAACTTTAAAGGGAATGGTACTAGCTGAGGGAATTAAGAAAGTGAACTCTCTTGGGGGCAGCAGTGCTTGAGCTGAGTCTTAAAGGAAGACAGGGATTCCAAGAGATGGAGGTAAGGAAGAAGAGCACTCAAAGTATGGGGGACAACCAGTACAAAGGCATGGAGGCAGGAGATACAGTACCATGTGTGAGAGTAGGACAGTGTGGATAGATCATAGAGTGCGTGGAGGGGAGGAGAACATCATAATAATAACAATAATAATAGCTAACATTTATGATGTCTGACGCTGCTAAGAGCCTTACAATTATGATGTCATTTGATCCTCACAACAACCCTGGGATGCAGGTTCTATTATATCTCCATTTTGCAGATGAGGAAACTGAGGCAAAGAGGTTACGTGACTTGTACACCATCACAATCCAGTAAGTATCTGAGGTCATATTTGAACTCAGGTCTTCCTAACTACAGGTCAGGTACTCTAACTTCTGTGTCACCTAGCTGTCCAGACTGGAAAGGTTTTAGAAAAGTACCCAGATCAGAAAGAGCTTTAAATGATAAAGACTTACTATCTGATTCTGGAGATAATAGGAAGCTGCTGGTATTTACTGAGAAGATCACATTAAGAAAAAATCTAATAAAACATAAGGAACGACTTCTTGCTACTATGGTTATGAGGAAAATTAATTTTTAAGAAAATATTTATTTACTTTTAGTTTTCAACATTCACCTTTACAAGATTCTGAGTTCTACATTTTCTCCATTCCTTCCTCCCCTCTCCCCTCTTTAAGATGGCATGCAATCTGATATAGGCCATATATGTACAATCACATTAAATATATTTCCACATTAGTCTTCTTGTAAAGAAGAATTAGAACCAAAGGGAAAAACTGAGAGAAAGAAAAAAAGGAAAAGTAGCATGTTTTGGTGTGCATTCAGACTCCATAGTTTTTTCCCTGGATGTGGATAGCATTTTCTATCATGAGTCTTTCGGAATTGCTTTAGATCATTGCATTGCTGAGAAGAGCTAAGTCTATCAAAGTTGGTCATCACATAGTGTTGCTGTTACTTTGTACAGTGTTCTTCCTGGTTCTGCTCACTTCACTTAGCATCAGTTCATGTAAGTCTTTCCGGGTTTTTCTGAAGTTATGGGCAGAATTCTTAACTGAACAAACAATAGAGAATCTTGACCCCACTTTGCAGGAAGCTCAAAAACCATGGCAGAACAATCAGTTACAGTTAATAAAGTGTGTGTGTGTGTGTGTGTGTGTGTGTGTGTGTGTGTGTTGGGGGGGGTCCTCTGATCAAAACTTCCTATGAGCCTATTTAGAACTCATGGTTGTTTCCCTTTCAGTTCGTGATGACTCTTTGGCTACCTACCATGGGCATTTTTTGACTGGCCAATTAAAGTTCAATTGTTTCCATCCATGGAATGGCTCCCTGAGTTGCTGAGAAAATATGTATCATATTCTATATTGTAGCCCTATCATTAAAATCTGTCTGTTCTCTTAACTATCACATGGATACCAAATATTAAGGGATTCTTACCATGAACAATGTCCCAAAGTCTTCCATTTAAAGTGCCATCCATAGTTTCTTATATCAGTCAGCCTTTTTCCCCTCTGACCATAACTGACAGCTTCCAATTTATAATATTCATTTTTATATTCTCAACACAGCAATCAAATCTTTAGACCTTGAGGATAAGAAGGAAATTAAGGCTATTAACATGTTAGAGGATTGTTTGATTTACTCATTATAAATGATTCTGAATATGAAATACTCATAAGAAATGCCTACAGGGACGGAGAGTTTTGACTGGCAGTGTCAAGAGAGACAAGGACAAAGAAGAATTTCTTTATAATTTTAGAATGCCATTATTATATGGTGAATTCTAATTGGACAAAAGCAGTTCCAAATCATGGAGCTATGTCAATGCAATTTCATAGAATGGACCACATAATAAAATAGAGCAGAAAAAGCTCGGATTCATTTTAATTTAAAATCATTTATTGGATTTGCATCTCTGGTGTGAAAATGCATGAGGGCATGTATATGGGTGAGAGTTAATGCCAGACCCACTGGGGAAATGTTCTGTTATTTTATTATGGTATTTAATTGTTTTTGCTTTAAACTAAATGCATCTGCTGACTAATTAATACAAGTAGACTCATTGGAAGGGGCTTCTGAGCTATAGTGGATCCAGCTGGTATTGAATCATGAGAGCTGCTCGTTAAATTTTCAGCATGAATATTTGAACTTTGGAACTTAGGCAACACTACAAGCCAGGGTTCCATTTATTGTTTTGTTGACTGCTCATATTTAAGAAGATAATGGAGAAAATGTTAATAATGAGAAATAAGCTTAAATATGTGCTGTGTGTGCATTTCCCCCACGGACAGCTCATTACTAAACATTTGCCAGCCCACCATCAAAAATGTCATTTTCCAGGATCCCACAGGTGGGGGGGGGGGAGCTGGTGCTATATTTTATAGGGGAGTAGGTGAGAAGGAGAATTAAAATGTAATAGCTAAGTAACAATGAGCAAAACCTCTTACTGTTTCAAATCATGATAGAATTGGGTTTGAGGACCTTGAATAATCATGAACATAATCAAAAGAACAGCAACAAGCATGGCCAGGCACTGTAGTAGTTTCAGAGAGTTGGAAAAGTGAGAGCTACCCATTCTGGCTCTTACAGAAACCTCGTTCTCTGGCTCCATTATTTACTCATTTTGATGCATCCGTGAACTCCTTAATGTATGTCCTCACAATGATGGAGACTGCAGTCCCTCCATTCCTTGCCATCCTGCATAACTCTTGTTCACGTGTTCTTATAAATCCTGCACAAGGGGTCGGCCCAGAGTTTTGCAGTCTTCTGACATGCAAATACCAATAGAATATGTGTGCTGTCCAGTGATTATCCTTCATTCTTATACATATCTCTAATGACATTTTCTATGCATTTTCTCTCCTATGTATATTTTCCCATTTCTAATATGTTGTACCTTGCTCGTGCAAAACCTTGCTACTGCCCTTTGTGAGGATGTCCAGGCCCAATCCTTCAGTGACTGTGATAGCCATTACCAACAATGGTGGCCAATAAGAATATGTAACCTGAAGAATATGGATGTTAAAAAGATGTTTCAGACAGAAGTTTGATAGTCCTGAAAAGTATACCTTACTTCCTCCAAAGCAATCTTACCTATTCTCCTCCTCCTTTTCAATTCAGAGCCTTGTTCATTCTTCTATCAAGAGTTTAGACTAGTTTTAGCCCTAGGGCTCAAAAATGATGTTCAGCTGGGTTAGATATAGGGGGAAGAGGGATGGATGGAAAAGAATACACAGTTCTACAGTGTACCTGGAGCAAGCAGTAAGGTTCTTTTACTATTCAAAAAATTTCGTTCTGCATCAGAATTCTAGGGGAAAAATCCCAAAGTTTCTAAAGTCAGAAGTCATTCATATAATCACATTTGTTCTTATGCAGTAATTTTATTGAATGCCTAAAAATCAGATGTGAATCACCTTGTTTTCCACTTTTGCAAGTCACATTTGGTTTTTGTTCTACTAAACACATATTATGAAATAGTTAAAAATCCAAGATTATAAATTTTATAGCACTATAATTCTGAAAGGTCAAATGACTGTTGGCATCTCTCTACATAAAAAAAAATCCTCCACATAGCATCTCACTATCCCCAATATGCATTTAATAGAACGAGAAATTTCTCCTAATAGGATACTCCAAATGACATCTCACATACTCCAAAGACTCCATCTTACTGATTAGTTTTAGAAGACAAGTTTCTGGAAAACTAAGACCTTAACTACTTAATTTACTTGTATGGCACTTTATGCACACTGTGTGCAGTCAAGTGCTAAATAATTTGTATTTAATGATTATGGTAATTAATTGTGTTGTATGGATTTGCTCAAAGCATTTCATCTGGCCTCAACTAGAATCATAAGGCTTAGAAACATATGAGGCTAAACGTATATTTAAATCCTCCTTCTTAAGGGGATTGAATCAGCATCCCGGGATTAATTCTTCAAGCAAATACTCCTCTCCAGAGCCCAAGCCACTTCTCGTCATTTCTTTTTACGCCATTCACCACGAACACCAGCTTATCCCACTCTCTACTTAAAATGATTTGTACTAGCCGAGGAGGTGTCACTTTGCGTGGATGACATAAGTGTTTATGGCAAGGTTGGTTTTTTGTTTGTTTCTTCTGAAACTACTTTGACTAAGCAAGGACAAGTTACAGCAAAAGTTGGCAACCTTGGAGAGAGATGTAAAATCCACGTGAGAAGTTAGCCATTTTAACACTGGTCAACAAAGGGTCATATAGGCTATGGTCTAGCCAATCACAACCCTTCACACAACCAGTGATTTTCCTGGGGAAATGTCATAGATTGGCATATGTGATGAAAGGAAAACATTTGGAATTTGAGTCAGAGAATCTAAGTTGAAATCCCCCATCTCCTACTTTTTGACCATGTAACCTTAGGTGAAGTCACTACAGGGTATCACCAAAATCTTGGTGCAGCTTTAGGCTGTAGTAGCTAAAACATTATACATGATGGGAATTTCTGATCTATTTTTAAATATGGATGTTTTGTTTCATGATATTAGTGTTTTGTATTTTTAGCAGGGGCAGGGCTATATGGTCCTCTGATTTCATCCAAGTAGAGAGTTCTTCCCCATTCCCACCAATGCAGATCAATAATTCATTTCTAATTTATAGTCCCGTAGGACTTTGGGAGTGCTGAGAGGTAAAATCGTTTGCTGCCAGTCACCTAAGCAAAAGCAAGACTGGAATCCACATCAGTGGGATGAAGGCTCCTGGAGGACAGGCACTCTTTTGGTTTTGTCTTGTATCTATAGCATCTGGCACAGCGTCTGGCCTACGGAAGGCGCAGACGCGTTGGTCAAATAGAATTGAAATCCTGACTCTGAGGCCAGCTCTCCATCCCCCGTGCCATGCCACCTCTCATATTGCCACACAGCGCAAAAAGTTCGATCGACTTCCACATTTTCCTATCACCCTAGTCAAGAGATAATCATCATTGTCCTCTGTGTTCATCCAAGGCTTTGGATTCGTCATCGTCAAAGACATGGTGCCCTTGCGAACCCGAACCACGGAGGTAGAGATCCCTTTGAAAGAACAGCAATAGCTTTTGAAATTGGTAGATATTCAGCAGTATAATTTCACAGGGAATTGTGGGTCTAAGGGTTTTTTTTTAATTGTTCGACCTTGTCTTGTCCAGACACAAAAGCTTCTCAAGCAGGTTGGCAACGGGATAAAAATCAAAGAGCTTTTAGTAAAGGGTTTTCCTTTTTCAAAAAAATCTGTCAGCAGACATTTAATCAACATCTTTTCTGTTTTCTTTGATAAACTGCACAGATTTATTATTAATTAGTAGGTGAAGCCCAGGCTCCTTTGAGATTCTGAGGCCTTAGGACTTATTAGTACTAAGTAATTTAAGAGGTCACTCAGCAGAAACATCCAATAATGAATCCCTTTAAAGTTGGAGCATTACCCAAGCTTACACTGAATATTTCCACTGGCCTGGAACCAATGACCATATGTTGCATAATCATAACTTCAAATAGTGTGATTGCAAATATATGTGAACAGAAAAGAGGATTCATTTTTCACACTAATTGGGACCTGGTGATAAGCATTTGGCATCTGCCACGTAAACAAACCAGCTCTCTGAGAGCCTTCAAATAACTTAGTCTCCAATTCAACATGTTTCATACCACAAATGTATATCCTCTTCCTCTCTGCCTTTGGGAAACCTCTTCCTTCAAGGCTCAGTTCAGGGGATAGCTTAAAGCTAAGAGTTTAACTGCACTTCTCTGCGAAACTGCCCTTGATATGAATGACCCCAAATGTGCTCTCCTTCCAATTTCCTTTTTAAGGAATTTTTTGCCTTTTGGTTTTCTCTCTTCTGTTCCCCCAGCACACTCTACCTTTCATTACCCTTGTCTGTGTAAATGCCTTAAGCTCCCTAAGGGAATAGAAGCTCTCTGAAGGCAGGACTTGCATCATTTTTGGTGTCTGTATGCCCAGGACTTAGTATGATGGTTGACACAGAACAGATGCTTAGATTTGTTGGACTGAATGAGATTCTGTGCTGTGTCAGTTTCTAATAAGGGTCATTCGGACTTACTTACCTTAGATAATTGAGACTAATGTGTCTTTCTCTAGCTTACACAAATATTTGGTAGTACTGTACCTAAATGAAGTGGGATCCATCTGAGTTGAGAAACAGCTAAGTGCAGTGAGTGGAGAAAGGGCTAGCCATTGAGTTATCAAGACCAGTGTTCAAATCTTGCCTCTGACACATAGTACGCAGAACCTGCAGAAAGCCACATAACTACTTAGTGCCGTGTTGTTGTTATTCAGTCATTTTAGTTATGTATGACTCTTTGTGATCCCATTTGGGGTTTTCTTGGTAAAGATACTGGAGTAGTTTGCCATTTCCTTATCCAGCTCATTTTACAGATGACGAAACTGAGGCAAACAGGGTGAAGTGACTTGCCCAGGGTCACACAGTTAGTAAGTGTCTGGGGCCAGATTTGAACTCATGAAGATGAGTCTTCCTGATTCCAAGCACACTACTCTATCCACTGAGACACCTAGCTTCTCCTACTCAGTGCTATAGACAACTCTAAAAAACTATCAGTTAGAGATAAAATGTGTAGAATTTCCATATGAGGAGTTTCCCCCAAACAACTGAATCACAGATACAGCCCCCCCCCCAAAAGTAAGGAAGGTTCCAGGAAGATTTGAAGAAGTAGTCAGGAGACCTGAATTTTAGACACATCAGTCACTAACCAACTCTGATCCCTTGGGCAAGTGACTTAATTTTTAAGACCTCAGTTTTCTCATCTGTAAAATGGGTATAACAATATCAGTTCTCTTCTCTGCCGCCCTCTGAGGATGCTGTGAGAATAGAATGAGATAATAGGCATGATAGCATTTTGAAAAAGTAAAAGGAGCTATCCAAATGCATGGTATTATCATTTCTGCAATTAGAACACATGTGTTTCACACAGAGTTGTGCATCATTAGACCTAAAGCAATTATTTGCTGAATATCCAATTCTATTCAATAGTCTTTTTTCGAGTTCATACATGTGAGGTATAACCAATCATTTTTTATAAATCATTTTTAATGAAATGCCTGCCGTGCTGGGGATTCAAAGACAAAGAGAAAATATCATTCCTGCTATCAAAAGAACTCACATTCTATAGGCAGAGAGACACATGACTACAGCATAAGACAAGTGAAAGGCCATCAGAGTGAGAGATGACACCTAGTTGGGGAAATCCTAGAAGGCTTCAAGGAGGAGAGAGCATTTAACC
This sequence comes from Phalanger gymnotis, assembly GCA_028646595.1. Taxonomy (NCBI): domain Eukaryota; kingdom Metazoa; phylum Chordata; class Mammalia; order Diprotodontia; family Phalangeridae; genus Phalanger; species Phalanger gymnotis. Next base: position 12,965,061 of record CM053628.1, read on the forward strand.
TGAGCTTTGAATTATGAGTAGAATTTTGACAAGTCAAAATATTTCTCTCTTAATTTTAGGAGTTTTTTGTTTTGTTTTGTTTTAGCCTGAATTACTCCAACACTAGTTTTCAGTCTTTGTAGAGAATATAATCCTAGTGATAGCAAGCTCAGGAGAAACCCCAAATAAACAGTATCTATAGTAATGGTGTCCAACAGAACGACTTTCTATCTCGAAACCACTGCTACCTATAGAAGTGGAGGCAAATTGCTTAAACTCTAGGTCAGTTTCTCCATCCGTATGAAAAGGCAGGGTGATAGATTTGCTCAACCTTCTCCCATTAAAAGTAAGCGATAATTGTAATACTAACAAACACGTTGAGGTTTGCAAAGCACTATATATGTTAGCATCTTTGACGGTGTCAATAATCTTGTGGAGTAGGTGCTGTTATTATACCCATTTTACAGATGAGGAAACTGAAGCTGAGTAACTTGTCAAGGGTTGCAGACCTTGTAACTGAGACAGGATTCGAAATCAGGTCTTCCTGACTCTAAATCCCACCCTTTATCCAGTGTGCCTCCTAGCCACCTACAAGCCCAAATGATTAATCTCATAGCCCTTACACCAAGTGTGGACAAATCCTTTTAACAATAGTGATGCTGCCCAAGAATCATGTTCCTATAGTCTGAGAAAGCCTGGCCATGACCAAGAGATTATCTGTATATTATTAAGTGAGCTAAGAAGGCATGGATTTGGGAGCAAGTGTGGGTCTCTCACATACTCCCAAGGAACAAAAGCAGAGAAGGAAGATCTCGAGGAGAGTCATTGGCTCTGTGGCTCCGTGGCTCTCACAGCAGAAAAGAGGCCAAGAGAAGCACCAAAAAAAGGTGGGCTCTTTCCTCAACTTTCCGTCCTGTGCCTGTCGCCCTACAGACACTATAATATAATCTGCTACGTCAATGCTCAGATGTTTCAAGTACACTATACTGAATTTTGGACTATGTAACCATAAAGTTTTCATCGAGCTCTAAATCTCTGACCGTGAATCCCTAATTTTTTGAAATGAGGATAAAGAATATTTCTTCTAAATGATGAGCACGCAGATTTCACAAAAACCTGGAAAGACCTACATGAACCGGTGCTGAGTGAAGGGAGTAGAACCAGGAGAACATTGTATGTAATAACAGGAACATTGTGCTATGACCATCTTTGACAGACTTGGCTCTTCTCAGCAATACAAGGATCTAAGACAATTCCAAGACTCATGATGGAAAACGCTATCCACATCCAGAGAAAGAACTATCGAGTCTGAATGCAGATTGAAGAATTCTGTTTTCCCTCTTTTTCTCTCTCTCATGGTTTTCCCCCTTTTTCTGATTCTTCTTTCACAATATGGAAATATGTTTAATATCGTACATGTATAGCCTATATCAGATTGCTTGCCATCTTGGGGAGGGGAGAGGAGAAGCAGAGAGAAAAAAATTTGGAACTCAAAATCTTATAAAAGTGAATAGTGAAAACTATCTTTACATGTAACTAGAAAAAAATAAAATACTATTAAGTGGGAAAAAAAGAATATTTCTTCTAGGAAGAACAAACACCCACAGAGACACACAACAACAACACATACTCAAACTGAAATTCATTTTCATCCACTCACTTTTGTAGGCTCTTTCTGGTTTTACTTCTGCCTAGCTAGGCTTTGTCTCCACCTCAGAGGCCTTCTCGCCCAGGAAGATCTCTTAGCCACTAAATCCTTTTCCCCCCGGGACATCTCTCTACCTCTGTCATCCCTCTTCACATTGGTGAATCTCTCTTTGGAGGAAGGGCCCAGGTCCAGCATCCTTCATTCTGCTTTCCACACTACTTCTGCCTCTTCCACTCCTCTGACCTATGTCTTGGTTCCTTTGGTGTTTTCTCTGATTATTAGAATGGAAGCCCCTTCAGGACAAGGACCATCTTTTGATGTTACTCTTGTTTACGCTTCTATCTCCAGTATTTCACACACTGCCTGGTGTATAATGTAAAGTGCTTAATAAATGCTCGGTGACTTCAAACTTACTTGATTAACTTTGTGTTCAAACAAGATATTATTTTCCCCTCTTTTAAAATGTACTCCTGTTTCTCCAAAAGCATTCTGCTAACTCCAGTGAGTGATAGTTAAAACTTCATTCCAAACTTGTGATTATGAACTCTTTGCCTAATTGCCGACTATGCTTTGCTCTGGCATTTAATTTCAGAAAGCAAATCAGTTAAGAGAATTTGCAATACATTTTTCTTTTTCTTCTTCTTCTTCATTTCTCAAATAGTTATAATGTGTTAACAAGTCAAAAGCCAGATGCCAAAGCAAAACCAGAGGAGTAAATTGCATTTCATAATTAATGGAGATTCGCCCAAAAATAATTTCTGAATTTTCCAATAACTTCAAATGTCATGGAAATTAAACTCCATTTGACATATTTTCCTTCCCAAGCAATGACTTTTCTACTTGTGCTACATAATGATCTTTTCAATGCAGTGTTATAATAAGTTTTCAAAGGAGAAAGCTGGAGTAATTGGAAAGAATGCTAGTGACCTTACCCTGTTCGAAAATGTTGTATCTCAGTCATTTGACATCATCTTGAAGCCAGATAATTGGTTCATCTGAAAGTAACTGCTTAGGAATATTAAAAAGAAAAGTTGTTAGAAGGGAATTTATATCCAAAATGTTTTATTTTCTTGATTTTATTTAAGTAACATTTTAGCACATTGGCATGTAATCTTGACATCCAGGTAAAATGTGGACAAGTGTTCTCTAAGCATAATCAGTTTGCCTGGCAAAAATGCCTTTTGGCCATTGGACTGGGCAAATTAATGGAGATTATAAATGAATATAAATTCCAGGCTCTCTCATCCTCCCTTGAACCAGCAGCACCAAAGATAATGCAGTGTTTATGAAAATGTGTTATGGGGACTTTTCATGAATTTGTACTTTAAAAAGGCAACCATAGTGGCTTAAGAAAACCTGTAAATTTTTTTTAAGATTCTACACTGACCGTCCAATATGAGGAAGAATTGATGCTGTTTTGCAAAGGCCTAAATGTGACTTCATGAAGCCTCAACATCAATACTCCATCTTCATCATGATGTTAATTAAGTGGCATATATCAAACTCACCTGAAAACAGAAAGGCGGGGCAAGACCCGGAGCCCCTCTGAATGCCGGACGGATAATCCAATCTCTATCGCATTTCTCTTCCTCCTTTTCCTCAACCCCCTATAAAAATATGTAACAAAGTGGCACAAATGAATTATTAAGTACAACTATTTAGGGGTTGGGGGAGGGAGGGAGAGAGAGCACTGCTCTGCAGGTGACAGTCTTTTTATTTTTTTAAATTTAATTTTTTTAAAATTTTCTAAGCAAAACTGAGTATCATGCTCCAAGGCAAGCAGGTAACAGTCTTTAAGAGAGTTTTCTGGGACAATGAGCAATTAAGTGACTTGCCCCCAGTGTCACACAGCCAGTCTGCAACTTAGGAACATCCAGGTGGTATGGTACATAGCACAGACACCTTAAGTCAGGAAGACACAAGTTCAAATCTGGCTCAGACACCATGTGTCTGTGTGACTCTGGACAAGTCACATAACTTCTGTCTGCCTCAGCTTTCCCAAATGTCAAATGAGGATAATAACAGTACCTACTTCACAGGGTTGTTGTGAGGATTAAATAATATCTGCAAAGTAGTTAGCAGAGAATTTGACATGTAGGAGGAGCTATATAAATATTTATCCCCAATGAGTATAATCCTTCAGTGGGGAGGGGGGGAAGGACATTTACTGAAACAGACGACTTTCAAAAATTCCTGATGAAAAGACCAGAGCTGAATAGAAATTTTGACACTGAAACAAAAGCTCAAGCATGAAAGGGAAATCATAAGAAGTGTAATGAAGTTAAAATATTTATATTCCTATAAAGGAAGATGATATATATGTAACTCCTAAGAACTTTATCATTATTAGGGTGGTTAGAAGGAGTCTACACAGACAGAGGGCAGAGTGGTGTGGGAAGGCATTGCGAGAAGGGGAAAGGGAGAGGAAAAATGATCTTACATAAATGAAGCACAAGGAAGAGCTTTTACAGTGGAAGAGAAAATTAGGGGAGTGGCAGGCAATGCTTGAACCTCACTCTTATGTGAACTGGTCAAAGAGGGAAGAAAACATGTACACACTCAGGTGCTATAATCTGTCTTACCAAAAAAGGAAAGTATGAGAGGAAGGGGATAAAAGAAAGGGGAAAAGGGAGTGATAAAAAGGAGGGTAGTTTAGGGGAGGCAGTGATCAGAAGCAAATAGACTTTTGAGGAGGGACAAGGTAAAAAGAGAGAAGGAGAAACAGAAGAAAATAGGATGGAGGCAAAAGGATACTAATAATAACTGTGAGTGGGATGAACTCACCCATAAAACAGAAACGGATAGCAGAATGGGTTGAAAGAAACTAAACAATCCATAAATGAGCTCCCTAAGAAAAAGTCCAAAGGACCAGATGGATTTACAAGTGATTTCTACCAAACATCTAAAGAACAATGAATAGCAATACCACATAAAATAATGGAAGATTAGGTAAAGAAAGAGTCCTACCAAGTTCATTCTATGACACAAATATGGTGTGGATATCTAAACCACACAGAGGAAAAATAGAGAAAGATAACTAAAGGCTATTTTCTCTAATGAATACTGATACAAAATTTTAAATATAATACTAACAAGGACACAACAGAAATATATTATAAGGATCATACACTATGACCAGGTAGGATTCATACCAGGAATGCAGGGCTGATTCAATATTATCAAAACTGACCCTACCAATAAGAAAAACAACAAAAATCATATGATTATATATAAACAGATGCAGAAAAAGCTTTTGACAAAATGCAAAAGTCATTCTTATTAAAAACACTAGAAAGCATGGGATAAATGCAGCTTTTCTTAAAATAATAAGTAGTATCTAACTAAAAGCAAGAGCAAGCATTATCTGTGGTGGGGATAAACTTGAAACCTTCTCACTAAGATCAGGGGTGAAACATGAATGTCCATTATCACTATTATCATCCAATATTGTCCTAGAAATGCCAGTTATAACAATAAGACAAGAAAAAGAAATTGAAGAAATAAGAATAGGCAATGAGGAAACAAAACTATTACTCTTTGCAGATAATATGACAGTATACTTAGAGAACCTAGAGAGTCAACTAAAAAACTAGCTGAAACAATTAACAACTTTAGTGAAGTTTCAGGATATAAAATGATCTCAGATAAATCATTAGCATGTCTATATATTACTAACAAAATACATCAGCAAGAGATAGAGCAATTCCATTTAAAATAATGGCACACGAGATAAAATACTTGGGAGTCTACCTGTCAAGATATATACAATAACTATAAGAATATGATTAAAAAACAGTTTTTACACAAATAAAAACTGACCTAAAGAACTGGATAAATATTAATTGCTCATGGGTTGGCCAAGACAATATAAAAAATGACAATTCTATCTAAATTAACTTACTTATTCATCAAATTACAATAGAATTATTTTGTAAATTAGAAAAAATCATAACAAAACTCATTTGGAAGAACGAAAGGTCAAGTATATTAATGGAATCAATGGAACATGGTGTAGTAGTACCGGATTTCAAACTATGTCAGAAAATAGCAATGATCAGAACAGTGTGGCACTAAGAAAGAGAGTGGTAGAGCAGTGGAATAGATTAGGAACACCATACAGAGTAGTAAATGACCATAGTAATCTAGTTTTAACGCTACAAGAACTCATTATTTGACAAAAATTGCTGGGAAAGCTAGAAAGCATTTTGGCAGAAAGTATGCATGGACAAATATCTCATACCATATACCAAGATAAGATCAAATTGGGTAAATGATCTAGACATAAAGGGTGATAGCATAAGCAAATTAGGGGAGCATGAACATTTTTACCTGTCAGATCTATGGATAAGGGTAAAACTTGTGACTAAAGAAGAGATAGAGAAGATCACAGGAAGCATAGTGGAAAATTCTGATTACATGAAATTCAAAAGTTTTTTGCAGAAACAATAACAATGCAGCCAAAATTAGAAGGAAAACAGAAAATTGGAAAAAAAATCTACAGCAAGTTTCTTTCATAAATGCCTCATTTCCTAAATATACAGGGAACTGAGTCAAATTTATAAGAATACAAATCACTCTCCAATTGACAAATGGTCAAATGATATGAAGAGTTTTCAGAAGAAAAAAAAACCAAAGCTTTCTATAGTCATATGAAAAATGCTCTAGATTACTAGTGATTAGAGAAATGAAAATTAAAACAACTCTGAGGTATCGCCTCACAATTATCAGATTAGCTAACATCACAGAAAATGAAAATGAGAAATGCTGAAAGGGATATGGAAAAATAGGGACACTAATGCATTGTTGGTGGAGTTGTGAACTCGTCCAATCATTCTGGAGAACACTTTGGAACTATGCCCAGAGGGCTATAAAACTGTGCATACCTTTTGAACCAGCAATATCACAACTAGGCTTATATCTCAAAGAGATCAAAGGAAAAGGAATTACATGTACTAAAACATTTATAGTAGCACTTTTTGTAGTGACAAAAAACTGGAAATTGAGGAGATGCTGTCAATTGGGGAGTGCTTGAATAAATTGTGGTATATGACTGTGATAGAATGCTCAGAATAGTTTCAGAGAAACCTTGGAAGACATATGAAATGATTCAGAGTGAAGTGAGGAGAACCAAGAGATCATTGTACACAGTAACAGCAATATTGTAGAGATAATCAACTGTGAGAGACTTAGCTACTCTGATCAATATAATGATCTAAGACAATTCCAAAAGACTCATGATGAAAAGTGCTATCTGATTTCAGAGAGAGAAAGAAAAAGAGAGAGAGAAAAACTGATGAACTCTGGGTGCAAACTGAAGTATAATTTTTTTAATTTATTTTTCTTACTTTTATTTTCAACACAACTAATATGTTTTACATGATTTCATGTGTATAATTGTTACCACACTGCTTGCCTTCTCAATAAGTGGAGGGGGGTGGTCTGGAGAGAGGGAGAGAATTTGGACCTCAAAATAAAAAAAAAAGTTAAAATAAATTTAATAATGATTTATTCCCTTCCCTTCTCCCTACCTTAAAGGAAAAACTTGAACTCAGGTCATCCTGAATCAGAAGCTAGCTATCTAATATGCTATGCTGCCTTTCCATATTTATTACATGCTATCAATGGCTATTAGGCTTACCAAGTAATCAGAAAGCCCCCCTGCCAATTATTCCTGAATAGTATTAGTATGAAAGTTCGTCTTTGTCTAAGTTTGGCTTGGGTACATTTAGGCTCCACCCCCTTCCTCAGCCTCACTACCATCTAGAGCAAGTTCAGGAGGTTCCCTGGACTGGAAGCGAATGTCTGAACCAACCCTGATCACTTTAGCTTTCTGGGTCCAAACCATTCTTTAGAACAGTTTGGAACTTTGGTTTTTCTTACAACCAACCGGACTTTTTAGAAAGTCTTCCTGTGGAAGAATGATCTGGACTCTGACCAGTAAAATGTAAGCTTTTCAGGACAGAGACTGATTTTTGGCCTTTTACCCCCAGTAGCATGCACAGAGACTGCTTGCACATAATAGGCTTTTAATAAATACTTGTTTAATTGGACCTCCCAGGAGCACTTCAGATATGCACCCCAAAGACAAGATCAGTTTTGAAGAAGAAGCTTCCCCACAACCTGGGCCCTTCCTCCCTTTGCAGTCAGCTTACATAATCCTCCTCTCCCCTCACATACCCTCCAGGAAAGTCCCGCATGACTCTTCATCTCCCACCTCCATGCCCTTACCCTTTCACCTCACCTTGTTTCACTCCAATTAACAGAGAAAAACAGAGTGAAGTGACTTGCCTAGGGTCAAAGCGCTGTTAACTGTATGAGGAAGGATTTGAACTCAGGAAGATGAGTCTTCCTGACTCTACACCTGGAACTCTATCGACTGTGCCACCTAGATGTCTATGCATAAAAATGAAGAGGCACTGAATGCCATCTAAAATCTCATCTGGGAACATCTGAGATAATGCCATTTGACAACAGTAATCATAATTATGGCATAAGCTCATATTCATATAGCACCTTGTGCCAGTAAGGCAAAATGGTCTTAGTTTAATGGGTGCCCTTGAGGAGTTTGGCTTTTATTTTGTTTACTTTGAGTGAAAGGCACTTCAGGAGTTTTGGCTTTTACCTTGAAAGTACTTTTACCTGTTAAGTGCTAAGCCCCAGGCCCAAAGCCCTATCAGGTGTGAAACCTGTGTGGGCATAGATTAATGACTTAAGAAGGGCGGGAACCAATTGGTCTCTGGTCATTGAGGTGGGGCTTGAGAACGCCAGAGGTTTGGCTGCGAGGAGAGGTGAGAAACTACAGCTGAAGCCAAAGCAGAGCCCATCCGTGTGTGGACCCAGGAGTTCGAGGGAGGACTTGAGGCCAGTAAATATGATTTATGCCATCTTGTTTTTCTGTGGCCTCCTGGCTACTCTTGTGAGGCGGGCTCATTGGGCCTGGAGGCTTGTGATCACAATATTGGAATGGGGAGGTTGGTTCGCTAATTTGTCGCTGTGGGCCCTGAATAAATTTTTTGATGCCTTCTGCTTAAAGAATTCTGTATACCTTGCGATTTCGAACCATTCAAATATATATATGATCCTTTTTGAGATCATAAATTCGGCCTTCCTACTACACACCTTAAGGTGTATGAAGTGTTTTATATACATTAGAGAGGCAGTACAGTGCAGAGGATAGTACACTAGACTTGAAGCTAGGATAGACCTGGGTAAAAATCCCTCCTTGGACAATTGGCAGCTGGGTGATGCTGGAGGACAAGTCACTCTGGGCCTCAGTTTCCTCATGTGAAAAACAAGGGAGTTAGCCTTGATGGCTTTAACATTTCCCTTGCCCCTTGAAATGTGCAATCTTCCATTACTACATCTTATTCAATTCTCCCAACTCCGTGAGACAGGTGCTATTATTATTATCTGTACTTTAATGGATATGAAACAGCGGTTGGTTTGACTATATGACCTTTAAAAAAGTCAGAATGACTTCGAGTTCAGACTCTCTTAACCATCTGCCACAACTCTTTTTTTATTTTAATTTTTTAATTATTTAATATATTTAGTTTTCAGCATTGATTTTCACAGGAGTTTGAATTACAAATTTTCTCCCCATTTCTACACTCCCCCCACTCCAAGATGGTGTATATTCTGGTTGCCCTGTTCCCTAGTCAGGCCTCCCTTCTGTCACCCCACTCCCCTCCCATCCCCTTTTCCCTTCGTTTCTTGTAGGGAAAGACAAATTTCTATGCCCCGTTGCCCGTGTATCTTATTTTCTAGTTGCATGCAAAAACTTTTTTTGTTTTTGTTCATCTACTTTTTTAAAACTTTGAGTTCCAAATTCTCTCCCCTCTTCCCTTCCCACCCACCCTCCCTAAGAAGTCAAGCAATTCAACATGGGCCACATGTGTATCATTATGTATAACCCTTCCATAACACTCTTGTTGTGAAAGATTAACTATATTTTGCTTCTTCCTAACC
>CM053628.1:12975155-13015412 GCA_028646595.1 Phalanger gymnotis
ATTATATATCGAGAAACATATCTAAACTATATTATAGCCTTCTGGGGACGGGGGGAGGGAAAAAAGAACAAAGTTAAAAAGTGCACAGCAGAGAACAAAAGAAAACACCAGGAAGCAAAGAAAAGATGGACAATTCTCAACACAAGGTGTATTACTTATCATACAGGCTTTCTTGAAATGAAATTTTATCATTACATATTTTGAATCCTCTCTTATGTTCTGCTATGCAAATGGCATGCTTTTTTTCTTACTTCGCATTTAAGTTTCAATATCTAACTTTAGAATGTGTTTTTGCTTCTTTTCTCTATTCTGTATTTGTGTTATGGTAAAATAAAATAAAATTTAAAAAAACATTCTTTCCCTTTTGGTTTTGGACAGTGTTTATTGAGGGCAGCTAGGTGGCACTGCAGTGGATAGAATGCTGGTCCTGGAGTCAGGGAGACTCATCTCCTGACCTCAAAACTGGCCTCAGACAATTATTATCGGTGTACAAGTCACTTCACCCTGTTTGCCTCAGTTTCCTCATCTGTAAAATGAGCTGGAGAAGGAAATGGCAAACTACTTCAGCGTCTTTGCCAAGAAAACCCCAAATGGGGTCACAAAAAGTAGGACATGACTGAAAATGGCTGAACGACGGCAACAGTGCTTATTAGCCACTACAGGAGGAGAGTAAATCATGTGTACGTAGAAAAAAAGAAACTTGAAAAGATTTGGTTATTAAACATTTCTGCAGGTACTTTAGTCTCATGAGATTAGGTTCCTCATGAAAACAATAATGCCTTTATGAGCACCTTATATTAGAAGTGTAACATAAGAAAAAAATCTAAAAATGCCAAAGGACCTGTTAGCTTCAAATAGAGTCACAGTACTCAGGATATACTTTTCTCATCCTTTTTCTACCTCCAAAGCTAGTTCATTACATTTCATATGGTATTTCAAAAGTAGTGTCTCCATTACCAGGATCATTTGCTTGTTTGACCCAAAACTCCCAAGTATCTGCATATTTTGGTGTCAATTAAACAATATAAATAATGTATACCCATTAGAACTCCATTAAAACACAGTCTCAGGAGTTCAGAGATATCAAGAGTCAAATTACAAACCTAAAACTTCTCCAGAAAAGTATCTATAGAAAAAATTGAGTTTGATGTAATATCCTCTGCCCTGTCCTCAAAAATCTGCCTAACGAAAGAGTACACTGTATCTGGTCACATACAAAATTTTTGCTGGCTCTTGCATTCTGGATCTATTCCAATGAATACAGTTGCAATTATTTATAAGAAATGTTGGAATAATGAAACCATCTGTAATCTTTCCTTCCAAGAAACTGCTCACCCAATAGTTCCATTGTTAGGCTGAAACTGCCCTCCAGTTTTTAATTATAAAACTTAACCACTAGGAGAAAAGAAATTCAAATGCCTTCAGTTGTCTTTCTTTAATGAGGTAACAGAAAGGAAGTCAGGCTGGAATAGTATCATTAAGTATCAGTTCTTTAGAGGGGAAAAGTTGACAAGCACAAAGTCATTCCCAGAGCTGTCAGGTCTAAGAGACAGAACAATTGAAGAGACTTTCCAATTCGGCCTCTCCTTTAATAAGCAATCTAGTGGTCTTGACATGTGCAAAGCCCATCTCTTGACATTGTATTCATGTAGTCACATAGGCTTTGCATGAAAACCCTGACCACCAGCAGTAAGGGTGAGGAAAATAAATGCCACCTAACACAACTGTAAGAAATGCCTACCGAAAGTGATAAAGAAGCAGCCCTGAGGGGAAATTTGCAACTTTTCAGAAAACTTATTGTTTAATTGCAGAAACTTTTTAAAATACAGAAAATCACTTCATTGAAATGTTTTAGACATTTTTAGTTCCATAAAAATTGAAGTTCTTTTAAAGGGAAATTTAAAAATTAATTTTTCCTCAAAATAGACATTTGTCAGTTTTGAGAGAAGTCATTTGTAATGGTAGGCTAAATGGAAAATGACTGACTGACTCCAAAGAGTTTGGTTATGTTTTGATTTTTAAATGCAATCAAAGATGAGATACTGACTTTGTTAAAGGCTGTTTTAACCCCAGGAAAAAAGTAAAATTATAGATGATCTCTCTGGTCCTCAGTTTCTTCCTTTGTAAAATGAAGGGGGTGGCCTAGAATAGATCATGTCTGAAATACCTGTCAATTCTAGTTTTTGCACCATGTAGATGTTTGTTTGACAGTTGCATTGATTAAGGCTGTGCCTATACAGGCAGACAGAAATAAGGAATAAATGGGAGTTTGCATTCGTTCCCTTTTTTTCAGCTAACTGGAATTTTTCTTATAAGATAGCTTCTCCTCTCCCAAGTTATCTCTGTCATTGCTTCATTCCTCCATTTCACTTTGCATTTAAAGGCACAAGCTGTTTTATTAAGAAAACTGATCATGGCATAATTTGCGATGTGTGTTTCCATAGTGAATTTTTAAAAAATTAAGTGTTGAAATATGGAAATGAAATCTTTACGGAAAACAAAATCTAAGTGTATGAACTAGAAAAAGAATTCTAATGCATAGTTGTTATGTCATCCCCCCCCCAAATTCTCATTGTCTTAGATAAAGGCACACAGTGTATGCTAATCAAATTTGCACATGATGTAGCTGGAGTGGTAACTAACCTCCTAGGTGGTAGTCTTGGCATCCAGAAAGAGATTGACAAGCTAGAACTTTGGGCTAAATCTAATAAGAAATTAGGTGACAGGGATCAATATATAAAGTCTTTCATTTGGCTTCAAAAAAACCCATCACGAGTACAAAATGACAAAGACATGGCTAGACAACAGTTGGTTTGTGAAAGAACTTGAGTTTTATTGGACTTTCAAGCCCAAATGTGTCAGAAGTGGTACAAGAGAGCTAATGCAATTTTAGGCTGCAATAAGTGACATTTAGCATGCAGAAATAAAGAGGTGGTGACCCCTTTTCCCTCTACCCTGATCACCTCTTTTTTTCCAGTATATGATGCATATTAAAACCCACCTTGTTCAGTTATGGTTCTAGGTACCATATTCTAGGAAGACATCAATAAGCTGGATACTCTCCAGAGATGGACTGTCAGAATGGTGCAGGATATGTAGATCCATTAAGGAACTGAGTTAATTTAGATAAAGAAGACTGGGTTTGGTATAATAACTATGAGATACGAAAGGCGTTTTGATTTGTCCTACTTGGTCCAGAGAGCAGAGCTTTCGGTGTAATAGGCTGGCCAACGTTTGAATCTGAGTTGTGAATTCTTCCTCACAAGACGTCTTTAAGCAAAGGTTGGTTGTAGAGATGCTATAGAAAGGATCCTTATACAGAGATGGGCTAGCATAGCTGGTCTCTGTGGTCCTTCCCTATTCTGACATTTTGTGATTCCGTTCAATTAAAGTCGTAACTCATGGATAGCATTTACCTCAAAAATAATTTTGGGATTTCCCTCTGCCTAGTTTATTCCTAAAAATAGAATTCAAAAGTATCTATGGCTTAGAGATATTATACTGAGTGAGTTTATCAAAGCAATTATTTCAACCCATTAACTTAAAAATCTATTTAATTTCATTAAAACTACGAAATATTAGCAAACGACATTCCATTCTCATGATTCTGGGTATCTGCAACAACAATAATCTTTAATTCCTTATGGCTCTCTTTCTATGATGAAATAAAACCACATTTTGGACTGAAGTTATTTCCAAAGTCCCCACGTATAGGCATAAGGATAATCCTATTAGGCACCAATCAAGCTGGTTTTGCATACAACCTCTTCCAATAGATTGTCCAAGTGAGTAAAGATTGAAGGATCAAGCCCTAAATTTAGCATTTCAATTAATATACGATGTTTGATCATCATTTCTAATACACTACATTCCATCTAATTGAGACTTAATTAAGAAGTCCACTTAGCTGGGACATTTCCCAAGCAACTGAATTAATACTAGTTAACAACAAAGATTGTTGCTTAATTGGGACGGTAATTCTGCTTAATTGGGATGGCTGTCGTTGATTAAATGGTACTCAAAAAGAAATATCCCAGCTTGGTTTGGTGCCTGACAACACTTTGTCTCCCCTCTAAAGACCTCCACCAGTGCATGAATCTGAAACAAAAGGGCTTCATGTTCCCCTCCCGGGATGATGAAGTTTCCATGAGCCCAGGAATCAAACGTGACTTTTAACCTGCGTACGATCATTCTCTTCTAGGGCAGCTCTTTGCAGACCAGTCGTAGCAAAGAAAATATTTCATAGCTCCTAAATATGTGAGATGTCTTTTTGCAGGGAGGGAGAGTCACTTGACGTGGGAATGAGAGACTGCATGCAGATGGTAACAGCAGCAAAAAACTCATCTCCTCCAAAAGGTGTCTTTCAAATCCAACAGTCCATCGGGGAGGTATGATGTATAAATACAAAACAGTAATGGACCACTACAGGGCAAAATGCAATTAGAGGCATGGTTTTACGTGGTGGACTATACGGGAATTTAGAAGATAATGCCAATATTATTTCTTGGGCTGCGTAGCCTTCCGAAGAAAATTTCGTAGGGCTTGTTCTTCATTTTTGCCCTAAGGGTTCCTTGGATTTGGATTAGTAGTGATAAGGCTGGTCAAGTGAGGTAACGCGGACTCTTATATATAGCAAGATGATTTAGAACAGAACGCGAATGTGTGTTTTCGTGACATTTCTCATGTTTCCCCTCCTCTGTGCCCGACCGTTCCATCTCGATCTCCTCACTAGATCATCATGCATATCCTCCTCTTGATGTGTACCTTCCAAGGTTCTATGCTGGGACCTCTTCTCTCATACCCATATTCTGTCTCTGTCTCTCTCTCTGTCTCCCTCTCCCCCTCCTCCTCGTCTACTCTGTTTAATTATTCATATTACTAATTATCATCTCTACACAGTCAATTCCCAGAACTAAATATTTCCTGAACAAAAGTCTTACATGACTAACTGCCAGTTGGACATTTCATACTTAATGATATACAGCCATCTCCAAGTCAGTATGTCCAAAACAGAAATCAATGGTTTTTCCCCTTAAAATTCTCCATATTCTGAACCAGGGGTAGGAAAACTGCAGCCTCAGGGCCACATGTGGCCCTCTAGGTCCTCAAGTGCAGTCCTTTGACTGAATCCAACCTTTATAGAGCAAATTTGTGATATTTGGATTCAGTCAAAGGGCTGCACTTGAGGACCTAGAGACCCACATGTGGCCTTGAGGCCGCGGGTTCCCCATCCCTGCTCTAAACTTTCTAGTTTCTGTTAAGAGAATCACCATCCTTCCATCATTTCTGGCTCACACGCTTGGTGTTATTCTTGACTCTTCATTCTTCCTCACCTCACACATCCATTTCATTACACAGCCTTGTTGATTCTACCGCCAAAGCACCTCTACTTTACTTCCAAACTCAATTTAAGTGCCTCCTTCTATATGAAGCCTTTCCTGATTCCCTCTCCCAATTAATGGTGCCCTGCCCCCGCCATTTCATTGAATCTGCTTTGTATTTACATAGATAGGGACTTATTAATGCTGATAGAATATAAGCTTCTTAAGGGCAAGAACTCTTTTGGGTTTTGTCTTTCTATCTCCAATGCCTAGAACAATGCCTGACACAAAGAGCGCACTTAACAAATAAATGTCTCTTGATTAATCTGTTGAACAGTGAGATTTGACAACCAAAAAGCTAAAGAGAAATTAGATTGTTTTAAGAAAGAGGATAATGCCCAGTAATGAGGAGGCGATGGTCCCAGTGTTCTTTGCCCTGGTCAGAATGCATTTATAGTATTTTTTATTTCAGTTCTGGATGTTCCAATTTGGAAGGACATTAACTTACAGGAGAACATCCAAGGGAGGGAGAACAGAATGAGGGGCTTTAAGACTTCTACACCAAGATCAGTTCAGGTAAATGAGAAATTTTAGCCCAAAGAAGAGAAGGCTTAGCAAGGACGTGATAACAGTCTTCAACTATTTGAAGGGGGCTCTCTCCTGGAGGAGCTAGGTGGCGCTGCAGTGGATAGAGTGCTGTGCCTAGAGTTGGGAAGACTCATTTTCCTGAGTGCAAATCTGGCCTTAGACATTTGTTAGCTTTGCGACTCTAAGTAAGTCACTTCACCCTGTTTGCCTCAGCTTCCTCATTTGTACAATGAGCTAGAGAAGAAAACGACAAACCACTCCAGTATCTTTACTAAGGAAACCTGGAATGGGATCGTGAAGAGTTGGACACCCCTGGAAAACAACTGAACAACAATAACTTCTAGAAGAAGTACTAGAATTTTTTGGAGTGCTAAACTTAGGAGAAATGGAGGGGGATTTGTAGAGAAGCAGATTTCTTCTCCATGTAAGGAAATGTTTTCTGACACCTAGAGCTATTCAAGAGTTCATTAACAGATCACTGTTATCTTGGAAGGTGGTTTCTACTGTATTCCCTCAAGGGTCTCAAGGGTCTGTCCTTTGCCCTGTGCTGCACAACATTTTTATCAGTGATTTAAATCAAGACACTGATAATATATTTATCAAGTTTTCAGATGACCTAAAGCTAAGAGGGCTAGGCAAGATGCAGAATAATGTATTTAAATCCCAAAAGATCTTGACACACTAGAATGTTGGGCCAAATGTAATGTGATGAAATTTAATAGAGATGAATATAGAGTTCTACACTTGAATTCAAGAAATGAACTTCACAATTACAGTAGGAGAAAAAGGTGGTTAGACAGAAGTTTGAGAAAAATCTGGGGGTCTGAGGAGACTTGAAAGCTCAATATAAGTCAGCAGCACTCTTTGGCACCTAAAGAAATCTTAGCCTGCACTAAGAGAGACATAATGCCCAGGACTAAAGAGATAATAGTGCTTCTGAACTCTGTCCTGGTCTGACTACATCTACACTATTCTGTTATGTTTGGGAGGCACACTTTAGGGAGGAGACTAATAAACTAGAGAGTATCAAGGGGAGGACCACACACATGAAGGACCCCACCATGGTAGTATCATTTAAAGGAACTGAGGGTGTTTAGCCCGGAGAAAACTGTAGTAGTTACTAGGATGGGCTAGGATGTCTCGAGAGGCAATGGGTTCTTCCATATTGGAGATCTTAAAACAGAGGCTGGGGGATGACTTCTTGGCTATGTTTTAGAAGAGATTCTCATACAGATATGCATTCATCTAGGTGGCTGCTGTGGTGCCTGTGTCTCACATGTCTGTGAAACAGGGAATGATGGGATATTTGGGAGTAACGTAAGTTGAGCCAATGAGATAGAGAGATTTGAACAGCAAGAAGGAGCAGTTTCAATTTGACCTAATGGGTAAGTTTACATGCAGGAGAGTGACATGATGAAAGCAATGTTTTAGGAAGCTTAGTCTCTGGCAGTGCCAGGAAGAATGGATTGTGGAGGGGCACTGTTGTCATTTATAGGTGCTCAGGCTTTAAAGCAGGAAGAGATAATTATCTCTTGAGATAAACAGAATCTGAGAGTTGGAAGGGATCTCCCTGGTTCCTTAGCCAAACATGCATACTAAAGGCATCCCTTCCATAATGTACCCAACAAATGGTCCTTCAGCCTCTACTTGATGGCCCCCAAGGAGGGTGATCTCATGGCCTGTCAAGCATCCCAGTCTACTTTGGGTGGCTCTACTTGTCAGGATGGTTTTTGCTGATGTCAACACTCATCTTTCTTTCCCCAGATAGTCTTTAACTTTCTTGAAGACAGCTATTGTCTCTTCCACCTTCCTCCAGCCTATCAACCCCCGATTCCTTCAGCTGATTCTCAGAATCATGGATTGAAGGCCCTTTACCATCCTGGTTGCCCTCCTCTAGACACACTCAAGCTTCTCAATGTCTTTTTTCAACCTGAATAGCACTTAAAACTATAGTCTATATATGGTCTCATTAGGACAAAGGGTAGACAAGTTCAGAATGATTCTTGGAATCTATGCCTTTCTTAATGGAGGTCAAGACTGAGTGAGCTTTTGTGGCTAGCACTTAACACTTGAGCTTGAAGTCCAAGATACCATAAGCCTTGCTTCTTGTAGATCTCTGTTGAACGTCATCCAATTAGAGCCAAACTTAGTGCTCTTGCCAGTAAAGATCTTTTTGAATTCTGACCATCATCTAGTTTCACAGTTATCCTTCCTGGCTTTGGGTCATCTGCAACTTTGATAAGTATGTCATCTATGCCATTACTCAAGTCATTGGCCAGAATGTTAGATAGCAGATGGCCCTGATTGCTAGTGCCTCTCCTGGACACCTCCTGCCACAGTGAAGTTGAATCATTAATGGCCACTCTTTGGAGCCAGCCATCAGACCAGTTCTAAATCCATCACATTGTACAGTCATCTGGCCCATGTCTGTCCCTCTTTGCTATAAGAATAGTATGAGATAGCTGCCTTTTCCAATGCTTTGCTAAAATCCGGATAAACTTGACCGGCAGCATTCCCCACATGTACTAGTGCTTGCCCAGATCAGCTATCTCATCAGCCCTCCTTCTAAGTTGGACACTGCGTCAGTGTTCCACCCCAGTATTAACTAGCCTCTGCTCATCCTCGTCACTTCTCTTGGGCATACCTGATCATTATTCTTTCCTGACCTTCAATTTCCTTTTTTCTTGTTCCTCCCACTTTCATCATAGCTTGTTTTCCTGATTCTACTTGCTTCACTTTCCATTGTCTCCTATAACTGCACATTCTGTATGACATCATGACGGCTCTTTGTAATCATTCTTTTTCCTTTTCTAGATGTTCACTAGTTGTGTGTTTAATGATCCATTCTAGAATATTCCCAGGAACTGAAACCAAGTCCATTGGCCTATCATTTACCAACTCTGTTTTTCTTCCTCCCACACCACGCTTTAAAAAAAAATTGGGAAAAATTTGTCTTCCTCAAGTCTTGCAGTACTTCTGGTATTTTCCACGATTTTTCCAATGTCACTGACAGTGGATCAGCATTTGCCTCAGTTTGTTTAATTGTCCAAAGATGTAGTTCATCTGAGCCAAGTGATTGAATTCATCATGGAAGGGAACTAGGTGCTCTTTTATCATTTTCTTACTTAATGTGGATAGCACTCTTCTCTTAGCCATTTTGATTCCATCCTTTCCAGTGAAGTGTTCTTCCTCTCACCCTCATCTGCTTTGGCGATTCTACTATATTGTTCCATAGAGGACCTGCTCCCTCCTCAGAGCATCTTGCTCCCCACCTTCAAGAAGAAGTTTTCATTTATTTTATGGGTGTTCACTTGTCCTTCCCCTTCCCCCCTCATATGACATTCTTCCACTCTCCATTGCCCAGTGATGGTCCAATTTCCCCTTTGCTTCTTCAGATTCCTTTTCCCCATTCCTACTTTATTTTTAACCTAGCCCTCTCTTATTAAAGAAGAAATGAGACCTCAGATCCAAAGAGGCTGAGTGTGAGTTACCCAAGACTACACAGAGAGCAGGACCATGATCCAAACCTTGGTTCTCAATCTGCAAATTCAGTGTTCCTTCCATTCCACTCATCAGAGAATACGCGTTAGGAGTAGGCTGCGTGAGTCCAGGAATGAGTGAATGTGAGATTGGACTGGAGTACTTCTGAGCCATAGTGGTGTGGATCCAGGGGTCAGAGGCTTATTCTGGTTTCAAGGCACCCCGGGAGTTCTTTCACTCTGCCCTGGTTACCTAGAAGCTGCCTAGAGACTATAGCCAAGTTTGCCATAGTCTGGAATCCTGAAATAAACCAAATCCCTGAATTAGTACAAAACTCAGGAAAGTGAGCAACATGGTGTAGTGAAAGGAATGCAAGATTTGGAGTCAGCTGACCTGGGTTCACCTCTCAGCTCTGTTCCTGCGTGTGTGACCTCGTTCTCAATTTCTTCATCTATAAATGAGCCCAGAATTCCTCTGTGTGAAATTCCCCTCTGTAATTTCTCCTTTACAGCACCACCATCAGACTTATCTTCCTAAAACACTGATTTCTTCCCTTTATATTCTCTTTGCTTTGGGAACTTCGTCTTTTACCTCTTTCTTGGCCTATTTTTGAATAAGAAAACTAGAAATCGAATATTTGCATTTGAAAAATTTACAATAGAAAATAGGTCATCTTCACCTTTTCCTAGACTCTTCCCTGTATCTCACACAGGGTTTGCATCTTACTATAGGCCCAGGTTTTCAAGGGGGGCCCACCGAGACCATATTTTGAAGGTTCGGCAATGCCATTACGATGGCATTATGATGCCATTATGCTGGGAAACTCGAGCAATCAAATCACTTTCGCACAATTCTACATGGAGGATGCTATAAGACCATCCAATTATTACTATGTCAACAGACTCTCAGAGCAACTGCATTATGATGTCGAGATGTGAGCATATGACTTTGGGCGAAATAGTTTTCAGGGAAATCTACAGCAACCTAATTGTTCTATTGCCTTTCTTCCGAAGTACCGTGTAGGGGCAAAGCAATTTTAGTGGCAGTCAACGGAGGTTAGTTATGATGACAGAACAAAATGAAATACTGTCAAGCCAAGTTACCCTGCCAGAAAGGAAATGAAACAGGAAAAGCCTATATTCAAACATCGTTAAACTTACAGCATAAAACCCACCAAGGCAAGGACGTTGGGAGTTGTCTGGGACGATACTTTAAGCCAAGTCCCCTTGTGATGGAACAGTACTCAGTAAACAGCCTCTCTCTAAGAGTACACGCTCACAGCCAGCAATATTATCTACCTGGGGAAAACAGTTATTATGGTGCAAGCTAAGTAGCTATGTGAATATGAACATTTTCAGAGCTTAATTTGACATCAGTACCAAAGT
Source organism: Phalanger gymnotis (assembly GCA_028646595.1). Lineage (NCBI taxonomy): Eukaryota > Metazoa > Chordata > Mammalia > Diprotodontia > Phalangeridae > Phalanger > Phalanger gymnotis. Next base: position 12,985,930 of record CM053628.1, read on the forward strand.
GTACAATGTACACATTAAGCCTCTCTTGCAATATGACATGTAATCCAGGGAATAAGGTAGCTGCCCTGGACCTCCAGCATGAAAGGGAAGTGGAGAGAAGGTTCACTTGGGTTTTCAGGAATCTGTTGATTCAATTATTAATTGTCTATTAAAGTAGCGTCTTGTTCCTTCAAAAAAAGGGATATCATTTAACTCCAGGAAATTTTGCTGTTCATAAAGAACCAACAGAATGAGAGACTGAGGAAAGAGAAGGAAATTCTTGCAAGCTAAGACAGTCTGTTGCAAGTGTATGTTTCTTTTAAATGTTTCTTCGAAGCTATGAAGATATCCATTACCTTATCCTGGGGTAACACCACCTCTTTTAAATTGCCATAGGAAAATCAATGGTTTCGAGGAGAAAAGCTCTCTCCCCCCAATAAATCACGAGAATGGATTTCAGCATTTTCCATTTACTACAGAAATAATGAAAGCAAAACAAATATCACTTTGCTAGTTTATTAATAAAAAAAAATCTATTAGCACCAGAGAAAAATGTGTGCTTAAGCTTGATCAAAGGTCAGGCAAAACTTCCTGCAAAAGAAAACCAATGTGACAAGGAATTTGAATTGTCATTTGCTCTATAAGTTTTTGAAAGCTGTTATTTTTCCTGGAAAAAGGTCACTTTCAGATGGAATATTTCATCACATTTTTCACATTTATGCTGGACTTGAACAGTATTGTATTTGGAGAGGTGTGACTGGTTCTTTGCCTATGTCTCTTTTCCTCAAGTGGAATAAAATTAGTTGTCACTTTATACGAATCAAATACTTAGGAAAATATTTGTGCATAGAGAATTGCACCAAAAATCCAATTTTGCTGGGCCCAAAGATAAGAGCCTATGTGGTGGCCAGAGAAAGAAGGGAGTGAATCTTTTCACTGAATTGAAGGATTTTTTGTTTCCTTTGCTACCTCTTTCTGAATCACATGATCTTATATGCTTGGGGAGAGGGTGGCAGAGAAGAGACGGGGTACAGGAACCTGGATTTGGCCTATACGTAGGAATGAGAAGAAGAAAGATGGGAGTGAACCCATCACTGTCTAATGACTTCTCTAGCTTTCTGATTGTGGTTAAACAGATTTTTTAAAAACTTGTCTTTGAATCTGCAGTGATATTGTTTTCAAATACTTAGGATTTAAAGAGAGCCTTTTGCTTTCATGTTCATGTTAAGTATTGAATTAAGCAGTGTGAAATGTGACTGGAAAAGGAGGTGGGTTTGTGGTGGGCCTGCCATTCAGAGTGCTACATTGTTAACCCATTTAATGACCTTGAAGCAGGCCACCAACGTGTTGGGTGGATCTCCTATGGAGGGCCTAGGCAAGGGGTGGGGAACCTGTGGCCTCAAGGCCACATGTGGCCCTCTAGGCCCTCAAGTGCGGCCCTTTGACTGAATCCAAACTTCACAGAACAAATCCCCTTAATAAAAGGATTTGTTCTGTAAAACTTGAATTCAGTCAAAAGACTACACCCAAGGACCTGGAGGGCCACATGTGACCTCGAGGCCACAGGTTCACCACCCCTGGCCTAGGACAAGCATGGTACCTGATGCAAAGATGTGGATGGATTGTGATTAGTAACGATGGAAGGAGCACTGCTATTGACTTATATCACGTAGGGGCCTTAGTGGACTGCAAGCTGGTCATGAGTGATTTTTGTTCATGTTACCTCTAACAGAATGTAAGCTTCATGAGGGCAGGAAGTGTTTCACAAATGCCTCGTGCTTAGCACCCAGTAAATCAGTCAACTAGCATTTATTAAACACCTACTGTGTATCAGGCATTGTGCTCAGTGCTGGGCAATGTAAGTAGATGTCTACGTTGGATGATTTAAGAAGTGCTAGGAAGTTATACTCCCCAACCCCCCAAATTTGTCTTCCTGTCATGCCTGAGAGTCTACCATTAGAGATTTGTTCATTTCAGCTAATTCTCATTGCCTCCCTGATCCTCTAATAAAATGGCATTGTCCCTTGGAAGGATAATATAGCCAGTCCCTACACCGGAGCGTGTCCTGACACATGCGGCTCGTGGCTTTGCCATTTTTGGGCATTTCTTTCATTAAAGCTCTTTTAAATTATATCAAAGGCAGATTTCTGGAGAACGATTTCCCAGTAGGCCAAGTTCCCTTCTTTTTCGTGCCATTAATGTCCTCCCCCAGTTCTTTCAGACCAGTTAATCAGTGTTTGGGGTCCTAATATATGGAAACTCAGAAGTACTTCTTACAGGGTGCAGGATATTGACAAGTCTGTTGATGTGATGAGAAGGTAGAGAAGAAGCCAAACAGCCCAATATTGAAGTACCAGCCCAGAGTCTTCCCCAGCTACAAAGTGGTCCTTTACATGGCTGTCCAGAGTGAAGGGAACAACTGATTGAGAATGATGCCAATTGGGAGGCAATTCAGAGAAGAGGGGATAACTTTTTTTCTAGACACTAATAATAGCCGTCATTTATATAACAAAAAGAATGGAAAGCTTTGCCATTGTCAGGTATCCATGATACCTTTGATAGAATATAAGCTCCTTCAGGGAAGGGCGTATCTTGCATATGTCTTTATGTCACCGCTGTGTAGCATATATTGCTGTTTTTCAGTCCTGATTCTTGGTGACCTCATTTGGGATTTTCTTGGCAAAGATACTGGAGTTGTTTGCCATTTCCTTCTCCAGCTCATTTTACAGATGGAGAAACTGAGTCAAACAGGGTTAAGTGACTTGCTCAGAGTTGTTACACACAGCTAATAAGTGACTGAGGCCAGATTTAAACTCACAAAGATTAGTCTCTCTGAGTCCAGGCCCAGGACTCTATCCACTATACCACCTAGCTTCCCCCTTAGCATACAGTAGATGCTTAATAATTTTTTTTAATTAATTGATTAATAAGCAAATCAGAGATCTCAACATTTTAGGAAGTTTCATTGCCATTTTGGAAGAACCTTCCCTTTGCCCCGTTTGCCCATCCTTCAAAGCCCAAATCAAGTCCTGACTCTTCCATGAAGCTTACCGTGACCTTGGCTCTCAATGATTTACCCACCCCCATATTGCTACCAACACCAATTCTCTGAACTCCAGCTACACTTACAATCTCTTTCTGTCCTCAGTAAATACAAGAACGGCTTTTTCTTCTCCAATATTTGTTCAAGTCATCATTTATCAACATTTAGTGATCTACAAGATATCTCCTGGACATTAGTGAGAATTAGTACAAGTCAACCACCTTTGTGTACTAATTAATTTGACTAGAGAAAGATTCAATTACTTATAGAGTTTACTTACTCAATGGTGCATTTATGTGATGGTTTGCTTCTTGACTACTGCTGACTCTAGTGTATAGAATGGCCTTTACTTAACTTTTATTCTGTCATTAATAAAGAGTTTATATTTGATTGGGACTAGAAATCTTATAAAAGTTAGAAGTGTTGCATAAAAATATTCATTTTGATTTTCCCTTAGTGTGAAGTTTGTATGAAATGTACAAAATAAGCTTGAACCTTGATACTTCCAAAGGTCCATAATTTCATTAGCACAGGGATTCACTCCACAGCTGCAGGTGCAGCCCCTTCACACATGGGCAGTCAGTCAGGTTTGCAGGAGTTACTGTGACAAGAGCCCTGGTGGCCTGAGTCCTGTTGAACTGGCCTTTCTCAGCTTGGCGGCTCCTGGGCTGACAGAGCAGTCATCCCTCTGGGTATGTACTCCCCACCTTTCTAGCTTGGGCGGACCTGCTACAGTTGTACTCCACTCAATGGCCTTTAGCCAAACTTTGTCCCCTCAGCTGCCTAATTTTATTGAAGAGAGAGTCTTAAATATAAGCTGTTTCTGGGTAAGTCTTCAACCAATGAATGCACAAGTATTTATTAAGCACCTAATAATGTGCAAGATACCAGAGAGCAAGTACAAAGAATGAAACAAGGCCTCCTCACTATGAGTTTATGCTCTACTAGGGGAAACAACAAATAATGATAATTGTTATGATTAATAATTAAATTATCCTTATTACTAGCCTTTATAAAGCACTTTGAGGTTTGTAAAGAAATGAACAAATATTGTCTCGTTTTAGCTTCACAAGACCGTGGGAGGTTGGCGTTATTATCCCCATTTTACAGATGAAGAAACAGAGGCAGACAGGTTAAGTGATGTGCCCAGGGTCACATAGTATCTGAGATCAGATTTGAATTCAGGTCTTCCTGACTCCGGCCCAGTGCTCTAGCCACTGCACCACCTAGCTGCTTCTAAGTATACATATGAAATAGATCTGTAAATACAGAGTTAATAAATGTATGTGTGTGTGTATGTATGAACAATGTGGTTAAGTACAAAGTCGTTAGGGAGGGAGGGTACTATGAGCTGGGAGATTAGGAAAGGAATTATGCCAAAGATGGTGTCTGACCTGCTTTTTAATGAAAGAGGGGCACTCGGAGGCAGAGGAATGAGGAAGTACATTCCAGGCATGCAGAGTGGCCAGCGTGAAGGCCCAGGAATGGGAGATAGAGTGTTGTGAGAGAGGAATGAAGGGAAAGGCAGTTTGCCTGGATTGTAGAGTCTGGGAAGGAGGGTAATTTCCTATGAATCTAGAAAGGTAGATTGGGGCCCTGTTGTATAAGGCTTTAAAAGCTAAACAGAGGAGCTTATATTTGTTTCTAGAAGCCACAGGATACCACTGGAGTTGGATGAGTAAGGGAGTCACTTGATCAGATTTCTCCTTAATCACTTGGGTAGCTGGGTGGTAAATGCACTGACAAGGGAGAGAGCCTTGAGGCAGAGAAATCAAGAGACTGTTGACATAACCTATGTGAGAGGTGATAAGGGACAAAACTACAGGGGTACGTGTTTAAGTGAAGAAAAGGAGTCAGATGTGAGAGCTATTGTGTAGGTAGAAATGACAAGATAGAGCAACTGATTGGATATGTTTGGTGAGGGAATGCAGTGCCAAGAACATCCAGTTCGAAATATCCAATCAGTGATTTGTGATATTGGCTTGATATTGTCCAAGTGCCTGTGGGTACACCCTATATTGATGCTTCATTCTCTGGCAAGATGATATTGTTCACTGCCATCAGTTGACCTTACCTGCCATAGAAAGATGTGAAAATAAGTTTCAGAAAATAGTCATACTACTTTATCTTCACATGGCTCTCCAAAGGGCACTCTAATATTCTCCATTAAGGTTTTCTCCTTCATCATTTGAAACCCCTCTGCTATTTAACTAGGTCGGTTCTGTTCACGTAACTAGCCATGCAGCAAGCACAATTTTCTGAAACCTACCCTTTGCTTTTTATTTAGATTTTTGTTGATTTTCTTTTGTTGTTTTTAATAGCACTTAGATTTTTCCATATTCCTCCTCCCTCCCAGAGAGCCATCCCTCATAAAAACAATTTTTTAAGGAAGAAGAAGAGGGAGAAAATTGGCAAAATTGAGCAACGCACTAAAAAAAATCCAATGTTCCATGTAGTATTCCACAGCTGTCTGCTCTCTACCCCTACCTCTGCAAAGAAGTAAAGGGGGATGTTTTCTCATAGTTCTTCATTAAGTACCATCAATGAAGATAATGTAGATCCAAAACACATTTTTTTAAACAAAATTATGGATGTTCTCTAACCAGACTAACTGGATAAGTACTACATCAATCCATTTCTTTGTCTTATGTAAAGACAGTTTGGGTCTTGCTTTTTAAGCATTGACCTTCCTTAGCCATACACTTTGCCCATTATAGATCTCTGTTTCTTGAAATCTAATATTTCTTTTGGATTCCAATAATGACATTACTTGTATCGCAGCTAATTGTATTGTTTATTGCTATAAATGTTTCTACTCCAAATTTCTCCCCATCCAACCTGGAAGCCTCCACTATTTTGGTTTTGTATTGCCTCCAAGGCTTAGAAGAGGAGTTTTGTAGTATAAACAAAGAGAAAGGCATGCAGGAAGGGACTGTAAGAGTCAGAATTTGAAGTTGTAGGAAGGATTTGGGAAAGAGACCTTCTGCATCTTTCCTTTGTCTTTGTTCACAATATGCTAAACTTTTACATTGCCCCATACAACTTCCCAGCTACAATGGAGCTCTGGCTCTTTACTACCTAAACTGGGACACTGGTGATTCTTTCTGAACGTCAGCAGTCCCCTTACCTGCCACATGCCTGCCTCCTATTATTGGCTCAAAGACATGCTCACATAAGGAAGGCCATCACATCCATGCCATAGCCTGGGCAGGCAGGACCACTGACCCCTTAGCAAATTAACTATACCTTCCTTGTAAAGAGGCCCAACCAACACCCTTTCATTTGGGCCTGTCATTCCAACCAATTGCTATTAGGCAGCAAAATGGAAAACACCCTATTGTGACAGAAACCTGACATTCAGTGCGATTCAGGGGCATAATAGGCATTCTGAATATGCCTCTATAATTAAGGACATTGGTTCTCAAATCCCTTTTCTTTCTGAAAACACACACACATACACACACGCAGTTGTGCATAAAAAATTGTGTAATTTCATGTGCATTCAGAGAGATGGGCAACTAAGTACCTATTTCTTCCTGCAATTATTAAATCTGCATGTGAAGTGCCTTTTTGTCCCATTATATAAGTAATGGTTATGACTCTGGAATTGAGCTGACATAATTCATTTAAGTCTATTTAGCATTCTTGTGAATTTTTAAGTGTTCCAAATCTTTTATTGACCTTGAGGTTTATAGGCTCAATTTTTTTTAGCCCCTCCAAAATAGCTAATTTCTGATTCTGTGTATTTGTTAATTCTCATTGCTAATAAAGTCTATATAGAACTCTTGCTTTAAAAAAAAAAAAGATGTGACAGAAGGGGAAAAAAACTCCCTGATAATCTGATTGATTTTCTGATCAGTGAGGGGGTCAGAGGCCATACTGGCCCAAGAAGCCACTTGCAAAATGCTCTGTAGACTTAGAGCAGGGGCTCTTAACCTTCTTCTGGGTCCTGGACCCCTTTGGCCATCAGATGAAACTTACAGATGCCTTCTTTGAATAAGGTTTTATATGCAGAAAATAAGACGTATGAATTATAGACACATGGAATGAGTACATAGAATATACAGTATTATAACATCTATAGAATTATGTCATATATATAAGAAATATATATATTAAAGAAAAATATATACTATATGCAGTAACATGTGTTTCTATATATGTCATATATGTATATTTATATATGTGTGTGCATGTATATTTACATATATACTGAGGAAACCAATTATATTGAAATACAATTAGCATTAAAGGGTTTGTGAAACTGGAAGAGAAGAAATGACTAAACGACTAGTGACACAACTGATGATATAAAACAGAAACCTAGTAATAGTATAAAAAAGCAAACATGAAAGAGTAATCGTAAGGGAGTCAATGGAGTTAAAGTGTTTCCATTCCTATATGGGGAGATGATACATGTAACTCCTAAGAACTTTATCATTATGGGGGCAGTTAGGAGGAGTTGCATAGATAGAGGGCATACGTGTGGGTCAGTTGTGTTGGGATGATCTCCAAAAAGGAATGTAAGGGTGAGAAAGAGGGATGCACTGAAAGAAGGGGGAAGAGGCAGGTAGAACGGGGCAAATTTTCTCACCTAAATGAAGTATACAGGGAACAACTTTTATGGTGAAGGGGTAGTGGGGGAGGTAGGCAATGCTTGAATCTCACTCTCATTAGAATTGGTTAAAAGATAGAAGAAAAAATATACGTTCTCCCTCTCCCTCCCCCTCCCCCTCCCCCTCTCCCTCCTGTCTTGCCTAACAAGGAGATAGAAGGATAAAAGATATATGGGAGAACAATAAGGAAAAGAGCAGATTGGAGGAACTAGTAGTCCGAAGCAAGACAGACTTTTGGGGAGGGACAAGATGAAAAGAGAGTGAGAAAGATAAACAAGAAAATGGGATGGATGAAAATGTACAGTTAGTGATCATAACAGTGAATGGGATGAGCGAATCGATAGAACATAAGTAGATGACATCATGGATTGGAAACCAGAATCCAACAATATATTGCGTAGAAGAGACACACTTGGGACAGAAAGACACACAAAGTTGAAGCAAAGGGCTAGAGCAGAGTCTATTATGCTTCAGCTGAAGTGAAGAGGGCAGGGGTGGCAATCATGATCTCAGACAAAGCAAAAATAGACTAATTGAAGAAGATAATCAGAGAAACTATATTTTGCTAGGAGGCTCATTTATTACAATTGTATTATATTATATTATTTATTTATTATAATACTTAAAATTTATTATATATATTATTATAATATTAAAAATTATGGCAAGTTTCTCTAATAAAGGCCTCATTTCTCAAACATATAGAAAACTGAGTCAAATTTAAAACAATAGGAGCCATTCCCCAATTGGTAGATGGTCAAAAGATATGAACAGGCAGTTTTCAGAAGAAATCCAAGTTATTTATAGTCATATGAAAAATAAATGTTCCCAATCACTATTGATTAGAGAAAAGCAAATTAAAACAACTCTGAAGTATCACGGTTGGTAGAGTAGTAAGTTGGTACAACCATTCTGGACAACAATCTGGGACTACGCCCAGAAGGCTTCATAGCCTTTGACCCAGCACTACCACTACTAGGTCTGTATCCCAAAGAGATCAAAGGAAAAGGAAAAGGATCTATATGTACAGAAATATCTGTAGCAGTTCTTTTCGTATATGTGAGCTTCAGTGTCCTCCTGTTTAAAATGCCACTCAAGCCCTCCATCTTACCTAGATTCAATTTCAATTCAGTTCAGTCAACATTGATTAAGCACTAGCTGTGTGTCAGGCACTGTGAGAAACACTAGGGATACAAAAGGAGGCAAAAGACAGCCCCTGCCCTCAAGGAGCTTACGTCTAATGGGAGAGACAACATACAAACGAATATATACAAAACCAGCTGCATACAGGATAAATAAGGAAATAATTAAAAGAGGGAAAGCACTGGAATGAAGAGGGGTTGGGGGAGGCTTCCTGGAGGAGGTGGGATTTCAGTTGATACTCAAAGGAGGCCAAGGAGGTCCGTAGTTGGAGTGGAGGAGGGAGAGTATTCCAGGCATGAGGGACAGCCAGAGAGATGGAGGGTCTTATTCATGGAACAGCCAGGAGATGTCATCACTTAATCAAAGAGTACCTATTGGGGAGGAAGGTAAGAAGACTGAAAAGGTAGGAGGGGGCTGGGTAATGAAGGTCTTTGAATGCCAAGCAGAGCATTTGGTATTTGTTCCTGGGGAGCAATAGGAGTTCATCGTGTAAAAGGGTGGCATAGTCAGTCTTTGATTTAGGAAAATCATTTCGGTGGCTGAACAGAGGATGGATTGGAGTGGGGAGAGACTTAAGGCAGGCTGACCCACCAACAGGTTACTGCAGTAATTGAGGCATGAGTGATGAGGGCCTGCAGCAGAGTCATTGATACCTATGGAGAGCTGGGCTGAGCTGTTCCAATGCCCTGTACACATATGTGGGCATGCTTGCAAGCATGTTAGCATTTTCATCTCTCGTGATTGCCTTGGTATTCTGGGCAGAATTACCATCACCACGGAGACAAATGTAGATGTCCTAACAGAGCAATTATGTGTTGCTATACTTGATTGATAAGGATACAGACCCTGGGCAAAAAAAGGTAGCATCTGCAGCATGTGTTTGAAGACTGCATTTTGGTCGTCTTGACCATCTGCTTAATGGCCTCGTTGGAATGTCTTGTGTTAATAATTTACCAGTTTCTACAGGAACAGAATGCATAATGTGGTTTATCTGCCAGCACACACATAACACACACAGACACACAAAAACACACAAATATACACACATAAAGTAAGCACTTATGGCTGAATTCCTTTCCATTCTAGAGTATTCCTCAGGGTGGTTCTAGCCCCAGGAGGAATTGTTCCAGGTTTACTCTGGTTTAGATCTTGGCTTTCAGATTTGAGTTTGATTAGACCCCCTGCCTTGAAACCAGACCCACTCCTGTCTCTGGGAGATTGACTGCTGGGTACTGGGTACATTGTCAACTTCTGCTCTCTTCTTATGGTGCCCCCAATTAATTCTTGGGAGAAGGAGAGAAAAAAAGGAAAGAGAGGCTCCAATCAGAGGAGGTTAAGAAACAGTGAATATCAGGTAAAAAGTAGAAAAGATAATAGGTGAAGGGTCAAGGAAAACAAAGTCTTGCTAGGAAGGTAAAGCAATCAGGTTGTATGGACGTAAGTCAAAGACCTGGATGTGTTTGGAAGATTTCTCTGGCTGATTTTCTATAAACTTTTCTTTGCTCTTTGGAAATGTTATGAGATAATTTTAATATGCATGTTTTAAACGTACCCATCAGGAAGCCAGCTTACTCACAAAACAGGTTTCTCCCAGCAACAATACAGTTTTGTGGCAAAGATGATTTGATTGAAGCATTAATATACCTTTCTGTCATTGAAAATGCACTGCATTATTCAGGCACATTGTTATACTCATTGTAATTTGCATTTATAAAGTTTAACACAAAATATAACTTTGATAACTATTCAAGCTGTAAGAACGTAAGAATCCTAGAGTCTCGAGTCACCGGGGGAACAAGAGATAGTCAATCCTCCTGCCTTTGATTATGGATATGCTTAAAGCACCTTCAACAAAGGATTATCCTTCCCAATCATGAAAATGAGAACTGACCTCTAAGCTGAAGGTTGTCGTTTATGTTGTTGAGTCGTTTCAGTCATGTCCAGCTCTTTGTGACCCTGTATAGGGTCTTCTTGGCAAAGATATTGATTTGCCATTTCCTTCTTCAGCTCCTTTTACAGAGGAGGAAACTGAGGCAAACAGTATTAAGTGACTTGCCTAAAGACAGCTAGTAAGCGTCTGAAGCCAGAAACCTATTTTCTTCCTTCACAGTCCAGTGTCTAATAAATTGAACACAATTCGGTCTTTTGGAATATTCGTTCCACTAATGTGGCTTTTTGACATGAATACTGACAGCCTTTGATGATAATACCTTGCCTGTGTATAATGCCTTTAGCTTTCCAAAGTACTTTCCCTTCTATTACCTAATCCTTAGTCCTTGTTAGGATCCCAACTTCATGCAACTAGTTGTAATGTCTGGGGCTGTTTGCAAACAAAGACTGCAGCTAACCATTAAGCTTCTAGTTGCCCAATAACTCTCAGTAAGAGTATTTTTAAGTGGCATTATATTGCAACACATTTTACATGTAAAGCACACTTATAATTCATTTGTGACAAATGGAGTTTTTTAATGTGGCAATGTATGGCAGTTTGATTAAAATGTCTAAAATCATTCTCTAATAAACCAACAGAAATATGGCAAATGGCATTTTACCTCAGGGAGATTGAAAACAATTAGCAGAGGTATTAAGTTAAATTTACACAGTGAACTTCAGGTTTCACTTAATAGAATCATGCACAGAACAGAAGTCAATTGCATTCTTTATTTCTGTTTGGAGGCTTAAACCTATCGCTGGAATTAATGAATACCCTGAGAACTTTCAAAGCAGTAGGAACATTTAGCAACTGCATTTCTACTGGCCTAGCCTTTGAGTGATGAATTCATCTTCAAAATTTAATAAAATTTTGGAGAATTTATCCCAAGATGTCTGTAATCACTCGTCAACCACCCTTTTGACCAAGACTAGACAAATCTTGCCTTTTAGGATTTTATGAATATTCCCCTACCTGCATCTCATGGCTCAGGAGCATCACTATTAGCTTCTGAAAGCAAGAGATGCACTTCCAGGGGAGGCAAATTCCCTCCCATATCTTCACTCTCTTCTTACTACACCAGTGAGCCATGCAAGAGAGGAGGGAAACAACCGAAATGTTTTAATACCATTTCGCTGGACAGCAACTAGGTTGTTGGGTTTTTGAATAACTGCTTCCTTTTCTATAGAACCTTGCATGTCTAAGGGGCAGGTCTAAATCAGCACACATCCCATCCCCATTGCCTTCCTAGTTCCTCTGAACAGTGTTTTCTATAAGTTCCATCAGTTACATTTCCAGGACAGCTTCAGTGCCCGTGGCCATCTGGGACACACTGGTAGGATGAGGTACGTGAGACAGAAGTGCCAATATTTAGATCTGGGGCAGGAAGACAAAGTCCAAAGAGAAATGGCCACCTAGGTGAGTTGGTGCCTAAAGGTGGCCTCTGTGGCCAGGGTGGCCATTTGTCTCTCTCCCTACTTCTACCTCCATATCTGCTTGCTCCATGTCTTAATCTCGACACTTCTTACTCTTAAATCTTTTCCTGCCTGTTTATCCCAACTCAGCAGGCCAACCCCATGACCTGAGGGTAAAAGTAAAGTATCTAAAGGGTTCACTAATGGTAATTCCGGAAAGCCTCAGGGCTTTGCCTATTTGAATAACTGCTTGGGGCTAGAGCCAATGGATAGAAGAAGACACTCATAAACCCTTCAGTTTACCCTGGAAACTTGAAGAGTACCCACCTGGGCGTGAGAGAGTGGGGCCAGAGCATATTGACTACATTTGATCCCTACACAAACCCTGTGAATTGGGTAGTACAAAGTATTATTATTCTTGTCTTACAAGTAAAGAAAATTTAGCTCAGAAAGAATAAGTGATGTGTCCAAAGTCAAATGGCTAGTGAGTATCTCAGATAGTATTTGAATGCGATTCTCTCCTGATTCCAGGTCAAGAATTCTTTCCGCTTTATGAGGCCCCTTCACATCAGCCTCGTCCCCCTTCCACCAGACTTGTTGACACTCAGATTTTATATTGATTTGTATTTCTCTTATCATTAATTATTTGGAGCATTCTTTCCTATAGTTGTAGAAGATTTGCATTTCTTCCCTTGAGAATCGTTTGTTCATTGACTTTGACTACATTAGGGAATTGTCATTAGTCTCATATATTTCTGTTAGTTACCCTAAGCTATAAGAACCTTCCATTAGTTGCCTTGGCTAGAAGACCCTATCAGAAACATTATTAATAGAAACATTTTTTTCCCCAGCCAACAATTTCTCTTTTTACCTGGCCATCCAGCATCATTCCTTGGGGAATACACACCTTTCTTCCTGATTGTTGCTGAGTTTTCTCCATAGCTCAAGAACCAAAATCAAATATACTCTTGTCATGAAAAATCTACTCAGCTTAGACAGCTCAATTTGACCAAAGCTCTTTCTAGAAATATTTTTAGATGAAAGAAAGAGGTGAAGGGGTGGAAACCGTGTGGTAGAAACACTTTTCCCTCTATTCCCTTTATTAACACCACAAAAATGAATCTAACCATAGTCCAAACAATTCATTCCATCCCATGGCTCTGATGACTGAAGTCTTATTGAAAGTGTGAGAAGTTCCAGAAAGGTCATGCCATTCTGTTTAGGGCCTAGTGGGTTGTTTTCCCCCTCTTCACTTATAACAAAGATGTAAACATCACACTTGCCTTTGGGCAGACGTATAGAGATGTCAAGCAGAAAGAGACAGGAAAGAACCAAATATTACATATCCTCCCACTCTGTCAATGAGAGAAAGGCCAAGCTAGCTATAAAAATGTCTTGCTCTGTCAAAGGTCAAAAAACATTGGATTAAGGGGAAACATATTCCAAAGCACAGGGAATACGCAGCCTATCGGCCTAAACATTTCAGGTTCACCAGCACTCCAGTGACCTCAATTGGTCTGAGATGTTTACAGAAATAAATGGTCCTAAGAATAGCAGTCATACCCACAATATAGCCACCTGTCATTAGGTTAAAATTCAAATCCTGAATTAAGTTGACATGCAAGATAGTAGCATCATATGTGTCCTATAACCTTGTACTAAATCAGAGAACAAAAGAATGTTCTTTATTAAGCCTAATTGAATATGCAAATATTAACTACCTAGAATTAGTGTTTTAAAGATATTTTCCCAAACTGTTGCTATTCAATCATGTCCAACTCTCAGTAACTCTTTGGATCAAACAGTCTGTGGGGTTTTCTTGGCAAAGATGCTGGAATGCTTTGCCATTTCCTTCTCCAGTAGATTTAGGCAAACACAGGTGAAGTGACTTGCCCAGGGTCACACAGCTAGTAAGTGTCTGAGGCCAGGATTTGAACTCGGGTTTTCCTGACTCTAGGCCTAGGAGTCCAGGTCCAGGCCACCTAGCTGCCTTCTAAGCAGTTTCCTAAACTACTTAGAAACTTTTATAAACACATTTCTAGACATTATCAGAAATTCCTTATACTACATGATCTGTACGACCAAAATACATTTGCACCATCAGTTGTTTATATTAAATCTCTAGAGAAGACCAGAATGCCACAGCACAAATCCATTGTTATCTTTTCCTTTGTTTTGGCAATTAAAACCATTAAGATGCACTCAGTGTGCAATATAGATCACAAATTCTTTTTTAAAAATTATATCGTAAATAAAGATTTTTATGTTACTGACAATTTAGCCTCCCAAAGTCTCCTTCCCTAATTCTCTGCTTTTGTTTTGTACTCTCCTGCTAGGGCTGACACAGCGTGGAAACAATCAGAAGACTCCAATCTCTGCCCCACCATTTGCTGTAACTTCTATGACCTTCAGAAAGGTTACTTCACCATCCTGCTCCTCACTTCCCACATGTGTGAAATGAGAGAATCTCTGAGATACCTTCTAGCATCAAGTCTGTAATACTGTGAAAGCAGGTGATGGACTTGGAGCATCCTATCTCTTCCTTATCACCCCAAGGTATCCCTAGGGCTTAACACAATACTTAGCACAAAGGAGGCATTTAATATTTGCTTATTGACCATCTCACTGACAATAACCCTAGGTCACAGCCTCAGGATCTCACCTTAATAATCTAAGTGGTTTCTGACTCCAATTTTTCCAATTTCCAGTCCATTTTTCACATTGTTTCCTAAATAATCTCCCTACTCTAAGGGACTAATTACTCAACTGCTCAAAAACTTTCAGTGGCTCCATATTGTCTCCTGAACAAAATATAAACTTCTTAGCTTAGCAGTAAAGACCTTCCCCAGCCTCCAACCCATTCCTAATCGCATAATGCCATTTCCATTTTCTCTGTGTTTGCACACACCAATTCCCACACCTGGAATTGACTCCTCTTTGTTGAAAGACTCAATTGAGGTGCAATGGCTCCCTCTTCCTTGTTCCCTAAGGAATGGGGAGCAGAATTTGGTGGATAACTGTTGCTAAGGTTAAGCCATGCACCCAGACTCTTCACAAGCATGCCTAGAAGTCTATTTACTTTCTCTATGAATGGGACCAAGATGAAACCACAAGGCTCTATGCTGTGTGGCCTAAAACAAAGGTGTGATCCAACCATATCATTGAGCAGTCAAGCCACCCTGACCCCAAAGGCCCTCACAATGGCTTTTGCCAAGTCTCAACCACTGACACTAGAGAGCTGGCTTATTTCTCACCCTAGCTTTCTCCTAACCCTCCTCCTAGCACCATGATTTAACAACCTCTCTTTTGAGGTCAAGTGCATCTACCTTTAACATTCCATTCAGGACCTAGTTGCTGAAATCTACTACTTACTCATTTACTCTTCCACCTTTCTTAGAAAATCCAGTACCTAGATCACAGTATTCTTCCCCCTGATATCCTTTCTCTCCCAACTGAATCTACCCCCTCTTGTATTACTTGGAGACATTAGTGTGTGTGTGTATGTATATACACACACACACACATATATATATACACATATATGTACACACATGCATATATATGTATATGTGTATTATATGTGTATATATATGTGGAGAGAGAGAGAGAGAAAGAGAGAGAGATCTTCTTAATCATCGTGACCTCCCAGCTAATCATCCCTTTATAAGGATGTGATATAGGATATGACCTATACTTTCACTCAAGTACAGCAGCAATTCCCAGGGATGCTTATGCCCTCAATCTCGCCATCTCCTGTGACTGTCCCACCTGTTTGATGATGTAAGCAGGTCTGAAATTCTCCCTTCTGGAAATAATCTTTCTTTCATCTCTCCTATGTGCCACTCAAATGTATCCTTTGTAAAAAAAAATGGTTTTCACTGACATTGTTTCAATATCACCTATATTTCCTTGTACTGATCCCTTATAACGAAGAATTTAAAAGTGGGAGATAAAGTTCGGCAAAATTAATCAAAATATCGAGGAAAGTCTTCAGTCCATACCCATAATGCCCCTCCTCTGCCAAGAAATGGTGGGGAGGATGTTTTTACATCTCTTCTTTGGGGATAACCCTATCGTTAACTTGATGCCTTTGTATTTACATTAAACCCTACTTTGTGACAAAGAAAAATAAGCAGAAGTGTCCAATATAGTGGCTATATCTTGCAAGTTATACAATATTCTGTTCTACTAGCCCCTCTCCCCACTGTGATGAAGAAGCAAATAGATTTCGTCATCTGTTCTCCGGGCTCCTCATTGGTTTTTTTCATTACTGAGAGTGTGACTTAATTTTAGCGATCTTTTCGTTTCTGCTGCTGCGGTCATCAATCGGCAGTCTGGTCATTCAATTGAAACTGTGCTATCCAAAGTTACCAGCATTCTCTTAATGGCCTTTTCTCAATGCTTATCCTTTGGGATCTCCCTGAAGCCTTTGAGAATGCCAGTGATCCTTTTCTCCTCTCTGGGATTTCATGACATTGATCTCTCCTGGGTCTCCTCCTATCTGGCTGAGTCCTTTTCAGTTTCCTTGGCTCACCCATCTATACTATATTTCTAACTGTGGGCATCCCCAAGGCTTTGTTCATGGCCACCTTCTCTACTTTTACTTTCTCTCAGTAGCTGATCATTTTCCTTGGGTTTACTGACCGTCTCTATACAGATAGCTCACAGGTCTATATAGAGATAGGTAGATAGGGGGAGTGAGGGAGGGAGGGGGGAAGGAAGGAAGGAAGGAGCTCAATCCAGCCCACTGGTCTCATATCACCAATTACCTATTAGACATGTCAAACTAAATGTCCTGGAGACATCTCAAAATAAACATGTCTAAAACAGAACTCATTGTTCCCCCAAAAAACCCTCATCCTCTGAACTTTCCTAACTTTTATAGGGAAGAAAAAACACCAAGAGTTTATTTTTTTCATTTTCCTTAACATTGGTCATAGACCAGACTTTATTCTGTGCTTTAGTGCTCCCGATGAGTTTGTTATAAGATCATGCCACTCTTTGGTATCCAAGCTCAGTTAGTCACCCTGATGTCCATATTTTCTACATGTTGTCAAAATCGAAGTTCTCGATGCCTTCCCTTTGTCTCCACATGGGTCTCTTTCTTTCACTCTCTTCTGCTAGCTTCCTGTTTATCTCCCAGTCAGTGTGTAGCATATGCTCCAAATTTACTCTTCTAACTCCAACTGGCACTGGCTGGCAAGGTCCCCAGAAGTGGGCTACTAAATCCTCACCCAGAGTTCTGAGGGTAGCAGTGGGGAGCATTGGAGGTGGGGGGTGTTCCAGTAGTCAATTTGACAGGCACCCCAGTGGTGCTTTTGGCGCTGTAATTATCACTTAGTCATCTAGGCATTATTAGCCTTTAGTTAGGGGTGTTTACTAAGGTGGTATAGAAAGAATAATTGGTTACAAAACTTCCCCTCAAATGTCACTCTTTGACACATTTTCCCACAAGTACATTTAAAATTCAAGAGAAAATAGGTTCTACCTTAGCAGACATGGTGCAGGAGTCACTTGTAACTTTTGGCGGTCCTTAAAATGTTAGCCTTAGGTTTGGTATCACTTTCTGCTAGACTCCCTATAGAGAGTCAAAGCTGCCTTTTCTTATCATACCCAGTCTGTCCTCAAGGCAATACAGATACTGCCATGAGATTTTCCAGTAATGAGAAATCCAAAATCTTGTGTCCCTTCTAAGTTCATGAGGTCCTCTTCTGGCAAAGAGGCAGAGGAGGAGACAAAGGCTGGATTGAAACTATTCTCCTGCTTTTCCTTCTACTCCCCACACCGGCCTCACCCTCACTCCCACCCCAGAAAACACATATGCAAGATTCCTTCTCAGGTGTTTGGGTGGAACTGCCAATATGCCCGATGTAGGTTCCCCAGTAGCTTACCATTTTATGCAAAATCCAGGGGAACTGATTTGGTTTCCTTAACCAATCTGAATATACTTACTGTGAAATATAACTAGCTTATCCTCTGGCATTTAAGAACTCTAAACTGATCCATAACTTTTCAAGCTTAAGCTAAAACCTTTGATGGATCGATTCAATAGATATGCCCAGGCCTTGCTCACATCTAGCTCCTTGAGATTTAGTGGAAGTATTCTCACCTTAGTATCAGGGCTAAGTGGGACAGGGTGATTGATTAATTTAATCAATCCTAAGTATGTCTCTGTGCCTTTGAAATGTTAAATCTACATGTGGTTTTCTGTGTTAGCTGTTTCCTGTAGTACTGTATTCACAGGCAAGAATCTTAAAGATCTAGCCCTTCATTTATGTGACTTGCCTCAAATCTGGCAATTTAGAAGCCAGGTGGCATGTATGATCAACCTTGTGCATGATGATTTGTCATGTTCAAAATAAAAGTTCCCATTTTTGGTAAAATGCCTCCTCCTTCAGCATAGTATGCCCTGAGTTTCTATGATGTCACTGATTGTTGGGTGGTCATACACATTAATGTGTCAGCGTATGGATTATGGCTGGTGAGAAAATATAAAAATGCTCCTACTGGAGATTAGTCTGAGCCCTGAAAAGCCCAGAAGTGGAACTGAGAAGGCCTCAAATCCTCTCTACCAGTCAAAGCAACTTATTGGAGACATTGGTTTCATGATGTGGCCGGATAACATATCATCAGAACACTTAGGAAGCTTCCCGATGGCTCATCCTATGCCAGCAGTTCTCCACGCATCTCCTCCCTGGACCATTTCTCAACGGGGTCTTGGAAAGGCAGAGAGTCAAGAGGAGCCTGTAGTACCTTGTAGAGATTAGGTTAGGGAGGAATCCTGGCTCCACGAAAATCCTTTGAAGTCTGTACATTGTCCTGCTTGGCCTTGGACTCTCCAGAGTTAGTGCCTCCTAGGCCCAGACATGTGCAACCTGCTTGGGATGCCCCATGGCTGCAGCTTTTTATCAGTATACCAAAGCATACCCCCGAAACCCAGATTCTCCCACAGCACACAGGGAAAGAGAAACATCTTGTCTGATGTCACTTGGGGCAGGCCCTAGTTCACCAAGTGAAAGAACACAGCCAATTCAACTTGTTTTTTTCAAAGAGATAGAAATCTATAACTGATTTTCTTTATTCATATAAAGTGATTGAGTGGGAAATAGTTCAGAGATTTCTAATGTCTTTATTTGCCATCAACAAAAGACAGGGCTTTCTAAAGATATTTAATGCTAGTTAGACCAAAGAACCATGGTGTTAGGGTTTGTAACTCTATGATAATAGGTTCACTAAGAAGGATTTGGTTCCCATAGGCCCCTCGTGCCTTATGTCTTAACACACAGATGAGGAGAGATGAGAAAGAGAACAGAGAGGAATTTGAGAGAAAAAATGTTTTATGGAGATATGCGGTGATCGTTAGAGACAGATGAGGGGGGCAGAGAGAGCTATACCAAGCCTGTGCTCCATAGGGATGCAGTTATAGCAGTACAGAGGAAGATGTATAGAATAGTTCAGATCCTAGAGAGATGTTTTGATACCTAGATTAGATTGGCTAGAAAGAAAGATAAGACATGAACGGAGCTAGAGGTTCAGGCTGTTAGATACAGAGTTAAATCAAAGACATGGAAAAGGTAAATCATTCTGCATGGTAAAAAGCAAGATAGAGATGACATATGTACAATGAGCTGTGTAAATTGCCTAAAAAGGCTGGCGGTAGCTCGATCTCTGTTGCACATTGTTTCATCCGTCTTTCTAGACAGCTTCATTTTTTGCACATGGAAATAATTGCGACTTCTCAGCTACTTCTGATGCTTGCCACCTTTACAAGTGGCAGAGTAGTGCCCAAGTTACTGTGCCAGAGGCTCCCTGCTGGAGTGTGGGTACAGACAACATCTAGGCTTTAGCTTCTTTTTTATCATTCGACGTTATTCTCGGTCATTGATGGCCGCCGCACCCTTGTTATTTTCATTTTCCATTTGATTATTGAGGCTGATTTTTTTTAAGTTACTAAGTCTGTTAAAGACTAGTGGGAAAAGCAACAATAGAGATGACTTAACACGTTCAATAGTCAAAAAACTGGTAAATTAAACTAAACTAACAAATCGAAATAATTAGCTTTACCCTAAGAATGGTGAAACTAAAAGGATTTTTAAAATGTGTTTATTCCTTAAGAATTTTGTCAATTCGTGACTTCCCAGCACAATTTTTCTCTTCATAGATTAGTTTACTTCTTTTCTGTATGGAGAGTTTGGGGTTTTGTGATATCTTCTCCCTAATATGTAGAACCCTAGAAAGAACAAGAAATATATATACACATATATGTATATGTATATATATGTACATCAACAATATATGTACGATAGGCTTATGTATGTGTGTGTAACTGCAGATGTAAAATTCTGTGGCATAAGAGGTTTCTACAATCCTAAGAGATGAAAACAGAAGAGAACACAAATTTTTCTAAAGAAAATTGAATTTGCAAAAGCCATTTTAAGAAACATTTCTCTACCAAGAATAATTAGAATTTTTTTAAATAAACATCTTTTCCTTTTCCTTCTAGGGTATTCAAAATTCATTCAAGGATTCCTGAGATCAATAACTTAGGCCTCAGTTTTACTGAGGATGAAACAGGGAAAACAGTCCATACTCCAATTTTCTGTGTGAACTTTGGGGGGGAGGGGCAGTTACATCTTCTCCATTCTCTACAATCTGTGAATTTTCATGTTACAGCGGAGCAAGGATTTGAAGCAGGGCCTTCAAGTCTCTTAAGATAAACTGTCAATCCTGCACTACTTGATGGATCTGAGAGATTTATCTCCCATCAGTACCCTGACCCACAACAACCGTCCATCTGGGATCTGCTTCTCGTTCTCCGCTTGGGAAGTCTTTCCACGGATCCGTGAATGGAGAGAAATCTCAGTGCAGATTCTCGGTCTACTCAGGTGCAGCCATTCTCTTGGGGACTTGCTGTGGCCAGGAATCAGTCTATCAAGAAACATTTATTGAGCACCTGCTATAGACCAGGCACTATAAAGTGCTGGGAATACAAAAATGAGGCCAAAGACAGTTCCTGCCCTCAAGGAGCTCATGATCAATGGAGGAAACAAGTAGCAAACAATTATGTATAATCAAGGTATATACAAGAAAAATAGGAAAGAACGAAAAGGAGGAAAGCACTAGAATTAAGAGGGATTGGGGAAGGCTTCCTCAAAGAAGGCTGGCCAAGAGATCTTGTTTAAGTAATAGAGAATGGGAGGGGGAGAGGGGTGCTGTGAGGCTGGTTATAAAGGGCTTTGAATGCCAAACAGAGCATTTCATATTTGATCCTGACAGCAATAGGAGGGCCGCTTTAGGGATGGGGGGTGGTGTTGGGGTAGGTAGAAAATTTGGGCTTTAGGAATCACTCTGGCAACTGAATGGAGAATAAATGGAATGGAGAAAGGGTTGAGGCAGGCTTGACCTAAGACCCGCCAGCATGCTGCTACAATAATAATCCATGCATGAGTTGGTGAGGCCTCCAACAGGGTGGTGGCAGTGTCAGGGGAGAGAAGGAGGCATTCACGTTGTTGCAGAGGGGAAATGGATGGGCCTTTTGGCAACAGTTATGATTCCCATTCTCAACACGCGTACCTCCACCCTCCAATTTAGGAGCTAAAATTACTGCTTTGGCAACAGTTAGTTTCATAGTATGTTATATAGATTTACAGGCAGAAGGTGGGGCTTCAACCCTTTACAGAACTACTGCAGGTGGCTCAGGGTGGTGGTAAGGGATTAGATGTGGGATTCAACCCTGCCCCACCCACTCTCCACCAGAGTCAATGGGATCTTTAATTGATTCTGCCTTTTGTTTTTATACTACATTCATTTTCAACACACTTCCTTCTACCTTTACATACCCAGTGAAGCCCATCTCTTATAAGAAGGGAAAGAAAACAGCAGCAAAACTACTGACTTGGCCTTTGCCATTGTTAGGGGCATTGTCCACCACCTCAGCAGTGAAAGGAAATGGGGGTGATATAAATGTATTTTTCAAATGTATTTTTATTTATATCTTTTGTTTCTATATCTTCATTTTGAAATGTATCCTTTACTCTCCCCTCTCACTGACAGCCTTCTTAAAATAAGGAATAAAAGGGAGTGGGGGGTGGAGGGGAGAACATAAACGTGAGTTCTGCAAAACTAATCAGCAATACACATCAAACTCACCAACCAAATGTGAATGTTTTTTAAACGAGTATCTTTTTATTTTTTTTTATTTTTTGTGGTTTGCTTTAACATTTAATTTATTATTTGTTTACTTTTAACATTCTTTTCTTTTTAAATTTTAAGTTCCAAATTTCCCTCCCTTCCACCCCTCCCCCACCCACTGAGAAGGCAAGCAACACTGATATTAATTACACATGTGAAAACATGCACAACACATCCATATTACAAAACGAACAAGAAAAATAAAGAAAGTGAGAAAATGATACGATTTGCACTCATAGTTCAATCAGTTCCCTCTCTGGAGGTGGATGACATTTCTTCATCATAAGTCCTTTGCAGTTGTCCGTTGTATTGATCAGAGTAGCCAAATCTTTCACAGTTGATATCGTTTAACCTTGCTATTACTATGCACAATGATCTTTCAGCTCTTCTCACTTCACTCTGCATTGTTCACATAGGTTTTCCATGTTTTTCTGAACCCATCTCCCTCGTCATTTCTTACAGCACAATAGTACTCCATCACAATTATATGCCATAACTTGTTCAGCCATTCCCCAAAGGATGAGCATCCTCTTGATTTTCCATTCTTTGCCATCACAAAAAGAACTTAGAAATTTTTGTGCATATCCTTTTCCTTCTTCTTTCATCTCTTTGGGATACAGTAAGTAGTGGTATTGCTGGGTCAAAGGTTATGTACAGTTTTATAGCCCAAATGGGGCACAGTTCCAAATTGTTCTCCAGAATGGTTGGACCAGTTCACTACTCCACTACATTAGTGTGCTTTCTCCTCATCCCTTCCACCATTTGTCGTTTCTGAGAAGGTATGAAGTGGTACCTCCAAATTGTTTTAATTTACATTTCTCTTAACGAGTAGTGATCTTATAGCACTTTTTCATGTGACTATTGATAAATTTGATTTTGTCTTACGAAAACTGTTCATATCCTTTGACCATTTATCAATTGGAGAATGGCTCTTATATTTGTAAATTTGACTCAATTCTATACTTGGTATACATTTGAGAAATGAGGCCTTCATCAGAGAAACTTGCTGTGAAAATGTTTGATATTACTTCATTGTCTATGGCACCTTTTAGCATCTAATGTAGTTTTCCTGATTATCTCTTCTAATTAGGACTATTTTTGCTTTTGCTTTATCTGAGATTATGATTGCTTCCCCTGCCTTTTTACAGCTTGAAGTAATTAGATTTCTATTCCAGTCCTTTAACTCTGTGTGTGTGTCCTTTATGTTTCAAGTATGTCTCTTGTAAACAACATATTGTTGGATTCTGGTTATAGGTGAGCTCATCCCATTCACATTCACAGTTATGATTGCTGTGTATTTCCCTCTATCCCATTTTCTTCGGTTTTTTGTTTTATTCTGTTCCTCCTCAAAAGTCTATTTGGATTCTAACCAATGCCTCCCTTAAATCCACCCTCCCTTTCCTCCCCCTTTTATCCCCTTCCCCTGCTAATTTTACTACTGGGTGAGTTACATTTCTATATACAACTGACAAAAGACTATATTCTTCCTTCTTTGAACCAATTCTGATGAGAGTGAGGTTCAAGCATTGGCCCCCCATTTTCCCCTCCACTGTAAAAGCTCTTTCTTGTCTGCCTCTTTCATGTGAGAAAATTTCCCCTATTCCACCTCTCCCTCCCCACCCCAATGCCAGTGCATTACCTCTTTCTCACCCCTTCGTTTTTTGAGATCTTACTAACATATAATTGACTCATACTTGTGCCCTCTGTCTATACAGACCCCTTCTATTCTAACTGACCTAATAATGATAAAGTTCTTAGGAATTACATGTATCACCTTCCCATATAGGAATGTCAACTGTTTAACTTACTTAATCCCTTACTCTCTCATGTTTACCCTTCTATGTCTCCTTGCATCTTGTTTGTGAAAGTCGAATTTTCTGCTCATGTCTGGTCTTTTCATCAGGAATGCATGAAACTCATCGACATCATTGTATGCCCATCTTCTCCCCTGGAGGATTATGCTCAGTCTTGCTGGGTAGGTGATTCTTGGTTGTAATCCTAGCTCCTTTGCCCGCCGGAATATCATATTCCAAGCCCTGCGCTCCTTTAAGGTGGAAGGAGCCAAATCTTGTGTGATCCTGACTGTGGCTCCACGATATTTGAATTGTTTCTTTCTTGCTGCTTGAAGTATTCTCTCTTTGATCATGGAGTTCTGGAATTTGGCTATAACATCCCTGGGAGCTTTCATTTTGGGATCTTTCTCAGGAGGAGATCGATGGATTCGTTCAATGTCGATTCTGCCCTCTGGATACAAAATATTGGGACAATTTTCCTTAATGATTTCTTGAAATATGATCTCCAGGCTCTTTTTCTGATCATGGCATTCGGGCAATCCAATGATTCTTAAATGATCTCTCCTTGATCTGTTTTCCAGGTCATTTGTTCTTCCAATGAGATATTTCACATTTTCTTCTATTCTTTCATTCTTTCGACTCTGTCTCACTGTTTCTTGATGTCTCATGTTGTCATTAGCTTCCACTTGCCCAATTCTCATTTTTAAGGAATTCTTTTCTTCAGTGAGATTTTGTACCTCTTTTTCCATCTGGCCAATTCTGCTTCTTAAGAAGTTCTTTTCTTCACTGAATTTTTGCACATCCTTTTCCATCTGGCCTACTCTGGTCTTTAAGGAGTTCTTCTCTTCAGTGGATTTGCATGCCTCTTTTGCCATTTGGCCAATTTTGTTTTTTAAGGTGTTATTTTCTTCAGTATTTTTTTGTGCCTGTTTTGCCAAGGTGGTAATTTTCTTTTCGTAATTTTCTTGCATCACTCTCATTTCTCTTCCCAATTTTTCCTCTACTACTCTTATCTCTTTCTTTAACTCTTCCAGAATTTCTTGCTGGCCTTGGGTCCAATTAGCATTTTTCTTTGATTTGCCTGAAGCTTCCGAGCTGTCTTGGTCATCCCTGCCACTATAATAGCCTTTTCCTGACAAATTCTTTTTTTGTTTGCTCATTTTACCAGCCTAGTCTTGACTTTGAACTTTATGTTAAAGTTAGGCTCTGCTCACCTGAGTGTAGGGAGGCACTATGTCAACTTGTTTCAGGCTTTTTTTGCTGCTGTTTTCAGAGTTATTTCTGGGGGACGAGATCTGAAGGTTTTTTGGTGCTTCTAAGGTGGTATAATCCTGGGAAAGGTGTGGTCACTGCTTTCCTGTTCTACACTCTAGTCTACCCTGGAAAGGCCCCTAATACCCTGTAGCCACAACTGCTAACCCTCTTCTTTGCTTTCGAATTGTGACAGGAGCCCCTGCTTCCTTGTGCTGACCACTAGTGCTCCACTCTGCCCTGAAACTGCAACCCAGAACTGCTTATGGGCAATCAGCACCCGCTGTACCTCTGCCAGCAAAGTATCTGTAATCTCTTTCTGACCAGTTATACAAGCACCCTTATTGTCTCGGAGCTGAGAACTCCCAAAGCTGCTGCTGCTGCAGCTGCTATTGCACCAGCTCTGGACAGGACTTCACACCACTGTGTTAGGGAGTCCTCTTGGTGACCTAAGTTTACTTATGCCAGAAAAATATCTCACCCCGACCTTTGTTGACTGTGCCACTCCAAAATTTGATTTGAGGTGTTACTTTAAAGTTGCAGGGAAAGGAATGTTGGGAGAGTTCAGCTGGATGAAGTTCAAATGGATTAGGAGTCCCTAATCCATCACCTTGACTTCAACCAAGGCTGGTGTTAGTTGCTCTGACCAGTCTCCTTCCACTTCCCCTGTAAAATAGAAAAGAACCAAATTGTACTGACTTTCACAGAGTAGTGAGACATCTGAGAGGGGGCGGGGTAGCAGACACATCTGGGCAGTGAGAAACAAGGGAAGAGGGTTGGGGGAGTGGAGAGATTAGGAAGGAGGGAGTGTTCCTGGTGTGTGCATTTCCCCTTCCTAGTGTCAGTTTTCAAACACTTCATTGAACTCTTGCCCTTCTTTCTGCCCTTGCTCTGTGCTCGCCTACTGGGTCCCCCTCCTCCAGAGGTCCCACTGCCACTTGCCTCCCCACTCAGAGCAGCACTGCATGACGGCCTTTCTTCTGGCCTTACCCCAGGATGGCCCACAGGTCCCCGTTTACTCTTGGTACCTGTGCTGAAACCTGCTGTGTAATCACAAAGGAAGTCTCCTAATATCTTCAAGCTGAGGTTTTCCTCCTTTGGAAAATGTTGATAATAATTTTCATTCAGCAAATATTTTATTAAGCACAAGTCTGCTGTGCTCAGCACAAGTGATACAAAGACAAAATGATCCTTGTTTCCCCTTCCCCTCAGGAAGCTTACATTCCATCTTCACTACAGAGTGAGTATGAAGAAAATTCTCCAGTTACAAAAGGTGGAACTTGGGGGAGTCAGCTCAAGAAAGTTCAGAAACCTGCACTGCTTTGATGAGAGAAAGGAGACCACCCCCTGCCTGCACTTGGAGCCTAAATCCACCACCACAGTGCACCCAACACTCACACCATGCACTTAGAGCCTCCCTTCCATATACCCCACCTCATATACAACCCCATTTAGAGAGCGCGCACACACACACACACACCTCTGCACTTAGAACCTCTCTTTCACTTATGAGTCTAGTGAGTTCTACTTAAGGCTCCATCTTATGCTACCTCTTCCAGGACAAGGTCCCAGGAGGGCCCAGCTGAGGATCTGGACTGGTGGCTGATGGAAAGGAATTAGGATGGCAGGAAAGATGCCCATTCATTCCCTTGTGTGATCAAGGGCCAGGAGGAGTGGCCATTGAGACTGCGGTACCTTCATCATGGAAGGAGAGCATTTTGTGACCATAACCTGAGTTTGTCCACTATGCCATGTCTCTTGTATCTTGTGCATTGGGGCCATTTACCTAGTCTGGTTATTCATGCTGCTAGTCTTACAAAATGAATCCAGGGTAATTACTGAATCCAAGTGATGCACATTCCATTGGTGGAAGCCAGGGCAGCTGGGATTAACTGCTAAGACCAAAGTTGAAATCACCAAAAGTAAGTGACTCTACCTACCCTCTAGCTTACTTTTAAAAGACTGTATACACTTCATCCCTCTCCTATTTAAATGATACCGAAAGTGCTGCCTTTTCAAGTAAAAAGCGTCTATCACCATGATGCCCAATTCACAAAAAAAGCTTTATTAGCCTCACCATTTTGTAAGCTTTTTTTTACATATGCCATGATTATTAAAAGATCTATGAGGATGTCTCATCTCTTGGTAGAGAGATGGACATAATTAGATATATGCATTCTCAGACATGCCTGGATAATTGATTTATTTCTTTTGCTTGACTACAATATCATTACAAGAAGAGGGCCAATGAGGAAAGTTGGGTTAGTGGTTAGCAATAGACATGGAAAAAAGGGGAGTGCCAAGAAAAAGTAAAGAAGAAAAAATATGGAAGGGCATATACATAGAATTTGGTTACTACCTTGTTAAATTTATATATTTTTTTGAATGTTATGTTAACATAAACAGTTTCTGTTAACAGTCTTCTTCCTTGATCACCTTTATATCTTGAATTGATTGTGTTGGCTTAAGTTTGGTGAAGCAAAAAAAAAAACCCTTTTAAAATGTTTGCTTTAAAGTGGGTAGCATTGGATAGAGCCTTCAAAGTGGGAAAACTAAAAGTTCAAGAATTTTTGTAGCGGTGACCACGATTGGAACAACTGACCTTTTTATTTCAAAAACAGAAAAAGCTCCTTTTGGAACTGGTTGATTAACTTAGTAGTAAACAGAAAGCTTTATATTAACTATGAGTATGGAGAATTTCAAAGTGATTTATTCGTAAGTCATATAAATCTTGATCCAGAAGGCTTAGAGCATGGTTTTTCCTAAGCCCCAAAGCCATCTGCTCTTAGTGGATTTCTCTGTTATAATGATCAAAAGACCTAGTTTGAAATTTTAACTACGACTAAGTGTATGACCATCAAGTTGTTTAATTCCAAGCATGTTTGCGCTTATGTAAATGGGGTAAAACAGCACATGTTATTTATCTCACTGGGTTTTTGCAAGGGATCAAATGACATGGAAACAGTGGTAATTGTGGAGTCTTACAGAATCATCAGCTGCTCGTTGCTCTTCGAAATATTCATATGACTCTTCGAAGGTTCAAAGGTCCATTTAGGAAGCAAGCTGATCTTTCTATTATTGTGTGCATTGGAGAATATATGAGGATTGGCACTCTGAAGGAGGAGTGAGAATGCCTTACTATAGAAAAGAAACAAAATCAAGACACATCAAAAAGACCCAGAAACATGATCCAGCGATGGACTAAATGCACACAAACCAAGCTGTTTCTTCTCGAAGCAAAGTATTTCCAAACTCCAAGCTTATATTTTCATTGAGACTAGAAATTCTATGTGTGTACATATACATTACTGGAGAGAGTTTCTAAAACCTGGAGTACTTTTATCCTGCTGGAATTGTAAGTCTGAATCCTAATCCTCACTGTTCCTCACCAAGGTTTCCAATATATAGCCGATAAGCAAAATCACAGGATGGAACCGAGAAGGAACTACAGAAATTCAATTCATTCATTCAGCAGCAGCAGCAGCATTTTACAAATGAAGAAAATAAGGCTCAAAGAAATGAAGGGATGGATAATCTACCAAATTATGTTTGGAGAAAAGATTTAAAAAGCAAAATCTAATCAGATATTATTCTTTACATTTTGTTTTACTACTTCTTGATGCCTCATAGTCATTAGCTTCCACTTGCTCAATTCTAATTTTTAATGAGTTGCTGTCTTCATTTTGCTTTTGAGTCTCCTTTTCCAATTGGTTGATTTTACCTCTCAGTGTCATTTTCTCTACTTAGATTCTGAATCTCCATAGCCATTTTGCCAATCTTATCCACTGCGACTGGCTAAGAAACAGAGTTGTGGATCAGTGGAATAGCACAGGTACACAAGACGGAGAAGTCAACGACTAGAGCAATCTGGTCTTTTATAAACCCAAAGAATCCAGCTTCTGGGCTAAGAATTCTGCAGAGCAATTTGGAACTATGCCCAAAGGGCTATAAAAATATTCATACCCTTTGACTCAGCAATATTCCTTCTAGGGTTGTATCCCAAAGAGATCACACAAGTGGTAGAAGGACCCATATGCACAAAAATATTTATAGCAGCTCTTTTTGTAGTAGCTAAGAATTGGAAATCAAGGGGATGCCCATCAATTGGGGAATGGCTGAACA
>CM053628.1:13015912-13074512 GCA_028646595.1 Phalanger gymnotis
GTGGTAGAAGGACCCATATGCACAAAAATATTTATAGCAGCTCTTTTTGTAGTAGCTAAGAATTGGAAATCAAGGGGATGCCCATCAATTGGGGAATGGCTGAACAAGTTGTGGTATATGAAGGTAACGGAATGCTATTGTGCTATAAGAAATGGGGATGATACGGACTTCATAAAAACCTGGAAAAACCTACACGATATAATGCTGAGTGAGTGGAGCAGAGCCAGCAGAACATTATACACAACCACAGATATATGGATTCTGTGATGACTAACCCTGATAGACTTTGCTCTTCTCAGCAACACAAGGTGCAAAGACAACTCCAAAGGACACACAATGGAGAATGCTATCTACATCCAGAGAAAGAACTATGGAGTCTGAATGCAGATTGAGGCGCACTTTATGCTTGCCGATTTTTTCCCTTTTCTTTCTCTTTTTTTTGTTTTGGGGTTTTTTTTTTGGTTCTGTTTCCTCTTTCTCATGATTCATTCCATTGGTCATAATTCTTCTTTACAACTTGACTATTATGTAAATTAGTTCAATGTGAAGTTATATGTAGAAGATATATTGGATTCCATGCCATCTTAGGGAGGGAGGGAGGGAGAGGGGGGAAGAAAATTTGGAACTCAAAATTATGTAGAACAGAGTGTTATAAACCAAAAATAAAAAAAATCTCAAAAAAGTATATAGAAAAGCAGTATCTAGCTCACTATCCACTTTTACATTATTTTCGTATCACAAAAGTATATTACCACTATTAAAGAAATGTCATAATGATGAAGAAAAACTGAGGGGTTTCCTTTGAAGTTCCCTTTATACCATGTTGCTGCTTTTAAAAAGGACAGGAATTTGAATGGGGAATATTATACAGGTTGGTTCAGTTTTGATTTCTTTGATTTTGGGCAATATTTGCTCTGGCCAGGGATCCTACTTCCCTTTTGGGACTGGCATGGTGTGCTAGCATATGCCATTGGGAATGACCTGAACAAACTCCTTTTCATTTTGTTAAAGAGTAGATTAAGACAAAAGAAGAAACCAGGTGTTAGCTGGTGTTGAACAGTACTCTTCCCTTGCTGTTTGTTTTTGTGGGATGCCTACTCTCAAAAAAGACTCCAGAAAACAAATGCAAATAAAATCTCCAACAAATAGAACAAATTTTAAGGGGGCTCTTTTTTATTCGTTAATGGCTTCAGTGGGGCACAGGTTTAAATTGTGTGATCAAGAGTAGGCCTTTGGAAAGCAAGAGCAGCATAGAGGAGTTTTGCCCAGCTTTGGCTTGGCCGGGCTTGCTGCAAGCCAGTCCTGTTTGTTGGAGTCAGCATCACCACAGGCCTTAATTAAGTTCAGTGGGCTTCTGGTGCTCTGGGTATATAGAGCACACAACACAGCCCATGGCCCTTCAGGATACTGATGCCACCTTTGTGGCATTGAGAGGATTGGGCAGGTAGAGCCCAGGGCACATTGCCCAGGGCCAGACTGTGGAAGCTGAGTTGGGCTCCCTACAAGGCAATTTCCTTCCCAAGAGTCCCCTCCTGCAACCACTGTGAGTATTCTCAGAGTATTGCCATTCTGGCAACAGGAGGTCAGTGTTAAAATGTAGGACATCACTGGAAGGGGAGGAGAGAGCCAGGGAATTTCCTCCAGCCTTCATGGCATAGGAAACAAAACACTTGGATTCAGGAAGAGAAAATCCAGAACAGAGACTAAATACTGCATTAACCCTAGAATAAAACATAGAAGTGACCACAGCACCAGAGGTCCCTGTCATCTAAAGGCAATAGGAGATAAAAAAGACAGAAACCAACATGTACAAAGCTGTTTGCTCCAAAGGTTGGACAATTCATGCTAGCTCCTAAGTTCCCCATGGAGATGCACTGTGACTGTGATGCTTTATTCTTGGTGGGCAAGGGGAGGGAGCAAGAATGACCTTGGGAAAGAAGCAGATGAAACTGGGCTAACGTGGTTTATCGCCAACGCAATATTCACAGCACTGACGGTGACTATGAATATGCTGGCGTAGTTCTGAACCACAAAATATAACAGACTCTCTATACAGAAGACTGTAATAGCAGTTTAGATTTGGAGTTCTTTCCCACCCCTTAATAGGCCATGTGACCTGCTTATGTCACAGGAAGCCTAAGTCACATGTGGTTGGAGGAGCTTCCTGACAGGAAAAGGAAGTTATGTCACAGGAAATGCTGAGATAGAAAGCAGTTATGGCTGCTAATGGCCACCCTCGTGATGGTTAGAACTGAACAGGCTGACTTAGCTGTACTGTGAGTTTGTTTTGGGGAAGACCCCAGCAGGGGGGCAGAGAGGTTTTGGGATGGCGAGGCTCCAGGCTGTGATGTGGTGTTTTAAGTTCCTTGCTGTCATGATAAAGTGGGCTGACTGGCTGTGGGAGCTAAACATTTGGTTATGGGATATGATTCTCTGGTGTCTGAATAAACGTATACTTCTTTTACCTTCTATATGGAGAGTCTTATACTTTGCGATACAGAACTACATAGGCATATTGACAATTATCACTGACGGTGTGATTATTGCATTACCAACACAAAGACAGAACCAAAACATTTGCTTAGACACCAGAAAACCAAGTCCCAACAAGAGTAAACCAAATCCATCATAGCAACAGCAGGGAGTAACACCATACCAAAGCCTTCCCCCTGCTTCCCTAACATTGCTCCGTCTTTCTCTTCTCCTTCACGTAGAAGATAGAAATGGAAGGAAGGTATCAGGGAGAAAAATAGGTAAGGCACAGAAAAAGGGACAAGCCAAAATTTTGGTAGAGAGGAAGAGGAAAGATATGGGAAAGGAAGAAGGGAAGAAGGGGGTAGTCAAAAACAACTTTGTGCCATTTTCCTATAGCACGTTAAATCCTGAAAGAATGTCTACACGTAAAGCTTTATGGCCTGGATTCGATTTAGAAGAGGAATGAGAAGGAAGGAAAGGCAAGATTGTGTAAAAAATGTTTATTGAATTATTGGTGGAGGCAACTGGTGGTACACTGGACAGAGCACTTCCTAAAGTGCTCAGGAAGACCTGAGTTCAAGTTTGGCCTCCAACACTTACTAGCTTTGGGATCCTGGGCAAGTGACTTAATCTCTCTTTGTCTCAGTTTCCTATAAAATGGGAAATAAAAACAGCAACTACCTCATGAAGTTGTTGTGCGGATCAAATGATAGAATGTTTGTAAGGTGCTTAGCACAGTGCCTGGCTATTCCCTTCCTTTCCCAGGTATGAACTGATCCAACCATTATGGGAAAAACACTGGATGCCAGTCAATAAATATTTATTAAATGCTCACTGTGTACCAAGTACTGTGCTAAGAAAGGTGGAAGATAGTCCCTTTGTGGAGGATCTCACCATTTAACAGAGGAGACAACATGCAAACAACTAAGTACAGGATAAATAGGAAAGAATCCATAGAGAGAAAGCACTAGAACTGAAATGGATTGGGAAAGCCTTCGTGTAGAAGCTGGTATTCTAACAGAGTCTTGAAGGAAGGCAAGGAAGTCAGGAGGCA
This sequence comes from Phalanger gymnotis, assembly GCA_028646595.1. Taxonomy (NCBI): domain Eukaryota; kingdom Metazoa; phylum Chordata; class Mammalia; order Diprotodontia; family Phalangeridae; genus Phalanger; species Phalanger gymnotis. Next base: position 13,019,442 of record CM053628.1, read on the forward strand.
CAGATGAGAAGGGAAAGCATTGCAGGCATGGGGGCCAGCCAGTGAGGCTTAGAACAGTTTATATCATATTCCAAAATCAGTCAGGAAATTGACAGATGCCCAAAGATGGGAACAGTCAATGTGAAAGGGATTATGGAAACAGAAGTGTGCTAATGCATTACTGGTGAAGCTACGTACTAGAACACCATTCTGGAAAGCAATTTGGAATTGTGCAAATAAGATGACGAAAATGCCCACACACTCCAGAGATTCCACTGTTAGCCTATAAATAGCACAAAAAGATCACTGATCAAAAGAAAGGTTCCATATAGACCAAAATATTTAAAGAAACACTTTTCTTGGTAGCAAATAACTGGAAAGAAATTTTTTAAAAGATAGTGGATTGGCTAAATATTGTGATACATGGATGTAATGGAATATTACTGCATTATAAGAAACTAAGACAATGCTGAATACAGAGAAGTATATGGACATTTCAAGTGAACTTTTGCAAAGTGATATAAGCAGAGCCAGAAAGAAATATGCTCAAAGATTCCACAACAGGAGTGGAAAGGGCAACAACCAGAAGACTGAAACTGATTTTGTTAAATTAGAGTAAGTTTGATGCAAAAGAGACATGAGTAAGCACCTCCCAAGGCATTTTAAGAGGTAAAGGCTCCATGGTTGTGAAGAATTATATATAATGTTAGATTTTTTTTGTTGTGTTGATCAACTTGGGATGTTTTTTTTTTTCTCTTCCTATTTTTGTTTTTAACTTTTTATACATGAGCTGGCTCTCTGGGAGAGGCCCAGAACATGGATACAGGGGAAATAAAGGTGATGGAAAACTGTGTCAATAATAATCTAGTTTTTTAAAAAGAAAGGGAGAATAGGTAAGGAATCAATCCATTTACCTGTCCTTTTAAGGTAGTCTCTTCAATTCCCCTCCCTCCAAAAGTGTTGGGTCATTCTTTTTGTTTTTATTGCAGATGTCTCCAGTGGTAACTTGTTTATTTTTTTTCTCAGATTGTGTGAATGTTGTTAGCACATCAGCCATCAGAAAGCCTCACAGGAAGGCTGGGCTTGCACTGGTTATCTTATTTTCACCCTGTTTTACTGAGCTTGCAGATGATATTGATTTACCCCTTTGCTTTATTTACCAAAACTTGTTTCTGTCACTGGGCCCTAAATGCACAAATGCTGCCATCATTCCCTCTTCCTACAGATTTTCCAGACTGATTTTCCATTTTTCTTTATCTTATCTTTGAGAGATCTGCACAAAATCTATATCCCCTTGTCAATGAATAGTACATCTGATTTGTTAGGTGCCTGTGGTCATGCCTGGATCTTAGAGGAGAAGCATAATGTTTGCAAGCCTGAAATTGAAGCCAAACTGGCCAGTGAAGCCGGTTTGGTCATGTATGACCTCTCCTGACAGATTTACATCTTAACTCCACCACGTCACATTGGGCCCATTGCTATGCTGCTTCCTTGGCACCTGTTATTGGCCAAAAGTGAGCTCAACTAACATCTGGTTTTGCTGCACTGGCTCATACCATGTGGATCTGTTCAGTCCTTTCTCAGACTAAAAATCAAAATACAAAAGTATGTATGTACACATAAGTATATGTACGTGTCTGTATTTTTACATGTATGCCTAATATATGTATTACATATATACATATACACACACATATATATATATACACACATACATATACACACACACACACACAGTAGATATAACCTAGTAATATGTATCTTTTCCTCTTTTTTGACCTGCTCAGAGTACAGGCCTAGAGGTGTACGCTCCTTGAGGGAAGTGATGCATATGTAAATAACAGTGTGTTCCTAAAGTGGGGCCAGAACATTTTGGATAACAATTTTTAAGAGTAGTAAAAGATTGAATCAAACAAGTATTTGTTAAGCACATATTATATACTTACCATCTATATACATATATACATGTGTGTATATATGTACGTGTATGTGTGTGTGTGTGTGTGTACATACACACACACACATACATATATACACAAAGCACTAGGGATACAAATGGTAACAACTGTCCTTGCCTTCAGGAAACTTACGTTCTTAAAGCAGACAGTATATAGCAATCAGAATGAATGACTGTAAATGATTTCAACCCCTCATCACCACACACACACACACACACACACACACACACACACACACACACACACTCCTCTAACTATATGGCCCCCTGCCCCAGCTCAAGAACTTAAGATGGCTCCCTATTTCTTGTAGGAAAAAATCCAAACACCACTCCTTGGAGTTTAAAGTCAGGCTAACTATATGCGCTCAACATTTCATACCTATACCTTTATATAGGCTGTCTCACGATTGGAATGTACTCCTTCCTATCTTCTGCCTCTGAGGATCTCAAGCTTCCTTCAAAATACAGTTCAAGGGCTATTTCCAGCACAAGAGCCTTCTTACTCCACTCCAGTCACTAGTGCCCTGTGAAAGTACTTTATATAATATTCTTTAAATAATTACATGTCATATATATTTATCTATGTGTCATGTTCCCTTCAATAAAATACAAGGTACCTGTGGGAAAGAGATGATGGTGATTTTCCTCGATATCTGCAGCATACAGGTGTTGAATTTTTTTTAAAAAAAGTGGGAATGAAACAGGCATTTCATGTGGGCCAAAAAAGGAGAGTTTATTATTGGGACAAATTAGGCCCACATTTCAGAAACAGTTCGGAAATAATTGGACATACTGTGTTCGGTTGCTTCCATATGGTGTGTACGTATGATGTGTTCCCCCGACTGACCTTTATTTTTTTAACCAGTGCCAAATTGTTTTGATTACTGATTTCTAATATAGTTTGAGATCTGCTACTAGTAGCAGCCATTCCTTCCCACTTTTTTCATTAAATATCCTTGAGAATTTTGACCTTTTGTTCTTCCATATGAATTTTGGTATTTTTTTCTAGCTAGATAATTCTTTGGTAGTTGGGTATTACAGTGAATAAGTATGTGAATTCAGTGTTTATTAGTGTGACCTACCCATGAGCAATCGATATTGTTCAAATTATGTAGATCTGCCTTTATTTTCTACAAGGAGTGTTTTGCATTTAGTTCGATTCATATAATTCCTTGGTATGTCATGATAGAGGCTCAAATAGTTTATGCCTTCTGGAGTTATTCCGAACAAAATTTCCCTTTCTGACTCTTCCAGCTAGCCTTCTAAGGTGTTGTTTTGCCCTACTTACTAATTATTTAAAAATTCTGAGTCACTGTTTACTAGGTATATTGGTCTATAGTTTTCTTTCTCTGCTTTGTCTTTCCATTATTAAGGCATCAAGAAAATGTTTAGATAGAAAGAGATCTTTCTAGACAGGAATAGAAAGGGTCTATTCCTTTCTTCTTGTTGAAAACAATTCATGTGGTATTTGAATAATTCTTTGAATATTTGATAGAATTCACTTGTAAATCCATCTAGTTCTTGTTTGTTTGGTTTTTGCCCTTTGAAAAGCACCTACGTGGTTTATTCAATTTCTTTTTCAGTTACTAGAATGTTTAGTCAATTTTTTGTTAACTAAATAATGTATATTTTTGTAACCATGCATCTATTTTTTTCTGTATTATCAGTTTCATCGGCATCTAATTCGGCAAAACAGTTTCTGATAATTCCCTGTATTCAGTTGTGAAGTATCCTATTTCACTTGTATGTGATTTAGTTATCCTTTCTTTTTAATTAACTTAGACATTTACTATTTTTTTTAAAAACTCCTAACTTTATCGATCAATTGAATTAGACTTTTGATTTTATGTTTATTGGTCTCTATAATTTTCAGAATTTTTTCTTTAGTTGGGTTTTTGATTTGTTATGCTATTTGTAATAGTTGTGTGCTCTCTGTGTTGATTTTTTTCTCTTTTGTTGATAAAAGTGCATAGAGATACAAATTTTCCCCAAAGAACTACTTTAGCTGTGTCCCATAAGTTTTGGCATTACTTTCATTTTATGTGATGAAATGTTCTATTGTTTCTATAACTTCGTCTTGGACTCACCAGTTAGTGGGGGTGAAGACACGTGAATTTTAGTCTTCTCAGAGGATTGTGGGCACACTTTGGCCCTCTCATGCCTTATCCTAGTAGCATCATCCCTGGAACTAGTGACAAAGCTGTCTTCGACTAACAAACCTGGAACTATTTTTCTTCGCAATTCTCATCTGTAAGCATGGCTTTCCCACACAATTTGGCTTTGGCTTTAATTAAGTGATTCATGCAGCTTATCGATGAAAAAAGTGCTGATATGTCTCTGATAAAAGACTCTTTGATGTCCAGTACGTTCAGCCAGATTCTACAAATATGAGTTAAACTTCAAGCTTGTACCACTTACTAGGGGACTGATTTTGGTTCAACTGAAATTTTGATTCAGCTCCTTTTACATCTTAGATATGAGACCTTTATCATTAGAAAAATCTATTTTTTTATGTTTGAATGGAACAAAAGGTTTGTTTTTGGTTTAGCAGGAGATTTGGTTGAACTTTGTTTTGTTTTTTTCTTTAGTTTCTTATTAGAAAGAAGATCCATGTGAGAAAAGTGCCTAATACTGCACCATCCACCCAGTGACATGTTTCATAAATATAGTTAGAATTCAAGCCTCTGATTATAAAGGAGAGCAGGTACCATTCTGCCACTCCTTTCCCCAAATTAATTTCTTTCTGTTTTTTTTTTTTTTTGGTGAACATGGCCTTTTTCTTGGGACCGGCAAAAACATCAACTCTGGAAGACTTGACAAGTTAGAGCCCAAAAATCAATTCCTTCCTATTCCTTCTCTCAATACTGGGGAGAAAACTAGCTGTGTGACCCTGGGAAAGTCACTGAACCTCTCTCATCCTCACTTTCTTCATCTATAAAATGGGGATAATAAGAGTACTTGCCTCCTAGGATTATTCTGATGATAAAATGAGATTTTTGTGAAGTGTTGTACAAACCTTAAAGCACTATATAAATTCTAGCTATTATATCATTATTATTACCATGCCATTGGAAAGATGTTGATGTTTAAAAAAATGGGTCTTAGCTTGCTTGCTTGCTTTCTCCTATTGAATTTTAGACCCATTTCACTGTTCGTTTGTAGTGAATGCCCAAGATAGGAATATTGATAGGCCACCCTTTTCCCAGCCAAATTGAGTGATCTGTTTCCTAAACTCAGCAGCCCACTTTCCTCCTTACTCCTTAGCTTCCTTCAAAGCTCACCTCTGATATAACCCCACAATGGGAAACATTTCCTGCCTCATTATTTGTGATCCCTCCTAATTCAGATTAATTCGTACTTGCTAGTTTACACTTTGCATTGTTCCAATAGAATGTAAGTTATTTGAGGGCAGGGACTTTTTCTGTTTTTTTTCCTTCTATCATTAGCACCTAGGACAGTGTCTTTTTATATAGCAGCCTCTGCAAAAGATACTTGGTCATTTGCATCAAATTAATTGTTTTCTTTTTTCTGTTTGGAGAGATTGTGGGTGTCATTTTGGAGGCTCTGTAAATGTTCTTAGGTTCAAGGTGTTACCTCCAAGGAAGAACAGGAACTCCATCCTCCATATGACCCCGGACTGGACAGCCTCCAGTCTGAACTATCTCTTAAAGTAAGTTGGAGTCATTTTAAAGTGCACACCATATCTTCTTCATTTAATGATTTCTTCCAGTTGGGCTTTGATTTTAATCTTTCCTTTAAGCCCTTGAGGATCTGATTACATGTAAACAGCTAATCTGGAAATGACTCCACAGTGCTAACTGGCTATTCAGTGTCATTCTATTGTAAAGTCATACAATGCTTACTATATCCAGTGACTTCTTCCTTTCTTCTGGAAGAAAATATTCACGCTATAGAGTCACACAGCTTACGTACAATTGACAAGCCTTTCACTTCTTTTGTTTCTAACTTGAGTCATAAAGAGATACAAAAGCAATTGTGGAGAAAACTCAAATATTAGCTTAAAATGAACATAAAACAAGATTCTGTGGTAATGAGGAAAAATCGTGACAGGAGTGTAAAGCATAAGAAACTGTCCTTGGGGTATAAATGTGATGATTAGAAATATCATTAGAACTATAGCATCTGTTCAAATCTTTTGCCTAGCACCCACTTCACCCTCATGAATGCATAAATGAGGCCTTGGTTTACTAATGCTGCAGTTTGAAGATTAAACATAACGTGATCTGCATTTAATGATCACAGAAATGAAAGCTGAGGGGACAGTGCAAGGGAAGATATAGCAGTAATGATCCTCGGCATAGGTGTCAGAGAGATCACATGTAAACAGGGAGCTGTCCACAGGGAGCAAAAGTCTATTATGGAAAGTTGCTCATTAAGTGTCTATGTTACGCTGCGAAGGTGAAAGGTGAAATTGCTCCTGAGAGAGAGAATTAATGAATAATAATAACTGACCAGTGACAGGGAAGCCATTTGGGGTGACTGATCTTGATAAATTATTAAAAATATAAAACTTTTTATAATGCATCCATATGCCTTTCAGCTTTTAATTTTTGGAGTCTTGAGATTTCAGCACAAGGGAATGATTTGTCTTGGCCTTCTTAATGACTGATCTCAGTGAGTACACAAACAATAGAGAGCAGCACATTTGGGTTATATAGCCAAGCCACAGAAAACCAAAATGGTCTAGGCAGCTAAGCAGGATAAGTATGGGTTGTTTGCCCCCATGGAGACATGGGCAGCTGCTGCCATGCTAAATGAAGCAGATAATTGAGGTAATGACGAAGAGAGTTCACACACTCCCCAAACCAAATCTTGTGCCCATTATCTGTATGGTTCTTTTCTGAGATTATTTTGTATAGCTTTTGCTTTCCTATCACATAGATCTCTCCTCCTATACTATCCCTTATAACAACAAGCAAAAGTAAATAATCTCAATATAACCAAGATAAAGGTCTGATACTGAAAAAATATGAGGTGTTCTATACTCATGATTACTCACTTCTGCAAAGAAGCAAGGAGAAGTACCTTCTCATATCTCTTATCTGGGGCCAAGCTTGGACATTGTAATTTTTCAGCATTTATTTTCCATTTTGGAGGGTAGTTCTTTCCATTTATATTTGCGTAGTTGTGTATCTTTTATTTTACTTTTCATTGTCTTCCCATGCTTTTCTATTCATTGTAGTCACTGTTTCTTGGAGCTCATTGGCATTCCACTACATTAATATGACATAAGTTGTTGAACAAATTCCCCAATCAGTGGTAATCCATTTTGTTTCTATTTCTTTGCTACTGCAAAATATGCTGCTATAGATATTTTGGTGCATATGAGCCTTTCTTTTTGTCACTGACCTCCTTGGAATAGATGCCTAGCAATAAGCTAACTGGGTCAAAGAGCAGAGGTATCTTAATCATGAAATAGAAAAAGAAAAGACTAGTGAACTGAATATGTATAGTTTAATAATAGAAAACAAACAAAGCCAAAATATGCATCCATTTATGCTAAATAAAAAATCCTAAAGAGCATAGGCTTGGAAGGGTCCTTTTAAAAAATAAGACTAAAAGTATGTAAAACCACAAGTTGGCATTATATTGAAAGGAAAAACATATCTATCTAGTTATTGTAAAAGTAATGATTGGTTCTGAACTAAACCGATTACTTCAGTTTTCACTTTATTTTGACTCCTAGGCATTTATCTAGTTAAATGTACATGGGAAATGAATGGTTAAATAAAAAATGCTACGCATTTAACCAACAAGTTTATGGGACCCTCCATATACTAAAATGCAGAGAGTAATGAGGGTCAGGTTGCCCTCTAAACATAGGGGGTAAGGTAAAAAGATTATCTGGTTTAACAAATAATTTCACTCAGTGGGCTGGTTTGGTCATTTCAAAAGGCTGCCAGACTTTTAAAGCTTTCCCTTGTCCTTGAGAAAGACTATTTTCTCACTAGAAGAGGAACACTTTGGTTCATCAGTCATATTTCAAATATTATTAGATGTGGAATGCCAGGATCTTTGCCCACAAAAGTTGGAATGATTTGAGGTCGACAGGGTTTGGCTTTGGAAAAAGCATAAAATGTTGAATAAAATTGGAAAGATGAAGAAGACCCCTTAATCTGAGACTACTAAAAAGTGAGATTTTTCAGAGCAAAATCTGTACCCCATCTTTTTTTCTTTTTAAATTAAAATGTAGTCTTTCATTAGTTAGGGATTTTAATCCAACAAGATGGACCATTGGACTGAGGTTCAAGAGATCTATATATCCTAGTCTGGCCTTTTGCCTTAACTTCATTGGCATGTCACACAGGTTTTGGGGGATGGTAAGATAGCTTGTCTCCCGCAACCCCACACCACAACTAATTGCTGTACCATTTGTGGAGAAAGCAGAGACCCTAAAGTAGCATTGGGGGATATGGGCTCACAATCAGAGATTGAACAGGAGTTCAAAGTATAAGGGTGAGTGGTTCTAACTCCTGTGTTCCCTCCACCACAATTAACATAATTAGAGAAGGCATAGAAAAGTCAGGGTAGCTTTGCTTTGTGCTTCTCTTACTAGTGATTTGGAGTATTCTTTCATTTGGTTATATAAGTAGTTTGCGATTCTTCTGAAAACTCTTTGTTTTGACCATTTATCTATTACGGAATGGCTTCGAGGTTGTGTGTGGGGGGGTGTATGCTTAGTATCTAGGAATAGAATAGAATTTATACACATCCACACCCACGTATCTTTAAAGCTGGAGGTAAAAGAGACATATGGTCAATATGAAAAGATCCATTATGTGTACTATTTTGTTCACAAAACTTGAACCCTATCCCTGAGTGCCCTAGGGGCTTTCTGGGGGCCAGAAGGATGTCAATCTTTCTCTGTGTGTGTATTTAGGGTAGACAGGCAAGGCTACATCATGAGCTCATCTTGTTTGAAACCTCCCAGATCCCTATCAACCTGTTCATGCCCACCATGGGCCCTCTCAGGCTCAATTTTCTTTCTGGGGATGGTTGTTTGTTATGATCAACAGGTATACGCCACCACTTATAGAATATGGATATTAACAGGATGAACCATTGTGGCAGTGAGAAATTTAGAAACGTCTATTATTTCCTATGGGCACTCCATCCTGTCCACACTCTACTTGTTCTCCATTTACAGTGCCTGTCCCAGGTATGTTCATTATTACATGAGCCCTCGAGGGTATCCATCTGACTTTATTCAATTGTCTGGGTGTTAGGCATTCTTCCCCACCCCTTTTTCCTCTGAAGGTGGTTAGAGATCTCATCTGGTAGCTCTGCCGTCGTCTAAGACTTCATTCAGCTAGTCTAACGTTATTTACAAACGAGAGAATATGGAGGCCTCTTCTATTTGGATTTCTGTGCAGTGGATCTGCTCTCTGATCATAGTGAATACCTTTACAAAGCATACATTTGATTCTGCAATGCCTCACCTGATATTGACATCCAGAGAATCATAAATCAAGGTCACCTGTTGGAGCTTTCAGTGAATCATTTTGGTATCTGCGTGGGAAATGCCCTGCTCTAAGACAGCCTTTAAGGCAACATTTTGCTGTACTAAATCAAAAGTTCTTTCTTTAAACATAATTAACAAATACTAAGCATAGTAGAGATATGTGTTCTCTACATTGTTTAGCCAATTGTCAGATGGTGAAAAGGTGTGCTACAGAGAAACAGCACTTGTGAAACTCTGCATCTTATCTCTTACGACTCTCACTGAGGTTGTCCTTGATGCCAGCGTAGATTCTTTTCATTAAAGTTTTACAGTGTCCTAAAAGCTTAAAACTACACTAGGAATTTTGGGTCACCCTAAATAGATGGAAAATGAAGCATGGAGGTTGGTCATTGCTGAGGTTCTCTAAGTCACTTTTTGGCTGGGTTATAGTAAGGTCTGATTGTGGTTATTCCCCAGCCTCTCTCCCTCCTGACCCCTTCCTCAATGCCCACATGATTGTGTCTTTCCCCTAAGAGTCTCTAAGTTTTTCCTTCTTCTTTAAGCACATGTGGGACTATGATCTTAGGGTCCAAGTGTCAGGCTCTACTTTCTGTGATGGTGACAAGGGTGGATTATAAAAAGCCTTGGAGATATTTTCCATCTCTTTGTTGTTTATTGGCCTCAGCATGACTTTTTTAGTTCTGTCTCTTGCCACCCTTCTCTTTGCTTCTTTTGCCCCTCTCTGTTTCAAGGTTATATTACTCAGAATCTTTTGCCATCTTTCTCCATAAAGCAGCTTATATCCTTAAGTGGCAGAGCCCCAGGCTGCTATATATCTCCCCTTTGCCAGGAAGTCAAAGATATGCTGATTAAGGTGCTTTGGGGCTCTTGGAGTTGCCTGCTTTGACTGTAAGGATATTGGAAGGGAAAAGGCAAGTTTCCCCAAGCAATATTCCACAGTGGACCATATCTTGGCTATCATAGAAATGACTAAAATCTATAGAGATCACAGGAACTCACTGAGCTTATAATCTATAGCCTAGGGGAAATAAGCATTTGATGGAGTGCAGCAAAGTGCCACCCTAAAAGCCCTCCCCACAAGGGGTCACCCTTCCCATTCAGCAAAAATCATACAAGAGTCCTCAGAAGATATAACAAAAGAAATTGTTCTTCAAACATGGGATATAAATGATTTATAAAGTCATCTGGACCCAGGCTGGTGGTGGAGTTTGGTAATGGGAGGAGGAATTAATTTAAAGACTGTTTAATTTTTCTTTCTGAAATCACATAAAGTTTGCTATTTTATGATTTCCTAATTTGGGTCATTTACTTTCAGTAGGGGTCCCTTCCTTCCCCAGTCTCAGTTTTGTTGACATGTCATCAGGCATAACAGTTTCTAGTAGTTGTCTTTATTTCCTGTTTTAGTAATTTTTATCAAACTTCAAAATTAAACAGTTTTTTATCCAATCAGTTAATGGAGCCTCAATTTTGTTATTTTCAAAATGCCATCTTCTGTGCTTATTTGGAGGCTAACTGTAATGTGGATTTTCTTTGTTCTTCCCGAGCTTACAGGGAGGCAGCGTGTCACTGAGACAATTGTTTAGCCAAGGTGTTTTAATTAAGTGTGCACAAGATGTGAGTCAGTCGCTGGTTAGTGATGTACCTGAGCTGCCGCCTCAGGCCTCTTGGGTCACCTGCTGATGCAGGTACAAAGAAGAGTCACTTTCTAACAAGCTCCACTGCTCCCATGAGCCTCCAGGGCATCTTAAGGCTTGCCATTAGCTAAGCTACTCTTCCCCTGTTCTCCAACATGGCAGCCATTATTTCAGTGCTTGACTCAGGAGCCACTTTTAATCCCTTCATGACTGGCTTCCAATTCAGTCTAGAATATGAAGTGAGACGCAGCAGAAGTATGCGATTTCCTATCTGAATAGAGCTCCTATCCTGACTTTACTCTCTTAGGTCCCTTTCAGTGCTACTCAGAGAGGAGTAACTTGGATTCACATGGTTTATCTTCTATAGAATAAAGCAAAGGGGACCTAGGCCAGACACTCCTTCTGCTCCTCCCCCTGATTACCCCCCATATCTTCAAGTATAGTCAGGGAAAGACCCCCCCACCCTAATTCACTAAAAAGGCTTTAAGGAGTATTTCCTTCTTAGTTTGTGGACCACAGACTAAGAAGGTAAAAGAGAAGAGAGGCTTTTCCCTGGTTCATCCACCCTAGGTGCATAGGACTTGTGGCAGCTCCCAGACTTCAGCTATTTCTGGGAACTCCTTGGTCACTATTAGCTACTCTATTCCCTGGAAGTCTGACTCGGGAAAATGCAGGAAGAACACAAGCAAACACATAAAGTTTCTCTTGAGACAGCTAAGTGACTTAGTATTTAGAGTTCAGACTGTGATGGTAAGAAGACCTGAGCTTGAATATAATCTCAAGTACTGATTAGCTAGGTGACCCTGGGAAAGTGACTTTGTCTTTGGACCCCTAACATCCCAGGGGGGCTATGCCTCCTCATCTCACCTATTCTCTATGCAAAGAGTCCCTGGGGACCATGCCAAGTCTCGCCAGGCAAAACATGTGAAACCCATGAAGCATCTTGGGGGTGGTAGATGTTGCAAAGGCCCACAGCAATCCCTTTCCAAGGAGTGGAACTTGATTCCTGTCCCCAAATGTCTCTTCTTTCTTTTCACGTAATGTAAGTGAAAGAGTTGGAATGGTAGAGTGGCATGATCTGTTGAAGAAGGCAGGATGGAACTGGATTACTTGTGCAGGTAGGAGGGTTGGCCTTGGGAAAAAGAAGGGGTGAAGGAGGAGCTAGGGTTGTGGGAATGATTCAAAGCTGAGGCAGAAAAGGAAGTCAAGAGGGTTCAAGGTGGAAGGCAGACAGAGAGGTGGATTAACAATAGACTGTGGTCAAATCGTCACATTTCAGAACCTTGTGTGAGAGTCATGGAGAACGAGTAAGTTGAGGAAGCAGGAGTTGAGAATGTTTAAGGAATGATCTCTATGTATGTTGAGGTTCCCTAGAATGAGGGTGGGAGATAAAGCCTGAGAGGTAGCCACCAAGCTCACTGAAGAAAAAATGGACGTGTCCTGGAAAGCAGGAGACAACTGCTCCCAAAATGGTGATTGGGTGGAAGCTACCGCCTCAGTGACGCTTGAAGGAGCAGGCTCCTGAGGGACCAGAGTAGAGGGAGAAGCTATAAGTGGCAGAGGGAACAAGGAATGACTGGACTCCAGCGGGGGCTGCAAAGAGGGGCCAGGGAGATGGGGAAAGACTGAAGACGAAAGCAAGCTTGTTGCCTGTGGAGCAGAGAGGACAATCTCAGAGGGAAGAAGCAAGGTGGAATCAGGGAGTTTGTTCATCGTTAAGGGAAGATTTTAGATCCATTTTCGATGTCCTTAGGGTGGCTGGTAGTTCAGGCAGAAAGTAGAAAAAACGTTAACTCTACTTCCTCTTAGGCAGGGGACTGTTCCAAGACCCCCTACCCACCCCCCCCTCCCCGTGTATCAGAATGGTCCCCTCTCAGAATTCTGAGGGAAGCCGCAGACGAGGCCAGAGCCACACGGCGCGATGGTGTTTGGCCCTCATCTTGCTGGATGTCTGTTAAGTACTGGTCTTGGAGTCTCCAAGTGGGAAGGCCTTCAGTAAGCCTAGGCATTAATGCCTGGGGCTGTATATGTAGGGTGGATGGTAGGCTGGTTCTTGAGATGTCTGCGACTGGCCAGGTACAAGAGGATTTTTATATTTGATCTTGCTTGTGCTATGGAGTGACATAATCAGTTTGACAACTTAGAGGAGGCTGGCCGCCCTGGGAAGAGAACTGCCACAGGGGAACGAAGCAGCCAGCTAGCGCCAGGGTCCAGCCATGAGGTGCCAAAGGCCTGTGCCAAGGCAGCACTGGCAGCAGAGAGGAGGCGTATGCAAGGGACCTTATGAAGGAAGAAGCAAGTAAGACTTAGCAGACTGATTTTTGATGGGAAGTGGAGAGTGAGAGAGCTTTGTTTTGGACAATGTTGAGTTGAAGATGGTGGAATGTAGGTGGAGAGCTGTAAGCATAGAGATAATTAAATTCATGGGAGCAGAGGACCTTAGCAAGTGGTATAGAAGGATTGTTCAGATAGCGCCATCTGCTGGATAAGATGGGATGGAGTCAATAGCAAAGGGAGTGGAATAGGATTTCTGTGCTGCAGATGAAAGGCCCAGGTTTGTGATTTTTTCCAGTAGTAGCAAAGTCAGCCATGGATAAGAGTAAGAAAATGCTGAGGCTTGGCCAGGACAAGGGGCTGCAGAGAAGAGGAAATTGAGGCACTCAGTCTAGGTCTCTCAGGGAAAAAGGGGGGAGAGAACTTTCAACTTTGGGGTCCTTGGCAAGGAAAGCCTTATTTTTGAACTTAGAAACTGAGATTGTTAAGTATATGTCTCTGAGTCAAGCTTTACATCATTAGGTCAGGAAACAGAATTCTCACAAGCCTAGGGAAGTAAATCCGGCAACTTAGGCATTTTCAGCAAAGGCTTCCATTTCTATTCCTAGAGGTAGAAAGCCTTCCATGCTTAGTCCTCCAGTCAGTCAGTAAAGATTGACTATGTACCTCCTATGTGCTGGGAATACCAAAAAGGGAAAACAGTCCCTGCCTTGGAGGAGGCCTCAATCAAATGGAGGAGACGACTTGAAAACAACTATGTACAAACAAGCCATATACCTTGGAAATCCCCAAGGAAGGCACTGGGGCTAATGGACCAGTGAAATGGGCTGCAGTTGGGAGATACCACAAGTAGGCCAGGGTCAATTGAAGGGTTTCATATTTGATCCAGAAGGTGATCTAGAGGCAGTCACTGGAGTTAGCTGGGTGGAGTGGCTGAATGGTCAGAAACACTTTGGAGGGGGCAGAGATTCGTGACAGGCAGAACAACCTGCAGCAATCCACATGAGGTGAGAGGCCATGGATGAGGAAAGTTACAAAGGTAGAATTCGGTGGGTAAGAGGGCGGATGACACCTAGGATGTGAGCCCCCTCCAGAGTAATAGCGAAGTCTGGAGGGCAGCAGAAAGATAATAAGTGAACCCATAGAAGCCAATGAGATCACCAAGTGAAATAGCATAGAGGGAGAAGCTCTAAGAGGACCCAGGAGGGAGACTGAGAAAATGAGATCTGGCCATTAAGAAGAGAATGGGAGGAGAGGTAAGGGACAGCAGTGAGGGATGCAGACAAATCAAGGCAGACATTTTGAGGCTAGGGGAAATGCAGGTATGTTTGTGGACAGTAGGGAAGTATCGAGATGACATCTGGGTGGTGTACAATGAGGGAACTCTAGGCAAATGGCCCAAATTATTTAAAGTGAAATTCAAGGCAAGATTCTTAGCTAAGAGGAGCTATGAAATGCTTTGCAAGAGCTGCCGTGGAGAATGAGGTAGTGAGTTGGAGAAGGCACCAAGTACAATGAGAACCCAGTTGAATTTGTGTAACATAAATTCATAGTGGACCCAGTGAGCATAGCTTGGTAATGTTTCTCTACCTTCAGCAGCAAATGATTAAAAGCGGAGGTGAGTCAGGGGAAATGAGTAAGTCGAGGCAGCAGGAGGTTAGGATGTTTGAGGGAGTATCTGCTGTATGTTGAGTTCTAGACGGTGAGCTACAGAGACAAGAGGGGTATTCTGGAGGGCAGCAGAGAGCAACCACTAGGTTTGGGTGAAAGAGTCTGTGATGATGGTGGCAATGGGGACCAGGGAATATTCAAACTCCTCAACTTTAAGTCCAAGGAATGAAAGCTAAAGGGGTGCCCAGGAGATTGGGCTGAGGAGGGGGAGCAAGCACTGGCCCCTAAGGCAGAAGGCTGCTGCAAGCAGTCAGAGACTCTTCTGATGTAGGAGGAGAAGATAAGGAATTGAGGTACCCTCCCCAGTGATCAGAAAGATGTGAGACTGGAGGTTAAGGCTAAAAGATTGGAGAAGCATTAGCATACAGGTAATCTACTCCATGGAAGCTGATGAGCAAGCTCTGTGGGACACCCAGCAAAGGAGAGGTCAGAAAGAAATCGGGAGTGGAGGCACCGGATGCAGAGGAGACAGAGAAGAGGAAAGGTGGTGAGTAGGGATAGTAACCTTGGCCAGATGTGATGGGAATGAAAAGAGAATCCAGACTGAGCACTCAATCTCGACGTCTTTTTTCAGAGATTTCACTTACAAGTGGCCTCTGGGCCTCAGGAGCATCGAGGTGTGCTACTGTATCACTAGACCTTAGGTACTTATTAGATATGAACTGGGAATATAAATCTAGGGCTTTACATAACTGAGATTCTAAAAAGAAATCTTTGTTTGAGTGTTCAGGTCTTAAATCAATGCAAAGCCACCTCATGACTTCGAAACTATGATTAGAGATGACCTAAAACCCCCAAGTGTAGATTACAATTAAGCGTCCTAGAGCTGTAAAGGTAGAGCTATTAGCCAAGACTTACGTGCCCAAATCTGAAGTATAAGACCAAGGGAGGGGGTCAGTGTCTCGTGTTCTACAGAGATATGGGAGCTGTTACCCCCCTCCAAAAAAAAGTGAAAGAATTTGTTGCAAAACTTACCTGTCACCGTTCTGTTTATCGAATGCTACAGGCCAGCTGCTCACGTGCCAAGGTGATGAAAAAGGAGGCCTGCAGAAGGCCAACTGCCCTGGATCCGCGCCGAAGAAGGCTCTTTAGCAGGAGGGGGAGAGAAGGAGATGGAAAGCCTTGTCAGGAGCCACACACAGCAGGAGCAAAAAGCAAGAACAGTCATTTGTAAAGCATGTTATATGCATCACTTCGCAATAAGGTAATGTCTTATTAAGCCCCCCCTTCCTTTTAGAGATAAAGAAACTGAGCATTTACATTCTGGGTCCAGAGTCAGCCAGCTGCTATTACTATTGGGATTGATATACAAAAACAAAGAAAGAAGACTATGATTCTATCAATTACACAAATAGCATCTATTTAAAACCAAAAAGTAGCAGCCTCCATAATGAGCATATGCAAGGATATCTTTGTTAACACTAAGATTTGATATGTTTCTAGAAATGCTCGCTCTAGCAGTAATAAAAAGAAAATTGAAGGAATAGAAAAAGAAGAAAATTCCATTCAACCTAAACAGAAGACCAAGCAAACCTCATCCCAAAGGATTTGACCCCAAGTTTTAAACAATCCAACTTTGGCCAGCCAGCCCTATATACCTTTTTAGCTGAATAGTCAAAGTAGCGAGATTTCTCAAGGTGGGAGCCCAGACCCCAGACATACCCAATAAGCTGTTCTCAAACTTATCAGCTCCTCTTCATTAAAAATCCCCGATTCCTGACTGGTCACTAAGATTGTGGAGGTTACAATGGAGATGGGACAGGAGGGTCCTGGAAAATACAAATTACTTGGGAAAGATTTCCCTATGTCATCAAAAAAGATGTGACTGGAAACTGGAAAGCAATCAGGAAGAAGTAGGCTTAGGTGTGTGTATGTATATGTGTGTGTGTGTATTATACGCACACACACACACACACACATACACACACTATACTATGTGACCAAGAGCCATTCCCCAATAGATAAGTGGTCAAAATGTGGGTACAAAGAGTTCTCAAAAGGATTTCAAAATATCAATAGCTAAGAAAGAACACAGCAAATCACTACTAATAAACGAAACGTGAATGACTTTACACTCCACAAATTGACAGAGGTAACAAAAAATGGAAATGTTGGGCAGGCTATGACAGATACTGATGCATTGTTGGTGAGACTGTGAAATGGTATAACCAATTTGGAAAGCAATTTGGAATTACACGAATAAAGGAACTGAAATGTCCATATGCTTTGACCCAGAGATGCTATTACTAGGCTTACATCCCCAAAGAAGCCACTGCTAAGAACAAAGTCCCCATATATACAAAACATTTATAGCAGCATGTTTTGTGATAGTAAATAAATGGAAACAAAGTAGATACCCACCAACTGGGGAATGGCTAAACAAGTGGTTAGTACATGAATGTAATGGAATGTTACTGTGATGTAAGAAACGATGAATGCAATTAAATAACAGAGAAGCGTTGAAAGATCTATGTGAGCTGATGCAGAGTGAAAAAAGTAATGCACACAATGACTACAACAATATAAATGGAAAGAACTACGCACCAAAAATCAAAAGTTAATATGGCAAAATTAAAAATAACAAGTTTGGCTCAAAAGAACAGATATGAGGGGATACCCTCACCCCACCTCTTTATAGGTGTTACACATGTTTTTTTTTTTGGATTTTTCAATGTATTTCATCAGTTGTGCTTATTTTTCCTTCTATCTTTAAAATAAATATTTGTTACATAGGAGGGGGAAGGATACTATGATGACATAGAAAACAAAACCAAAACGGAGCCACTGGCGTGATCCTGTGAGTCCAATGGCAGTAGGGTACGAGAATGGCAGAAGGCACAGCCTTTAGTGTTCATTCTGATTTCCATATGTCATCTACCCAATTAGAACACAAAGCACTTGAGGGCAGGAACCATTTTTTGCATCCCTGGTGCTTTGCACAGTGCTGCCCACATAGTGCTTATTGATCCTATCTTCATTTTTTTGGAGGGGGGAGGTGAGGCAGTCGGGGTTAAGTGACTTGCCCAAGGTCACACAGCTAGTAAGTGTCAAGTATTTGAGGCCGGATTTGAGGTCCTCCTGACTCCAGGGCTCATGCTGTATTCACTACGCCACCTAGCTGCCCATCTTCATCTTTTTGTTTTGTTTTTTAATCAGGTAAAACACCGGACAGCTCTACAAGGTGTGAGCCAGCGTGGCAAAACCAATTTTACACGAGTTCACTTTTAGACAATAACAGGTGCCAGAAGGAAGGAGTACAGCAAACCTGATGGGCCCAACATGATGCCGTGGAGGAAAGATGCAAATGCCAGGAGGTCATAAGTGACCAAACCAGATTAATTGGCCAGTTTGAATTCACTTCCAGGCTTGAAATTGTAATATGTAAATAGTAAAATTCTCCTCTAAGATCCAGGCATGATGACAAATCAGATGTACTATTCATTGCCAAGGAGACATACATTTTGTGCAAATCCCTCCAAGACAAGATAAAGAAAAATGGAAAATCAATCGGGACGATTGGTATGAAGAGGGAGTGACAGCAGTATCTGTACATTTAGTGCACAGTGACAGAAACTAGCTTTGGTAAATAAAGCAAAGCAATGAATCAGTACCATCTGCAAGCTCAACAAAATGGGGTGAAAATAAGCTAAAAGGTGCAAGCCCAACCCTCCCAGGAAGCTTTCTAATGGTCTCTAAGCTGTGACTAAAGCGAGTGAGCTGCTTAGAGTGCAAAGGGGCTTAGGAGATCCAAAACAGTACGAGAAAAAGGGAAGCCCAAAGAACGGCACTGACCACCCACAAACATAGAGGAACACGAACTCAAGGAATCGTTCACCGCTAACTGAAGAGGAATAGACAGCAATGGCGACTGACCAATGGACGACATGACTGATGTGATGATAACATTCACACACTCTTAAGAAGCAAAACAGACAAGAGTCTACCACCACGACCATCTGCAATTAAAAAAAGGGAGGGGGGAATAATGTAATCGAGAACTTTTAAGGGGAGGAAATTCCCTTCTAACACTGTTGTAGCATCCGCCCATTCCTGATACTGCTTCCTCTCTTGTGCCCCCTGATTTTGCTCACCGAAGTACTTCCATCATACCTTCTTTTAAGTAACCTCATCATTTAAAAGGTTGAAAACCAAATAGGGGAAGTGGCTAATCTAACCCAGAATTTCACCCAAAAACGATGGGGGGAAGCAACTACTTCATTTTAACTTGGGGTACAGGAGTAGATGGCCAGACAATGTATACATGCTCCCTAGATTTAGGGAGAGCGCATCCTAAAGCTTCCAGAAAAAGAACAGGTTAGCAGCCCAGGACACATGGGAAAAGCCTCAAAATATAAACTCCAAAGACAAAGAGAAACAATTCCTGGAAACAGCAAAAGGAAGAGTCCTCTCAAGAGACCAGTAAGAATCGCAAAGACCTTAGTGACCAACAAAAAGTTTAAAAAAAGACATGAACCATGAATGGAAGGAGGACAGATCAAGAAGCATCTCGGCGGCCTCAGAGAAGAGTTACAGGAGTGTGAAGGCTCAGCCTGTGCCAAGGCAACCTACCGAAAAATAATGGGCTTTGGAATAAAAAAGACAAAAGCAAAATGGCTAATTAGGGGTTGAAATCCCAGTTAGGTAGGAACTAGGAACAGGCCATCTAGCCACTCTTCTTGAGTTCAAGTCACCAGGCAAAGAGGAACTACATCTATCCTGGAGCACTGAAACACTTTGCTGAGTCACTCTCAGTGATAACTAAATAATATTGCAGAAGGGCAGAAAATGTGTACCAACTGAAGGCCATTGAGCTTGGTTCCAATTACTGGCATAGTAATATGACATACTGGCATAGTATAGGACCTGATGTAAAAGCACCTTTTTTATGTCTTTCTTTGTAAAGAGACCTGTGCTTGGTGCTGAGGATACAAACATCTCAGTTGGTCCTCACAACCACCCTGGGAGGGTAGGTACTGTTTTAACTCCATTTTACAGATGAGGAAACTGAGGCAGAGATTAAATGATGTACCTAGGGTGTCACAGCTAGTAAATGTCTGAGTTAGAATTTGGAGGATTCCTTACTACAATGCCAACCCAATCCACTGCATCACCCACCTGGTACAAAATATGGGGCTAAGCCGAATTTCTGCCAGGCGGCTTTCCAGTTTCCTCGGAACTTTGAATCAAAGAGGGAATCCTTTCCTTAGCAATTTATGCTTGGAAGTATAGCAAACACTAAATTAATTTCAATTATTTCTAATTTCTCTTGTCTAGACAGTTCCATTGATCTATAATCAGTACAAAATGTTTTTAATGATTACCAATTGATGATAGTTTGAAGCCTGGAAGTGCTTTTAGCCCTGCCTTTATTTCCCTTGATCTTCAACATCTTGTTTTGCTCCAAATGAATTTTATTATTTTACCTAAATTTGTAAACTATCCCATGGGTAGATTGATTGGTCTAACATTGAAACTCGAAATTAATTTTAGTAGCAGGAATTTTGTGATATTGGCATGGCCTACACAATAAATATTTCTACAGGAACTTAAGTTGTTCTTTGTTTCTCATGTAACAACAGTATTGTATCATGCAGATACCACATTTCTTTCGCATTTCCCAGGTCATTCCCACTCACTTTGGTCCCAGGTCTTTGCTACCACAAAAATATTTCTGTGAATGTTGAATGGAAACTGTCTTTCTGTCTGTAATGTCATTGAGGACATGTGCCACCATTGAGATTGCTGGGGCAAGGGCTGTGGCCAGTTTAGTCACTTTTTTGCACAGATCTACATTTTTACCCTATTGGTTCAACACATTCATACCACTATATTGGAGGAGAAAGTGAGGCTGCTGACCTTGCACAGCCCTCCTTCAATCAAATCAAAGTCACCTACAATTCATATCATCATTTCCCTGATGTCATGGTCCTCTTCAAGAATGAAAGACAAACACAACCTGTGAGTAGCCTCTCCTCTCCTCTGATCTCCCCTCCTCTCATTTGGTCTCATATCCTCTCCTCTCCTCTCTTACCCTCGTCTCGTCTGATCTGCTCTCCTCTGGTCTGGTCTCCTCCCCTCTCCCCTCCTCTGGTTTCCTTTCCCGTGGTCTGGTCTGGACTCCTCTCCTAGGGTCTCCTCTCATCTCTTCTCCTCTTCTCCTCCCTCTTCTCTCTCCCCCCTTTCCTCCCTTCCCCTCCCATCTTTCCTCCTCTCCTTGGGGAAGGGAAGGGAGGAGAGGGTCTCCACTCTGAGGGGTTAGAGGTCTTCTTTTAGAGGTCAGAGGGTCTCTTCTCCTGTACTCTACTCTCCTCCCCTCTCATGTCCTCTTCTCCCCCCTTTCCTCCCTTCCCCACCCATCTTTCCTCCTCTCCTTGGGGAAGGGAAAGGAGGAGAGGGTCTCCACTCTGAGAGGTTAGAGGTCTTCTTTTAGAGGTCAAAGGGTCTCTTCTCCTGTACTCTACTCTCCTCCTCTCTCTCCCCCCTTTCCTCCCTTCTCCTGTCTCTTTTCCTCTCCTTACAAAAGGGAGGTGAAGGGAAGAGAAGGTCTCCTCTCTTAAAGGTCTTTTCCTAGAGGTTAGACATTCTCTTTTCCTCTGCTCTACTCTCCTCCCCTCCCATCTCCTCTTCTCCTCCCTACTCTCCTCACAGAGGGGGGAGGAAGGGAGGAGAGAGAGGGTCTCCTCTCTTAAGGGTCAGAGGTCTTCTCTTACAGGTTAGAAGGTCTCTTCTCCTATACTTTACTCTCCTCGATCTCCTACTCCCTCCTCTCTCTCTCTCTCCCCTTCCTTCCCCTACCATCTCTCTTCCTCTCCTCAGGGAAGAAAAGGGAGGAGAGGGTCTCCTCTCTTAGAGGCTAGAGGGTCTCTTCTCTTTTCTCCTCTCCTCCTTCCTCTTTCTCCTCACTTTCTTCTCCTCTCTTCCCATCTCCGCCTCTCCTCAGAGAGGGGAGGGAAAGGGAGGAAAGGATCTCCTCTCTTAGAGGGTCTCTTTTCCTCTACTCTCCTTCCCTTTCATCTTCTCCTCTTCTCCCATCTCTTCCCTTCTTCCATCTCTCCTCCTCTCCTCAGGAAGGCGAAAGGAGTAGAGGGTCTCCTGTCTTAGGGGTTAAAGGTCTTCTCTTAGACGTTAGAGGGTCTCTTCTCTTCTACTCTACTCTCCTTTGGGAAGGGAGGAAAGGATCTCCTGTCTTAGGGGATAGAGGTCTTCTCTTAGAGGTTAGAGGATCTCTTCTCCTCTGCTCTACTCTCCTCTTGCCATCTCTCCTCCTCTGAGAGAAGAGAAGGGAGAGGGAGATGGCAAGTGAGGGAGGGGGAAAGGAGAGACAGGGGGAAGTTTTTTCTTGAGAGTAGGAGATCTCTTATATGTTAGTGTCTTTTCTCTTCTTCTTCTCTCCCCCTCCCACTCATCCCTTCCCCTCCCTCCTCTCCCTTCCCCTCTCTTCTCTCTCAGAGGAGAGACAGGAGGGAAAGGGAGGAAAGGGGGAGAGAGAAGAGGGGAGAAGGGAAAAGACCACTCACCCTTAAGAGAGGAGATCCTATCCTCTGTTCCCCTCCCATCTCCCTCTCCCCTCCCCTCTCTTCGCCTCTCTCAGAGGGGAGAGGGAGAGGAAGAGACCCTGTGAGCTCTAAGAAAAATTAATTAGAAACTAAATGACTAAAAAATTGATGGGTGAAGACCAAATCATAGAAACAATCAACAATTTCATTAAAGATAATCACAAGAATGTGATAACATACCCAAATCTGTGGGATGCAGCCAAAGCAGTACTCAGGAGAAAATTTATATCTCTAAAGACTTTCATTAATAACAGAGCAAATCAATGAATTGAGCATGCTACTAAAACAAAAAAAAACTAGCAAACCAACAAATTAACCCCTCCAATCAAAATAGAAATCTTGAAGATTAAAGAAGGAACTACAAAATTGAAAGTAAAAAAAAAATCAATTAACTAATAAAATCAGGAGCAACTTTTAAACATAATAAAATAGATAAGCCATTAGGTAATTTGGTTTTTAAAAACAAAAAGCCAAATTACCAGTCTCAAACATGAAAAGATGAATTCATAAACAGTAAAGGAAAGAAAGCAATTATTAGGTGCTCTTTTATACAACTACATAGCAATAAAACTGACTAACTAAAAGGGATGAATATTTAGAAAAATATAAATTGCCCAAATTAGCAGAACAGGAAGTAGAATACTTAAATAACCGTATCTTAGAAAAAGAAATGGAACAAACCATGAATGAACTCCCAAAGAAAAACAGGACCAGATGGTTTTGCAAGCAAATTCTACAAAACAAAAAAAAACTTAAAGAGCAACTAACTCCAGTATTACACAGATTATCAAAAAAAAAAAAACCAGGAAAAGGAGTCTTACCAAATTCCTTTTATGACACAGATATGGTCTTGATACCTAAAGAAGAGAGAGTCAAAACAGAAAAATAGAGCTATAGAATTATTTCCCTAATGAACACTGATGCAAAAATTTTGAATAAAATACTAGCATAGAAACGACAAGAATATATCACAAACAACAGGCTGGATTTATACCACAAATGCAAGACTGAATTAACATTAGGGAAACTATAAGTATAATTGACTATATTAATAACAAACCAACAAAAATCATGAATATTTCAGCAGATAGATAAAAAAAGCTTTTTACAAGAGATAATACCCATTCCTGTTTAAAAAAGATTAGAAATCATAGGAATAAATGGAGGTTTCTCTAAAATGATAAGTACTACCTATCTGAAAACCAAGACCAGCATTAAGTATAATGGGAACAAGCTAGAAGCCTTTCCAATACCATCAGGAGTGAAGCAAAATGTCCATCATCTTTACTATTCATTATTGTGCTAGAAGTACTGCCTATAGCAACAAAACAAAAAAAAAATTGAAGTAATAAGCATAGGCAAAGAGGCAACATGATTATATCATTTTGTGCACATGATACAATGGCTACCTTAGAGAACCCTAGGGAGTCAAATAAAATAAACAATTTACAACTTCAGCAAAGTTACAGGATAAAAATGAATCCACATAAATCATCAGCTTTTCTATTTATTACCAGTAAATGAAGCAGGAAGAAATTCTATTTAAAATAACTACAGACTATAAAATAGTTGGGAGTCTACCTGCCAAGACACACATAAGAGCTGCATGAACACAATTACAAAAAGCTACATAAAGACATAGCTAAATAACTGGAGAAACTTTGTGAGGGGAAGCTAGGTGGCGCAATGAGTAGAGCACCAGCCCTGGAGTCAGGAGGCCCTGAGTTCAAATCCAGCCTCAGACACTTGACACATTAGCTGTGTGACCTTGGGCAAGTCATTTAACCCTAATTGCCCTGCCTTCCCCCTTCCAAAAAAAGCAAAAAAATAAATAAATAACCTGGCACTGAGTAAGAAATTGAGAGGCTTATCAGTTAGGTACACAATATACGGAAGGAAACAAGCACAGTAACATAGAGGCTGATAAACCTAATAATCCAAGTTATTTGGACATGAGCTTACTATTCAACAAAAACTGCTGGGAAAACAAGAAAATAATCTGACAGAAACTACATATAGACCAACAGTCACACCATATACCAAGAGAAGCTCAAAATGGGTACATAGTTTAGACAGAGAAATCATAAGCAAATTCAAGGAATGTGGAAGTAATTACCTTGCAGATATATGGATAGGGGAAGAGTTCATGACCAAACGAGAAACAAAGGAGGTAAAATGGATAATTTTAATTGCAAAAAAAATTAAAAAGGTTTTGCACAACTAAAACTAATTCCATTAAAATTAGTAGAGAATTGGAAAACTGGAAATAAATCTGGAATAAATTTCTCTGATAAAAGTCTTATTTCTGAGATAGGGAACTCAAATTTATAAAAATAAGAGCCATTCCCCAAGTGATAAAGGGTCAAAGGATGTGAGTTTTGGGAGCACATAATTACTACATGTGGGCAATCAAAAAAAAACTGTAAAGAAGGTTCTCCCTGTTAGTTTTTAACAAACAAATAAACGATATTCCAGTATGAGTCCTGATCATGTAATTAAGTTTTATAACATTCCAATTTTAACACGACATCACGAGTAAACCTGAGTCTATCCATTCACTGTTTGAATGCCCCCTGTCCTCCTAATCTTGAATGAAAAAAGGCAATATGGAAAATGGTCAGTAAGTAGAATGGCTTCTAAAAGCTTTTTGGGGGAGGGGGATGGAAGAATTAAATAAATAAAAAGAAGATGATAAAGAAATATTAAGACAACCAAGAGTGAGAAATTTAAGATACTTTAGACACTAACTCTACTATTCTTTTTATACTTGTGTTTACTAACACAACACTGAAAAGCAATACAGTGTAATTAATGTTAGATCCCTTATCAAGAGAGAATGTTATATTACAGTTTATTACATCATAATAAAGTCACAATTTTTTTGAGGCTGTAGCTTAGGAATGCCAGAATCATGAAGACTTTACAGAAAATACAACTCTTTAATGTTGGTAATTCAGCTATTGGTGCTTAATTTTATGCAAATGCTTATTTTGCCATTAGGCATTACAAATATGGCCACTACGAATAAAATCCAAGCAGAGCAAGGACTGAACTTCCTGGGTCAAATATGTGGGTGTGATAATCTTTGACAAGGACAACTATCCAGCTTAGCAGTCCTTTAAAAAGAATCATTTGAAGCAGATTAGGAAAATTATCTGTTCGAGAATCTTACCCATCTAAGTAGAATTATAAGAAGCCTAATCTCCTGAAAAATGAAGGAGCTATGGGCCTTTGAGAAGTAAAGCATCTGTGTATTGATCAGGATTTAATAAAATAGGTTTTATTACCTATTTATGGAATATGGGCGTCAGGAAGTAATTCCATGGTGGGGGGAACATCTGCCTAAGGAGCTTAACAAGAACCTTTTAAAGGTTTGATTCTTCTAGGGAATCCTTCAAGGACATTAAATTTGGGATCCTCCCGTGTTAGTAATTTAAAGCCTTTCATAACTACCTTACATTTCTTTCCTTCCTCATACACCATTTGTTGTTGAGTCATTTCAGTCACGTCCGACTCTCCATGACACCACGTGGAGCTTTCTTGGCAAAGATACTAGCGTGGTTGGCCATTTCCTTTTCCTGCTCACTTTAGAGATGAGGAAACCAAGGCAAAAAAGAATAAGTGATTTGCCCAGGGTTACACATCTAGTAAGCATCTGAGGTTGGATCTGAACTCAGGTCCTCCTGACTCCAAGGCCAGCAAGCTATGCACTTCTGCCTCCTGGAATTCCTATCTTCTTTCCTTCAAAGATCAACTCAAGTGCCACCTCCCCTTGGAGGGACCTTTCCTGACACCCCACCCTCAGCTGTAAAGGCCCATGCCCTGCCTACTACAACTCCACCAATGAACCACTGGGCCTTGTCATTTGTCCTTCCACCAACCCCTCTTCTCAGTACTGGAATGCCTATGCCATCCTGATTAGTAAATGTAGCATGTGGCTCACTGTATCTGACTTACTCCAGTCATAATGAACACAGACCTCTGGGCATTTTATGGCCATCCATCTCACCTACCAATGCATTCTCCAGGCCACTGGACCTCACCACTCGCCCTGTCATCAGGGGACCATATCCCTTCCTCCTCCTTTCACAGCTCTGGGACAGTCATTAAATCATTCATTAGTATTTTTGCTAATGGAAAGGGCCTATCAAGTCCCTTATACCTCCACCACTCACCATTCCCTTGGCTTGCCAAAACAAAATATCTCCTCTCTGGCCACCACTCCCTTAAAAGTAATGTTCTCCCTCCCCCACTAGCCTGTAGGCTTCTCAAAATCAACAATTATCTTACTTTTAAATTTGTATCTGCAATATTTGTCACAATGTTTGGCACACAGTAAGCACTTGATAAAGGCTTTTTAAAAAAATTCATTCATTATAGATTTTTACATCTAGTTTTATATAATACATTTTATCGATTTGACATCTACTTTTATATACATTCCATTTACTTTTGTGTATACGTGTTGTTTTCTCTGACAGAATGCAATCTTCTTGAGGAAGGGAGAGGCATTTTTCTTCTTTATCTCTCCAGTACTTAGCCTTTCACCCAACACAACGTGGAAGTTTAATAAAGGCTTGTGGAGCGATTGACGGAGTGAAATGAACAAAGGCCTGTTCACCTTGGTATACAGCAAGACGGCCAAAGCATGAGCATCCACAGCTTTGCTGTGGTATTGCCAGTCCATCATTACCATCCAGCTAGAGGCAGTGTAGTATATGACTTATGATATGACATATGATTGCAAGGCTTGGAGTCAGGAAAACCTAGGTTCCAATTTTTCCTAAGATACTTTCTAGCTGTATCACCCTAAGAAAACCACAACTTCTCTGAACCTCAGTTTCCTCATCTGTAAAGCGAGGATAGTAATAGCCCCTACCTCACAGGGCAGTTATGAGTCTCAAATGGGATAATGTAAATAAGCTACATTGCAAACTACAGAGTGCTGGATACGGGACTTCTCATCATCCTTGAACTGCTAACCCTGCTGGCCCATTCCCAGGCTTCATCCTTCTTATTGCTTTGCTACATTTGACGCTGTTTGCCCTCTCCTCCTGAAAATCTCTGCACTTTCATGGCAAACAAATAAATGATTTTCTAGTATGTGTCCTGACTATGTAATTAGTTTTTGTAACATTCCAATTTTAACATGCCATCACGAGTAAATCTGAATCTATCGCATTCACTGTTTAAATGCCCCCCGTCCTCATAATCTTGAATGAAGAAAGGCAATATGGAAAATGGTCAGTAAGTAGAGTGGCTTCTGAAAGCTTTTGGGGGAGGGGGATAGAAGGATTACATAAATAAACAGATGATAAAGAAATATTAAGACAACCAAGAGTGAGAGATTTAACATGTTTTAGACACTGACTCTACTATTCTTTTCAAGTAAACTCAACATTGAAAAGCAATACAGTATAATTACTGTAGGACTCCTCCTTCTGGATGATGGAGGTGGTGGTAGTGGTGATAATAACCACCTATGTTTATACTGACTTTTAGGGTTTGCAAAGCTTAGTGCGCATTATTTCATTTGGTACACAAAAGAATCCTGTGAGGTTAAGTGCTAGAGTTAATATTAACTCCACTTTCCAGATGAGGAAACTAAGTCACTGAGCAGTGAAATGACTCGCATAACTTGCATAAGGTTGCATAGCTAGTGTGTGAGGTGGGAATTGAGCCCAAGCCTTTGGGACTCCCCCTCTGGCTCTCTATCCACTATTACAAACTTCCCTCTTTGGATCTTCATTCATACGCTGCCCTCTAACCATGGGCGCTAAAGCTCTAACCAGGTTCTCATCTCTCCTCTCTCTATAATTTCTATCAAGAATCTACAGTGCCTCCCTATTGCCTCTAGAATAAAATACAAGCTCTTCTGCCTAACATTTAAGGCCTTTTTCCATTTGTTGACTGCAGAGGGTTTGGCCTGGAGGATACTGACATGCCCTAGACTCTTGGATCTTCCTGCCAGTTGATGGCAATTGGCTGACAATGAAACCATCCCTAAATATGAATGCAATTATTCATAGATTGAAATAAATGATTTTGTCAAATTTCAGAGAACCACAACTCTCCTAGTTGAAGACACTTCAGTGGCCATCTAGTCCAACCCGAAATAAGAATCTTCTTTCGAACATGCCTCGCAAATGGTTACCTAAACACCTAAAGTGAGGGAGAAGCCACCACTTCCTAAGGCAGCTCATTCCGTGTTGTAATTGCTTATAACTGTGAGGAAGATTGGTTTTTCCTTACCCAATGCCTGTAGTTGCCTCTTTATAACTTTTCTCCATGACCTCAAGTTCTGCCCTCTGGAGCCAAGCAGGATAAGTCTAATCCTTCATATGACAGCCGTTCAAATACATGAAGATAGGCATCATATCTGCTCACCCCACCCCCACCATGTCTTCACTTTTCTGGTTTGAACATAACTCAATTCCTTCAGCTGATCTTTGGTTGTGGCATTGTCCCCTTCAGGGTGTCCTTTTCCTAAAACGTGACGCCCAGAACTAAACATGATGGCCCAAACACAGTACAAGCCAATGAGAAGAAATCTCACTTCACTAGCAGTTTAGGCTTTACAAAGCACTTTCTTCCCATCAACCCTCTTGGCTGGTACTACAAATGTTAGCCCCATATTCATAGATATGAACCTGAAGCTCAGTGATGGTACACAGCTATTAAGTGGCAGAGACAGGATCGGAACCCACGTCCTTGGGACACTAAACTCAGCAGACATTACACTGCGCTATGTTGCCCATCCTACTTAAATGCATTTATATCACATATAATGGCCAACTCTGGAACAGACTTGGTAAAGCAAATGCCAGTTTAAGTCATTGTACCACCAATGACACAGTGAACTATGGCACAGAATAAGTCCCAGTGAATTGCTGAAGGCCTTGCCTTTGGGTGCAACCTCGACTTCGACACCACTGACTAAGCCGGAGAGGCTTCCTGAACAGCACCGGGGACAAAATGATCACCTTTTCTCTGACAGCCAACCTCGCTAAGACTGGAGATGATGACCACCAGGTAGGCTGCCTGTTCTGGCCACAACAATTTCCAAAGACCATCCATGAAGTGATCAAGGATCCGTGATCTGCAGCACTGCCATTCTTCACCAACAAAATTATGGCCACCTGGTTTATTGAAGCCTGATGAAAATGATGTCATCATCTATTACAGTTCACAAGGTCCAGATGCATTGGCTTAGTTTGTGCAGCTCTGACTCTGAGGGTAACCTGTGCTCATTTTTTCATTTGCATTAAAGATGATAAAATATGTCTTTGTTTCGCTTCAAAACAATCTATTTTTAAATGAATTCTTAAAGGTGTCAAATCTTTTATTTCTTCAGGCTGAAGTATGACAGATCCTAGAGATTTCACCATAAACCCTTTTACTAGCAGCCATAAAGGCAAATTTCTGCTTTTGAGATTAACTAAAAAATACATCATTAAAATGCTTTAGTGTATTAAAAATTCCATCCTTTTGGTAGCACAGATTACAGCTCTGTGCTATGATTTCGCTTCCTTTTTATGCGTCCCATCTTGCTCAATGCCAATGTATTTTTCTCTTTTATGATCCACTAATTGTTCTGAATTTAACTTCAGATTTTATTTAAATGAAAATTAATAATTATAAATTGTAATTATGACTGAAGTTTCCTATTCCCCTTAACTATATCCAATATGACAGTTATATTGTCAGTTTCTAATAATTATCCATGACGATACATGTCATTTGCATACACACCTGTCACTTTCTACTAAAGATACATTCTGATATGAAGTTCTGTTAACATTGTTATAGCATAATCATAGGTTGTAACCATCTCTTAGTACTTTTTTAAAAAAGGAATTAGTAATCTCTCAAAAATACTCCTCTAGAAACGTAGTTCATGAATTTGCTCTAAGATGCAAATACGCATGTTCAAAAGGTGGTAGATAGCTTATTGTAATCAACGGATCTGTAATCTCATCAGCACAAGCATAAATTGCACCCCATCCATGCCTTCTCATACTGTCTCAATTCTGGTTCATATCCTTCCTCCAGAGAGCATCATTGTTGGTAGTATGCTACAACTGACTTATACTCACCATGTGTCTTCTCATTGCCCTTTGTATTGCCTTCCATTTTTATCTTGCTAAGACTGTTGTGTTCCATGATTCCCAGCCACTGCAGTGTATCTGAGACACTACTGACAGTAAAAAGATGGGCATCTGCAGCAGGCCACAGTGTGGGATTATTCAAAGTGATGCATATCAGCATACACTCTTCGTCTATTTGTTTTCTTCTTATGAAGAATGGTAGGCCATTCTCTCTCGAATGGTTGGGGATCTCACTGAGAACTGACGCCATTAAGTATAACGTCCTATGTAACCAAGAGCATCTGAATCTCCAACAAGAGCAAGCAAATGCCTTCAACAAGTGTTCATCTCCATGTTAATGCCTTGATGGACATCAATAATCCCAAGACAATGGAGCAAAGCTGCTTCTATGATCATATCTTTCAAAGAATCTCTTAGGACATTAACATATGCATGAGACCTACCTTATTGGAGTCCTTAGGTCTGCATTTCACTCTATCAAGTCAAATACTCTGTTGCAATCAATAAACAAAAAATACCGCATGGGCTCTTGTCATTTTTAAACATGGTCAATTATGTTATATGGTAACATCTTTAGATACGGTCTGCTACCTGTTTCCTTCTTAGATTTTCATGGACACTTTCTATAATTGAACAGTCCATTCTCATAAAAATTTGGTGACCCATGCTCTGAAGCAATTATCCCAACTCTAATGAGGTGGGTCACTGGAGAACAGCTAGCTATGTCTTCTCAAAGCATAGACACAAGTGTAGCATTCATGGGACTGGGGGAGAGTGGGCCTTTCTAAACCTGTATAGGTCTCAGGAGCCTATCTGTGTGCTTCTCACCATGATTACTGATTGAAAAACATTTAGTCAGTCTGACTTTTAGAAAGAGATTTGCTGAAGTAGCATAACTGATACAAAACATCCCCTCGAAAGTGTGAAATACTCTCCCTGAGTACATATACACATACAGAGGCCAGGCGAAAGTGGGATCAAGCTTAGAGAAGACATGTGCCAAAGGCATAACTTACAGCTCCTGGTTGCTGGAAGTTCCTTTCTCCCCTTCACAAAGTGAAGTTCCTCCTGGGCATACACTGGCTTCTTTCTCCAACCTTTCCTTGGCTCCCAAAACAGACACTGCTACGAACAACTGCCAACCAGAAGATGTTAGGATGCTGTTGGGAAAATGAGAAACCCCAAATCTTGTGGACCCTTTGAAGATTTACAAGGTTCTCCTCCAGCCAAGGTGGGGTTGTGGGACTGGAGGGGAAGGAGGGCAAAGCCAAAGTACTCTCTTCACACACACCAACCCCCACCCCAAGCAACTCTGTCCCAGGGAGTTTGAATGCTCTCTTCTCATTCTCCACCTAGCAGAATCTTGCTTGCTCATCCATATAGAATTGTAAGGGTGGGGCTGACAAAGCACATCAATCAGATTACCCCACCAAAAGTAACTGTTAAAATGCTATGCTCCGATCCTTAAGGTAAAAATGTGTCTGGATTGAATTTCTCCCAGGTTTGCACAGGTCTGCTATTTTAGAGAAGACCCACAGGGAATGATAAAATTTCCTAAGGCAATCCAAACATTCATCCCATGCAATATCACTCTACTTCAGCCCATGGCTCACCATACATTTGGAAGCAGTCTACATAGAGGTGATCATTGAACCCATGAGAGCTGATGAGATCACCAAGTAGAGAAGCAGAAAGAGAAGAGGGCACAGGACACGGCCTTGGAGAACACTCACACTTAGGGTTTAAAAGACCTTATCAAAAGCTAAAGAGGGGTCAAATTGTATGAGTACTGAGGGAAAAATGGATTTGGGATAATTTGAAAATGTCTTATTATCCCATGTTGACCATCTATAGCTGTCAAGTTCACAATAGCCAACCCTAACATAGGCACAATGGGAGGAAAGACAGAAAGAGATGTCTTTCTGACTGGTCTCCTTTTCCTGGACCTAATGCTGTACACTGCATTGTTCCATTTGGTCCAAATTTCTGATACACATTTTTTTTAAATAACAAACTTACTTCAAAGTCTGCCCCTCTTCTGGCTTTGCCTCCCTCCTCGTCTAGTGACTCCAATCTTGACCCAGCAGTGGTGGATAAATCTAGGAAATAAACCCAGGCAAAGAGGAAACACAATTAGGACTTTTTAAAAATGACACAGTGGCCAATCTAAAAGAACTCTAAATAATCAATAAAAAACAATTCCATATAAGATGTAGCCAGAATTACTTTATTTCCTAATTTTGACAAACCCAGGAAAGCAGCATGAACAGTAAACAAAGATTTCTACGGAGTCTTGGGCCCACTGGGGACTTTTATGTGCATCCTTCAAATTCCACCGGCAGTAAATAACTTATTTTCTTTTCATTTTCCTTTCTTGGTCTAAAAACCAAAAAAGCTTCAAAAGGGCTTCTATTTTTTCAATTCTTTCAATGAGATAATTTCTTTATGTTGTTCTCTCAAGTTCACCTAGCCAGTTTGTAATTATTTTCTTTTTAAATAAGGTGTATTGGTGCTTTGGGAACTTTCTCTAAATATCTCAGTCATTTCTAATTATGCCACCTTACTTCCCTCGCCTAGAAAAGGAACTCCATTTTAACAATAACAAATACCCAATATGTAAAAACCATATTTGACACCATATAAAACATTCAGCCCTATTACCCGCTCTCTTCCACCTCTTGTCCAAGAGGACCATATTTCGCATTTTTAAATACCTCCATCTTTGTTCTCCCTAAACATTTTTTTGGTATGAAAATAACTTGGATAGAAATTTAATTGTAATTTTGAGTAGCTGTCAAACTTGCTTTTCTTTCAAATCTGATTAATTCTTTCTTATTATCCTACTGTACCCTGAAGACTGAATTCCAGGGAGCTCAAAACCACTAAGTCATATGGCAAAACAAAAAGTGGATGTCTCATCATACATCTATTGCTATTTTGCAAGCACAAGAAAGAAAAGCTTTTCTAGAGGTTTGGAGTTTTCAAAATCTTCTGACAAGTTAAGGCTTGAATGCCAATCTCAGATCCTGTTAGTTCTATTTAGTAAACTTTAACTTTCAGTACTTGGGGTGGGGAGGGGGGATTGGGTGCAGGAGGATTAATTGAGTGGCACGTATGAGTATCACAATCTTTTCTTCCAAAGACAAATTATGTCTGAGTTCTGAAAAAAGCCCATGCTCTGGAGATTCTGGGCTTTTCGCTAAGAGGGCTTAGTGGTTACGTAGAGCTCCGGGTGAGAGGCAGGTGTGGAGGCTGTCTCCTTTGGACTCTCACAGATCAAAAAAGACAATCCTGATGCCTTAAGCACGGTGGGTACCTCATCCACTCTCAAACACCTGGAATGTTGAGCTCCCTTTGCATCTTACCTTAAAACCTGTCTTTTATCTTTTTCTTATTATTGACTCTGTACAGTGTTTAGGGGGATCTTATGCTTAGCGGACTTCAAAAAAATACATGTTAAAAGCCTTCGTACCACTGAAGCTGAATCTAGAGGAAAATTTAAGGTTTTGTATTTGGAGCGTAGCTTTCAAAAATACAAAAATTCAAACTTTTTGTTATAATAAAATTCCACCATTATTAAAACCTACATAATATATTCTTAATCGAAGAAATCTAGTATACCCCACCTCTCACCAGTTTAAATTCACTAGCCATGAGAGAAGATAAAATGTTTCTAATTCCTTCTGTGACCTTTCCATCACTGTCTATGACCCAGAAATTTTTATGTTACAGGTCAAATTCCTCCAATAACATCTTCCTTAAATAACCTCATAATGGCATCGATCAACAAACATTACACACATTAAAAACTTATTGTTGTTTGTCAGTTTTCAGTTGTGTCTTACTCTTGGTGACGCCATTTGGGGTTTTTTTGGCAAAGATACTGGAGCAATTTGCCATTTCTTTCTTCAGCTCATTTTACATATGAGGACACTGAGGCAAACAGGGCTAAGTGACTTGCCCAGGGTCACATAGCTAGTAAGTGTCTGAGGCCAAATTTGAGCTCAGCTCTTCCTGACTCCAGGCCCAGCACTCTACCCACTGCAGCGCCACCTAGCCACCCTTATTACATTTGTGTGCCAGGAGCTGTGCTTTGTTGGGAATACAAAAACAAGAGTGAAAGAGTGTCTTCAAAAACTTAAAGCCTTCAAGGATCTTATTTTCTAAAAGAGGAGACAACATGTAGCATTATAAGCATATACAGAAGCTATAAGAAAATGATCTCTACATAGTCCTCCTCTAATTTGAAGATTAGGGTTCATCATGGGGGTGTAGAGTTAGGGTCAAACACTATGCCAGCAGAGCATAAGAACTGGTGGCCTTGCTGGAAAGGCTTCTAGCAAGGCACCTGTAACAAAGCATCTGCTTTCCAGGAGGCTAGCCATGGCAATCTAGGAAACAAAGAAAAATTTCAAATGTCCTCAATCTTGTGCAGTCCCCTTCTACTTCTCCAATGCCAGTGATAGAATGGCAGAAAAAGGGACAGAAGATGTTAAGAATCACACAGATTTTAAACCATAAATGCATTTCAATTTAACTGTTCTCTAAATGGGAGATACTGGTCCAATGTCTAAAGAATAGACACATGCCTGGAAGCGTTGAATCATATCAGTCTTGGCATTCTCACTATAAATAAAAACAGAAGAAATTTAGAGCCAAATGGAAAGATGGCTTACTAATATGCCTTAAAAAAGAAGAAAAAACAGGACTTTCTAGAGTGAATTGTATTGGAAACTGAGAGGAAACATTATTTCCTGGGAGAGTTGGTCATCGTGCATTGCAATTTTTTAAGTGTTTGCAAATATATGCATAAATATATATATATATATGTATACATATGCATATATATATAATTAGTTTATATATCAACATTAGTTTCTGAGGATGTCAAGAAATTCTACAAAGAATTTGCTAAGACACTCTATATCAAATCAACCTGCAAAAACAGGAAAAGGTGAGAGCAGGAGAAATCCATGGGACAGTATGATTCTAGAAAAAGAAGTGAGATAGGTCAGATACATGGAGATTGAACAGAAGCCTCACATATCTATATGTGAATACAATAATGTGTAAAAAAATGGTACGCACTGGACATCATGAGCACCATATAGCACCATAACGAACAAAATACATTATATTTTAGCAAACAGGAAAAAGGTTATTGTTGGGGCATTTGCTTCTGAGTCTGCTGCCTGAGTATAATCAGACAACTGATTTCTCAGAGCCAAAAGAGGAATTAATAAAAATTAATAAAAATTAAATTAATAAAAAAAACTGAAAGCAGGAAGACTAATAAGAAAACTATATGGCATAACAGTAATATTCTAACCTGTATTAAATAAGTATTAGGAAAATAAAAAATAAACAAAAATGACACAGACACTGACTAAAATTACTTCATCCAGAAGTTTAACCAA
The DNA here is from genome assembly GCA_028646595.1 of Phalanger gymnotis. Lineage (NCBI taxonomy): Eukaryota > Metazoa > Chordata > Mammalia > Diprotodontia > Phalangeridae > Phalanger > Phalanger gymnotis. The sequence continues at coordinate 13,055,521 of CM053628.1, forward strand.
TGTACATTAATGGCCAAAACAAGCACGTCAGTCAGCAAACGTCTGACTTCGAGAGATGGCTACCAATGATTACCAAAGGCAACACTTGGTTAAAACAAAAGGATCAAAACGAAGGCCTACAAACAGAAGACAAACGGAAGAAGTTGGTAGAAGACATTTCAACAAGTTCTTTTCTCTATCAAGGAGAGTGGAACCACCATGCTTCAACCATCCCAATCCCTGAGGTGCTTGTGGAGGAAGTAGAAAGAAAACGAGACAAAACAAGGCAGGTAAAGGACAGGATTGGACCAAGTAGGGATAGAGGAGCTCCATGCTGGAAGCAACATAAACTGAGAGGATCGAGGGATTGACAGATGTGGTATCTAGGAAAAGTGAAGATACAAAAAGTACAGGAAATGTCTCCAAAATGGTAACTGAGAGAATATCAATGAATATTGATCTAGAGGCCTAGTCTCCTTATACAAAATCTTAATGACAGTCATTTATTCAGGGACTGAGAAGCTCCTTGATGATGGCCTTAGTAGAGAACAAGCAGGCTTTCATAAGCGTGAGAAAATTGTGAGGATTAAAACAGCAAGTGGTTAAGTGTGGGAATTGAATGAACTATGCTGACTCCATCTTGTGATTCAATTCTGGAGCTAGCTCAGTTCTCTTTCTATTTAATTATGGGTCTAGTCCAAATTCTGTCTTGTGAGAAAAGTTTATTCAATTCTGGGTATTGGGAGAAAACCTTGTTGCATTCTTTGAACCTCGCCCAGCGTGGCTGGGAAACTGGACCACCTCTCCTGCTGCTTAGAGACCCTTAACCAAGGACCTTGGTTATGCTGACTAGAAACTCAGTCAGATCCAATGTTTAACACAAGGAGTTTTCTGACAATCGTACATCTCAACCAACTCATTGGTCTTATCTGAAAATTGGACCCATGATAATCAATTAGTGATTGTTTCCATGTTCCTTTGATTATATACAGGCACTTGGGGAGAGTAGGGCATCTTTTTATGAATTCAGGGAACTGCACCTGTTCATTCTCCCCCTCCCAACCTAGAAAGTCTCTAATCATTCCTCCAATTAGAAATCAGATTATCTAATGTATTGTTTCCTTTTAATTAATTGGCCTTATTTGATTTTTTTAATGCATAAAAGTCCATCTCCCCATGTATTCAAGGTCCAGCCCTAAGCTAAAAAGGTCTTGTCCCAATCTGTTAGGCAATTGGCATGCATTGCTTAATAAATCAGTATGATCAGAAGATGAAACTTTTGTTTCCTCAGTCATTTCGTCTTTCATCTACCACAAATGATATTCAGAAATGGACCAAACTTTTACCATTTCACAGTTAACTAAAAGAAGCTGAGAGTATAAAACTCCATTGGGCTAATGCTTTTGATTTAATAGAACAAAATGCTGCTCTTCAGACATTTGGACATCAAGGTGTTTCCCATTCATACATACGTCAAGATCGTCCATTCACTATTCCTTGGAAGATGTGACAATACAAATAACCCTGTTGAATGAGCCCCTAGTATCAAGGAACTGGAGCCAAGTTTTCAGGAAAAGGTCTGCAGAATCTGGTTGAATAAGTTTCTGGGAGCTATAGTCTTGGATAGACACTGTTGTTTCCTCTTGACAGAGGAGAGGCTATCTGAAAGAAGTTATGTGTGCACTGGGCTACCTGGTTGGAATAAGACTCAGATCATATAACTCATTTGGGAATTGCATAAGCTAATGAGAAGAGATGGCATGGAGTCTGTATCTAATGACTAGAGGTGGGAAGAGGGGAGGTAGAGTGGCTTCCATGACCAGTATTGACAGTATACAGGACATTGTGGGAAGATGAAGCCATGTTAGGCCCGAGAAGGTATCGAATCCTTCAAAACGATACAGTATTATTCAAAAAATATACTAGAAGGAGACTGCTCCTTAAAATAAAGAAAAAGATATAATGATAACAAAAATCACCTATAAACTTCTCCATCCAGATGAGGACAAAAGACTTACAATCCTAAAGAGTCACAGAACAGGGTGATCATAAGCTAGATTAGGGGGAAAGGGGGAAAATAGATCTAGTATCATGTCCAGCATGGACAACACAAGGACCTGACTCACATCTGTAGTAATAGACAAGGCTTAACAAGCATCTTGATCAGGGCAAACAAGAGGCCTAATTCAGGTCAGGTCAGACTAGCACCAAAACCCAGTAGTGAGTGACCCAAAGACCCAATCCACACAGACTAGCACTGAGTATAGGGCAATCTGTGCCCATCTGCCCCATAAAATATTCAAAGAACAATTAATTCCAACATTATATAAGCAATTTGTAAAAACAGAGGAGACCCTTCTAAACTTTCTATGATACAAATATGATCTTGATGCTTAAGCCAAGGAGAGGCAAAGCACTGAAAGAAAATTATAGGCCAATATCCCTAATGAACACTGATACAAAAGTATTAAACAGAATATCAGAAAATAGGCTGGGTAAATGGCCATATTAAAAAGACCCTATGACCAGACTGGATTATACCAGGAATGCAGGGTTAGTTCAATATAAAGAAAACACTATTTTTAAAAACAAGAATGATGATTATCAATAGATGTTGAAGAGGCTTTTGAAAAAAATGCAATACCAGGGCCACTAGGTGGTGCAGTGGATAGAGCACCAGCCCTGGAATCAGGAGGACCAGAGTTCAAATCTGGCCTCAGACACTTAATAGCTGTGTGACCCTGGGCAAGTAGCTTAAACCTGACTGCCTCCAAAAAGAAAAGAAAATCGAACATCGATTTCTACCAAAAACAAAAGAAAGTGTATGAATAAACAGATGTTTCCTTAACAGTCTGTACTATCTACCAAAAATGAAGAATACTGTATTCAATGTAAAAACATTGGAAGACTTTCCAAAAATATCTAGGGTAAAACAAGGATACCATTTATCACCACTACTATGTGGCATAATTCTAGAAATGCTAACTATAGCTATAAGGCAAGAAATAAAATCAAAGGAATAAACACAGGCAAAGAGGAAAAGAAAAAATTGATTTCTGAAGATCATATAATGATCAAACATGCAACCTGGTCGCAACACTCCTAGGAGCAACTCAACCCAGATTAAAATACAATTAAAATATTTAACAAAATATTTATTAACAAAATACGAAAACACAGTAGACCATAGATAGCATTAATATGTGCTTTTCTAAGTCAATACATGGCCCACAAGGATCCTTTTGTATGGTTTAGTGGCCCCATTTCCATTTAAACTGGACACCACTAATAAAGAATCAACTAAAATTAATTTGAACAATTAATAATTTTAGCAAAGTTGCAGAATATAAATAAATCTATGTAAGTCATCATCATTTCTATATATTAACAAAACACAGGAGAAAGAAAGAGAAATATCATTTAAAATAACTACAGAATATATAAAAGACTTGAGAGTCTATCTACCAAGACCAACACAGGAACTGTATGAATGCATATACAAAACATTATTTGCTAAAATACAGACCGAAATAATTGGATAAATATTCACTGGTGATGGATAAATCGTAAAAATGACAACAGTATCTAAATCAATTTATTTATCTGGTGACATAGCCATCAAACTGCCCAAGGACAACTAGGAAGGATTATAGCTAGAAAATATAATAATGAATAATAAAATAGAATAATGAAATTCATATGGAGAAATAAAAGGTCAAAAATCTCAAGGGAAATAATGGAGGAAGGGATGAAAAAGCACTACCAAATCTAAAACTATACTACAAAGCCGTAATTATCAAATTAAAAATAAAGAGGTTGAGCAATGGAACATATTACATACAGAACCAAATGAACACAATAGCACAGTTTTCAACGTACCTAAAGATCCTCAGCTACCAGGGACAAGACCCAAAAAATTGGAAAAAAAAATGCTGGGAAAACTGGAAAGCATTCTGGAAGAAATTAGGCATAAACTAACATATCACAGCATACACCAAGATAATCTTCAAATGGAAATATTACTTGGGCATAAAGAGGGGCATCATAAATAAATCAGAGGAACAAGAAAGAAATTAATTTTCAAATGTATGGATATGGGAAGAGTTCATGACCAAACAGGGGATAGAGAGGACCACAAAAGATAAAAAAGACAATTCTACTCACATAAAAATAAAAAGGCTTTGTATGAACAAAACCAATACAGTTCAAATTAGAAGAAAAACACAGGCAACTGTAGAAAAAAAATCTTCACGTGAAATATCTCTGATGAAGGTCTTGTATCCAAGATATACAAATAACTGATTCAAATTTATAGATAAATGGTCAAAGGACATGAACAGGCAGATTTGAAAGGCAGAACTGCAAGCTATCAACAAATACAAAAAAAAACTGCTTCCAATCACTAGTAATTAGAGAAATACAAATCAAAGCACCTCTGAGATTCTACCGCACACTCATCAGACTGACAAAGATAACCCAAAAAAGGGTAAGGATAATGACAAATGGTGGAGGGGCTATGGGAAAACAGGAACACCAATATAAGGCTAGTGGACCCTTGAAATGGTCCAGACATTCTAAAAATCCATTTGGAACTGCCTAAAATGTCACTAACCCATGCATACCCTTTGACCCAGTGATACCTACCAGGCCTACTCTCCAAGGAAATGAAATAAAGAAGAAGATTCTCCAGGCAGATATTCCTCCTATGGTGCAATGCAACTGATAGCCTGAGGATTTAAACAAACAAGAGTCCTCTTACTAAAAATGTATTTCAATAACCTCAGGGAAAAGCAGTTCTCAAGACAAATAAGAGCAGTCCAGAGAATCAAAACAAATAGAAGTAACACCCAAAAAAAGAAGTGGTCAATAGTGAGGTTGTGGGCAGGCTCAGGAGGTCTTTGCCAAAATTCTCAAAACTGCTTTTTTGCTTTGTGCTCCAACAGCTGGCTCATGTAACTGCCCAAGATCTCCATTATAACTTCTTTGCTCACTATAGTCACAACTAACATTATAAGAGGAGAGAGGGTTCAACTTACATCTTCCACATTACACCAGCTTCCTGGCCCATAATAGTCACTAAATTGTGTATAGTCTTTGACACAGCAATACCTCCTTGACCCCAAGGAGATAAAAGAGAAGATCTTCTATGGTCAAAAATATTTACAGCAGCTTTTTGTGGTAGCAAACAACTGGAAACTGACTGGGGGCATCAACTGGAGAATTGCTGAACAAATTGTGGTATATCAATTAAATTAGATACTACTTTACTGTTAAAAATGATAGTTTTAGAGAAAACTGGGAAGATTTGTATGAGCTGATATCAAGAGAAGTGAGCAGAATCGGGAAAACAATGTATACAATACAACACAATGTATACTTTGGAAAGGCAAACAACTGTGAAAGAACATAAATGATTAGGAAAAAATGTATGAAGTTATGCGGACAGAAAAAAAAAAGCAAAACCAAAAGAACAAAAGATATGATGACTACAACAGAAGGTCAACATGCAGAAGCAACAAAACTTTTCAATTACAATGGTCAATGTAAATACACTGCTGTTAAAGAACACAATGTTTATTTTAATGAATAAATGTTTTGGGAGAATTACTTTGGGCGCACAGGGGAAATTATATGGAGGTTTGTCAGTTAGTATCTGTTTTGTGAAAACTTATCAACACATTTTTGAAAAGTAACAGTAGCTTTTACTACCTTTGTCAGCTTCCTCATCTACAAAATGGAGGTAATGATACTCCTATATCAGGGTTTGTTGAGAGAAAAGTGCTTTGGAAAATCTAAAATGCTATGTAAATGTGGGCTGTTATTATAATGATTTCATTATTTAATAGCCTGTGATAGCAATCAGTGAGCTACTTTTCAAATAAAGAATTTGTAGATGGACATTTGTCTAATAAAAAAAGAAAAAGTAGATTCAATGTGCATCTCTATATATGGACCATATATTGGATAACGTAATAGCTCTATCAAAATCTGAAATTTTCTCATTAAGACATATTTTAATGCAGTAATTCTGACACGATTTTAGTACAGCTCTAGAACAATGAATTAATTAACTAATTAACTTTTAATTACAGTTATATTAAATGGAATTGGCTTTGCTGCTCCTACCACAGTCTAATAAGCTCCTTGGAAAAGAATCACAGGCAATAATTTTATAATCTTATTTTATTATTAAACTAAATCATCTGTGTGTATTTGTGTATACACTGAGGAATTAGGTAATGAACTTACATGAATTAAAATTATTTTCACTATGAGACCACACAGAATACTTTTCATTTATAGCTCATCATTTTCTATTCTGAGAGATAAGGGCTTGGATGAAAACAATCTATTTCAACACCAGACATTTAAAAAATAAAGCATATATCTTGGAACTATGCCTCAAAAGTTTGGAACTGGGCATACCCTGTGACCCTGCTATACTGTTAGTAGGCCTAAACCCTTAAAGAAATCAAAGGAAGAGGAACACACTTTGAACAAATTATACCTTTACTAGGCCCATACTCCCAAAGAAATCAAAGAGGAAATGTGTGTGTGTGTGTGTGTACATACATACACAAACACAGACACAAATATTTATACAAACTCTTTTCATAGTAAGCAAAAATTGGGAAGTAAGAAGTTGTTCCATTGGAGAATGGATAAATACATTGTGGTAGGTGAATGTAACAGAATATTATTGTGCCATAATAAATGATAAGGGCAGCTAGGTGGCGCTGCAGTGGATAAGAGCACTGGGACAGGAATCAGGAAGATCTCTCTTCCTGAGTTCAAATCCAGCCTCAGAAACTTACTAGCTGTGTGACCCTGGGCAAGTCATTTAACCCTGTTTGTTTCAGTTTCTTCATCTGTAAAATGAGCTGGAGAAGGAAATAGCAAACCATTCCGGAATTTTTGCCATGAATACCCTAGAGTCAGACATGACTGAAAAATAACTGAACAACACCAAATTATGAAATGGATAGTTTCAGAGGAAATTGGAAAGAAACAAGCATTTATTAAGCAACCAATCTGTAACAGGTGCCATGCTATGCACTTTACAAATATTATCTCAATGGATCCTCACAATAATCCTGGGAGGTAAGTGCTATTTTATTAGCAGGAAACAGACACTGAGGAATGTTAACTGACCTGCCCAGGGTCACAAAGCTAGGAAATGACTCAGGGCGGATCTGAACTCAGGTATCGGGACTCCAGGTCAAGTGCTCTATCCACTGCACCACCTAGCTGCCCTTTGCGTGACCATGCATACTTGTTATAGACCTCTATGAAACGAGGCAGAGCAAATGAGCAGAAAGAAATACACAAACACACAGAGAGAGAGCACGTTATGGAGAAAAACAACTTTGGAAGACTTTAGAACTCTCATCATTGCAATGAAAAGTCACCGGTCCAAAAAACGATGAAAGAAGAAACACACCACTTACTTCCTTGATAGGTGAAAAACTTAAAAATGGAGAGACATACATTTTCAGGCACAACCAATGTGGGAATTTGTTCTGCCAGTCATGAATAAAGCAGCTATCTGTTTATTTGCAATTTGCAAGAATTTGTTTTTTTTTTTTGCATAGTCATAAACAATGCAGCTGTGATCAAATGAGATAATATCTGTAGAAAGCACTTAGCACAGTTCCTGGCACCTAGAGCCACTCTAGAGCCTAGGCTCTAGAGAAATGTTTATTCCCTTCCCTTATTTTTTCTACCTCAGTGCTTGGCACCTAGTAGGCTTTATAAAAATGCTCATCCCCTTCCCTTGTTTTGTGTCCCCAACACTTGGCACAGTGTCCAGCACATAGTAGGCTCTACAGAAACTCTTGTCCTAGTAGGCTCTATAGAAATGTTTATCCCCTTCCCTTATGTTTGCATCCTCAGCACTAGAAATAGTGCCTAGCACATACGAGGCCAAACATAAATGCTCATCTTTCCTTATTTTTTCTATCTCCAGCTATTAGAACAGTGCTGGCGCACAGTAGGCTCTGCTCTAAAGATACTTATCCCCTTTCCTTATTTTTTTTTACCTCAGTGCCTTTCACACAGCAGGCTCAATCCTTATCACCTTTCCTTATTTTTTTTTCCCTCACTGACTTTCAAATAGCATTTCTATACAGAAATACTTACACTTTTCCCTTATTTTTGTATCCCAAACAATTAGCACAGTGTCTGGCACATAGCAGGCTCTACAGAAATCCTTATCTCCTTTTCTTATTTTTCTAAACTCGGCAATTAGCACAGTGCCTGGCACATAGTAGGCTCTACAGAAATCATCCCCTTTCCTTATTTATTTATCCTCCGCAATTGGTATAGTGCCTGGCACATAGCAGGCTCTACAGAAATACTATCCCCTTTCTTTAATATTTTTTACCTCAGTGCCTGGCATATAGCCTATTATCTACAAAATATTTACAAAAATGCTTATTCCCCTCCATTACTTTTGCATCCATAAAACAATTAGCACAGGGCCTTTCACATAGTAGGCTCTATAGAAACGTTTATTCCCTGCCCTTATTTTTTTTACCCCAGTGCCTTTCTTTCACACAGCAGGATCTGGAGAAATCCTTATCCCTTTCCCTTTTTTCTTTTGTATTCCCAGCAATTATCACAGTGCTGGCACATAGTAGGCTCTGCAGAAATACTTAGGTATACTTCCCTTATATATATATTTTTTTACCACAGTGCCTGCTACATAGCAGGCTCTAAAGAAATCTTTATCTCCTTTCCTTATTTTTTTTATCTCCAGCAATTAGCACACAGTAGGCTCTACAGAAATACTTATTCCATTTCCTTATTTTTTTATGCCCAGCAATTATCACAGTGCCTGGCACATAGTAGGCTCTCCAGAAATCCTTATCCCCTTTTTTTTGGCCTCAGTGCCTGGGGCACATAGTAGGCTCTACAAAAATGCTTATCCCCCTCCCTTATTTTTGCATCCATAAAACAATTAGCACAGGGCCTTTCACATAGTAGGATTTAGAGAAATGTTTATTCCCTTCCCTTATTTTTTTTTTACCCCAGTGCCTTTCTTTCACACAGCAAGCTCTGGAGAAATCCTTATTCCTTTCCCTTTATTCTTTTGTACTCCCAGAAATTAGCACAGTGCCTGGCACATAATAGGCTCTACAGAAATCCTTATCCCCTTCCCTTGGTTTTTTTTTTACCTCAGTGCCTGGCACATAGTTGGCTCTACAAAAAAATGCTTATCCACCTCTAATATTTTTGTATCCCCAACAATTAGCACAGGGCCTTTCACATAGTAGGCTATATAAAAACATTTGTTCCCTTTCCTTATTTTTTTTACCCCAGTGCCTTTCTTTCACTCAACAGGATTTAGAGAAATCCTTACCCCTTTCCCTATTTACTTTTGTATGCCCAGCAATTAGCACCGTGCCTGGCACATAGTAGGTTCTAAAGAAATCTTCATCCCCTTCCCTTAATTTTTACCTCAATGCCTGGCACATAGTAGGCTCTACAAAAACGCTTATCCCCTTTTATTTTTACCTCACTGCCTGGCACATAGCAGGCTCTAAAGCAATCCTTATCTCCTTTCCTAATTTTTTTTTTATCTCCAACAACTATCACAGTGCCTGGCATATAGTAGGCACTACAGAAATACTTGTCCCCTTTCCTTATTTTTTTTTTTATCCCCAGCAATTAGCACAGTGCCTGGCACATAGTAGGCTCTACAGAAATCCTTATTGCCTTTCCGTAATTTTTTTTTACCCCAGTGCCTTTCTTTAAGTCAGCGGGCTCTGGAGAAATCCTTATCCCTTTCTCTATTTTCTTCTGTATTCCCAGCAATTAGCACAGTACCTGGCACATAGTAGGCTCTAAAGAAATCCTTATCCCCTTCCCTTGTTTTTTTTTTTTTTTACCTCAGTGCCTGACACATAGCAGGCTCTAGAGAAATCCTTCTCTCTTTCCTTTTTTTCTTTTGTATTCCCAGCAATTAGCACAGTGCCTGGCACATAGCAGGCTCTGTAGAAATCCTTATCCCCTTTCCTTAATTTATTTTTAGCTCAGCACCTGGCAGGTAGCAGGCTCTAAAGAAATATTTACCACCTTACCTCTTTTTTTTTTTATCCCCAGCAATTAGCACAGTGACTAGTACATAAAAGGCTCTATAGAAATGTTTAACCCCCTCCCTTATTTTTGCATCCCCATAAATTAGCACAGGGCCTTTCGCATAGTAGGCTATATAAAAGCATTTATTGCCTTCCCTTATTTTTTTTTTTACCCCAATGCCTTTCTTTCAGGCAGCAGGCTCTACAGAAATCCTCATCCCTTTCCCTATTTTCTTTTGTTTTCCCAGCAATTAGCACAATGCCTGGCACATAACAGGGTCTACAGAAATACTTATTCCATTACCTTGATTTTTTTAATCCCCAGAAATTAGCAAGGTGCCTGGCACATAGTAGGCTCGACAGAAACACTTATCCCGTTTAGTTATTTTTACCTCAGTGCCTCTACAAAAATGCTTATCACTCTCCCTTATTTTTGCATCCCCAACAATCAGCACAGGTCCTTTCACATAGTAGGCTTTACAGAAATGTTTATTCCCTTCCCTTATTTTTTTTTACCCCAGTGCCTCTCTTTCAAAAAGCAGGCTCTAGAGAAATCCTTTTTCCTTTCCCTTTTTTGTTTTGTATTCCCAGCAATTAGCACAGTGCCTGGCACATAGTAGGCTCCACATAAACACTCATCCCCTTTCTTTAATTTTTTTTTTTTACCTCAGTGCCTGGCACATAGCAGGCTCCAAAGAAATCCTTATCTCTTTCCCTTTTTTCTTTTGTATTCCCAGCAATTAGCACAGAACCTAGCACAAAGTAGGATCCATAAAAATGGTTAACCTCCTCCCTTACTTTTTTTTTTTTTTACCTCAGTGCCTGGCATATAGTTGGCTCTACAAAAAAAACGCTTATCCCCCTCCCTTATTTTTGTATCCCCAACAATTAGCACAGGGCCTTTCACATAGTAGACTATATAAAAACATTTGTTCCCTTTCCTTATTTTTTTTACCCCAGTGCCTTTCTTTCACTCAACAGGATTTAGAGAAATCCTTACCCCTTTCCCTATTTACTTTCGTATGTCCAGCAATTAGCACAGTGCCTGGCACATAGTAGGCTCTAAAGAAATCTTCATCCCCTTCCCTTAATTTTTACCTCAATGCCTGGCACATAGTAGGCTCTACAAAAACGCTTATCCCCTTTTATTTTTTTTTACCTCACTGCCTGGCACATAGCAGGCTCTAAAGAAATGCTTATCTTCTTCTCTTGTTCTGTTTTTCCTCAATGCCTGGCACATAGTAGGCACTACAAAAACGCTTATCCCCTTATTATTTTACCTCAGTGCCTGGCACGTAGTAGGCTCTAAAGAAATCTTCATCCCCTTCCCTTATTTTTTACCTCAATGCCTGGCACATAGGAGGCTCTACAAAAATGCTTATCCCCTTATTTTTTTACCTCAGTGCCTGGCACATAGCAGGCTCTAAAGAAATCCTTATCTCCTTTCCTAATTTTTTTTTATCTCCAACAACTGTCACAGTGCCTGGCATATAGTAGGCTTTACAGAAATACTTGTCCCCTTTCCTTATTTTTTTATCCCCAGCAATTAGCACAGTGCCTGGCACATAGCAGGCTCCATAGAAATCCTTATTGCCTTTCCTTATTTTTTTTTACCCCAGTGCCTTTCTTTAAGGCAGCGGGCTCTGGAGAAATTCTTATCCCTTTCCCTATTTTCTTTTGTATTCCCAGCAATTAGCACAGTGCCTGGCACATAGTTGGCTCTACATAAACACTCATCCCTTTTCTTTAATTTTTTTTTACCTCAGTGCCTGGCACATAGCAGGCTCTAAAGAAATCCTTATCTCCTTTCCTTATTTTTTTATCCCCAGCAATTAGCATCGTGCCTGGCACATAATAGGCTCTACAGAAATACTTATCCCATTTCCTTATTTTTTTTATCAATAACAATTAGCATGGTGCGTGGCACATAGTAGGCTCCACAGAAAAACTTATCCCCTTCAATTATTTTTACCTCAGTGCCTGGGGCACATAGTAGCCTCTACAAAAATGCTTAACCCCTTCCCTTATTTTTGCATCCCCAACAATTAGCACAGGGCCTTTCACATAGTAGGCTTTACAGAAATATTTACTCCCTTCCCTTATTTTTTTACCCCAGTGCCTTGCTTTCACACAGCAGGCTCTGGAGAAATCTTTTTTCCTTTCCCTTTTTTCTTTTGTATTCCCAGAAATTAGCACAGTGCCTGGCACATAGTAGGCTCTAAAGATGACCTTATCCCATTCCCTTATGTATTTTTTTTTTATCTCAGTGCCTGGCACATTGTAGGCTCTAAAGAAATCCTTATCCACTTCCCTTATTTTTTTTACCTCAATGCCTGGCACATAGTAGGCTCCACAAAAATGCTTATGCCCTTATTTTTTTTTTTACCTCAGTGCCTGGCACATAGCAGGCTCTACATAAACATTCATCCTCTTTATTTTTTTTTACCTCTGTGCCTGTCACATAGTAGGCTCTAAAGAAATCCTTATCCCCTTCTCTTGTTTTATTTTTACCTTAGTGCTTGACACGTAGCAGGCTCTAGAGAAATCCTTATATCTCTTTCCTTTTTTCTTTTGTATTCCCAGCAATTAGCACAGTGCCAGGCACATCTTAGGCTCTGTAGAAATCCTTATCCCCTTTCCTTAATTTTTTTTTACCTCAGTGCCTGGCAGGTAGCAGGCTCTAAAGAAATACTTACCACCTTACCTCTTTTTTTTATCTCCAGCAATTAGCACAATGACAAGTACATAGTAGGCTCCATAGAAATGTTTAACCCCCTTCTTTATTTTTGCATCTCCAACAATTAGCACAGGGCCTTTCACATAGTAGGCTATATAAAAACATTTATTCCCTTCCCTTATTTTTTTTTACCCCAGTGCCTTTCTTTCACGCAGCAAGGCTCTAGAGAAATACTTATCCCTTTCCCTATTTTCTTTTGTTTTCCCAGCAATTAGCACAGTGCCTGGCACATAGTAGGCTCTACAAAAATGCTTATCCCCTTCCTTTATTTTTTTTTTACCTCAGTGCCTGGCACATAGCAGGCTCTAAAGAAATCCTTATCTCCTTTCCTTATTTTTTTTATCCCCAGCAATTAGCACAGTGCCTGGCACATAATAGGCTCTACAGAAATACTTATCCTATTCAATTATTTTTACCTCAGTGCCTGGGGCACATAGTAGGCTGTACAAAAATGCTTAACCCCCTCCCTTATTTTTGCATCCCCAATAATTAGCACAGGGCCTTTCACATAGTAGGATTTATAGAAATGTTTATTCCGTTCTCTTATTTTTTTTTTACCCCAGTGCCTTTCTTTCACACAGCAGGCTCTGGAGAAATCATTTTTCCTTTCCCTTTTTTCTTTTGTATTCCCAGCAATTAGCACAATGGCTGGCACATAGTAGGCTCTACATAAACACTCATTGCCTTTCTTTAATTTTTTTTTACCTCTGTGCCTGGCACATAGTAGACCCTAAAGAAATCCTCATCCCCTTCCCTTGTTTTATTTTTACCTCAGTGCCTGACACATAGCAGGCTCTAGAGAAATTCTTATCTCTTTCCTTATTTTCTTTTGTATTCCCAGCAATTAGCACAGTGCCTGGCACATAGTAGGCTCTGTAGAAATCCTTATCCCCTTTCCTTTTTTTTTTACCTCAGTGCCTGGCACATAGCAGGCTCTAAAGAAATACTTACCACCTTACCTCTTTTTTTTTATCCCCAGCAATTAGCACAGTGACTAGTACATAGTAGGCTCCATAGAAATGTTTAACCCCCTCCCTTATTTTTGCATCCCCAACAGTTAGCACAGGGCCTTTCACATAGTAGGCTATATAAAAAGATTTATTCCCTTCCCTTATTTTTTTTTTACCCCACAGCATTTCTTTCACGCAGCAGGCTCTAGAGAAATCCTTATCCCTTTCCCTATTTTCTTTTGTTTTCCCAACAATTAGGACAGTGCCTGGCACATAGTAGGCTCTACGTAAACACTCATCCCCTTTCTTCAATTTTTTTTACCTCTGTGACTGGCAAATAATAGGCTCCAAAGAAATCCTTATCCCTTTCCCTTGTTTTTGTTTTTTTTTTTTTTTACCTCAGTGCCTGGCATATAGTCGGCTCTACAAAAATGCTTATCCCCCTGCCTTATTTTTGCATCCCCAACAGTTAGCACAGGGCCTTTCACACAGTAGGCTATATAAAAACATTTATTACCTTCTCTTATTTTTTTTCATCCCCAGTGCCTTTCTCTAAGGCAGCAGGCTCTAGAGAAATCCTTATCCCGTTCCCTATTTTCTTTTGTATTCCCAGCAATTAGCACAGTGCCTGGCACATAGTAGGCTCTACATAAACACTCATCCCCTTCAATTTTTTTTTACCTCCGTGCCTGGCAGAAAGCAGGCTCTAAAGAAATCCTTATCTCCTTTCCTTATTTTTATATCTCCAGCAATTGGCACAGTGCCTGGCACATAATAGGCTCTACAGAAATACTTATCCCATTTCCTTATTTTTTTTTATCACCAGCAAATAGCGTGGTGCATGGCACATAGTAGGCTTGACGGAAACACTTATCCCCTACAATTATTTTTACCTCAGTGCCTGGGGCACACAGTAGGCTCTAAAAAAATGCTTAACCCCCTCCCTTATTTTTGCATTCCCAACACTTAGCACAGGGCCTTTCACATAGTAGGCTTTATAGAAATGTTTATTCCATTCCCTTATTTTTTTTACCCCAGTGCCTTTCTTTCACACAGCAGGCTCTGGAGAAATCCTTTTTCTTTTCCCTTTTTTCTTTTGTATTCCCAGCATTTAACACAGCGCCTGGGATATAGTAGGCTCTAAAGAAATCCTTATCCCCTTCCCTTGTTTTTTTTTTAACCTCAGTGCCTGGCATATAGTAGGCTCTACAAAAATGCTTATCCCCTTTATTTTTTTTTTTTTACCTCAGTGCCTTATCTCCTTTCCTAATTTTTTTTTATCCCCAGCAATTTATCACAGTGCCTGGTATATAGTAGGCTCTATAGAAATACTTGTCCCCTTTCCTTATTTTTTTACCCCAGTGCCTTTCTTTTAGGCAGCAGGCTCTGGAGAAATTCTTATCCCTTTCCCTATTTTCTTTTGTATTCCCAGCAATTAGCACAGTGCCTGGCACATAGTAGGCTCTACATAAACACTCATCCCCTTTCCTTAATTTTTTTTTACCTCTTTGCCTGTCACACAGTAGGCTCTAAAGAAATCCTTATCCCCTTCCTTGTTTTTTGTTTTTTTTTTTTACCTAAGTGCCTGACACATAGCAGGCTCTAGAGAAATCCTTATCTCTTTCCTTTTTTCTTTTGTATTCCCAGCAATTAGAACAGTGCCTGGCACATCTTAGGCTCTGTAGAAATCCTTATCCACTTTCCTTAATTTTTTTTTTACCTCAGTGTCTGGCACGAAGCAGGCTCTAAAGAAATACTTACCACCTTACCTCTTTTTTTATCCCCAGCAATTAGCACAGTGACAAGTACATAGTAGGCTCCAAAGAAATGTTTAACCCCCTCCATTATTTTTGCATCCCCAGCAATTAGCACAGGGCTTTTCACATAGTAAGCTCTATAGAAACGTTTACTCCCTTGCCTTATTTTTTTTTTTACCCCAGTGCCTTTTTTCACACAGCAGGCTCTGGAGAAATCCTTATCCCTTTCCCTTTTTTCTTTTATATTCACAGCAATTAGCACAGTGCCTGGCACATAGTAGGCTCTATAGAAATCCTTATCTCCTTCCCTTTTTTTTTTACCTTTGTTCCTGGCACATATTGGGCTCTAAAGAAATCCTTATCCCCTTACCTTATTTTTTTTTACCTTTCTGCCTGACACATAGTAGGCTCCATAGAAATGCTTAACCCCCTCTCTTATTTTTTTTCTTTACCAATGTCCCAGGCACATAACAGGCTCTAAAAAATCCTTATCTCCTTCCTTTGTTTCTTTTTTTTTTACCCAAGTGCCTGGCACATAGTAGGCTCTAAAGAAATCCTTTTCCTCTTCCCTTGTTGTTGTTGTTGTTGTTTTTTTTACCTCAGTGCCTGGCATATAGTAGGCTCTACAAAAATGCTTATTCCCTTTCCTTATTTTTTTTACCTCAGTGCCTGGCACATACCAGGCTCTAAAGAAATCCTTATCTCCTTTCCTAATTTTTTTATCCCCAGCAATTATCAGTGCCTGGTAGTAGCCTCTACAGAAATACTTGTCCCCTTTCCTTATTTTTTTATCCCCAGCAATTAACACAGAACGTGGCACATAGTAGGCTCTACAGAAATCCTTATCCCCTTTCCTTATTTTTTTTACCCCAGTGCCTTTCTTTTAGGCACCAGGCTCTGGAGAAATCCTTATCCCTTTCCCTATTTTCTTTTTTATTCCCAGCAATTAGCACAGTGCCTGGCACATAGTAGGCTCTACATAAACATTCATCCCCTTTCTTTAATTTTTTTTTTTACCTCTGTGCCTGGCACATAGTAGGCTCTACAAAAATGCTTATTCCCTTTCCTTATTTTTTTTTTACCTCAGTGCCTGGCATATAGAAGACTACAGAAATCCTTTCCCCTTTCCCTTGTTTTTTTTTTACCTTTGTGCCTGGCATATAGTAGGCTCTAAAGAAATCCTTATCCCCGTCCCTTATTTTTGAATCCCCAACAATTAGCACTGGACCTTTCACACAGTAGGCTATATAAAAACATTTATTCAATTCCCTTATTTTTTTTTTACTCCAGTGCCTTTCTTTCACGCAGCAAGCTGTAGAGAAATCATTTCCCCTTTCTCTATTTTCTTTTGTATTCCCAGAAATTAGCACAGTGCCTGGCACATAGTAGGCTCTATATAAACACTCATCCCCTTTCTTTGATTTTTTTTTACCCCAGTGCCTGGCACATTGTAGGCTCTAAAGAAATCCTTATCCATTTCCCTTATTTTTTTTTTTACCTCAATGCCTGGCACATAGTAGGCTCTACAAAAATGCTTATCCCCTTATTTTTTTCTTACCTCAGTGCCTGGCACATAGCAGGCTCTAAAGGAATCCTTATCTCCTTTCCTTATTGTTTTTTATCCCCAGCAATTAGCACAGTGCCTGGCACATAGCAGGCTTTAATCTTTATCCCCTTCCCTTTTTACCTCAATGCCTGACACATAGTAGGCTCTACAAAATGCTTATCCCCTTATTTTTTTTACCTCAGTACCTGGCACATACCAGGCTCTAAAGAAATCCTTATCTCCTTTCCTAATTTTTTTATCCCCAGCGATTGTCACAGTGCCTGGTAGTAGGCTCTACAGAAATACTTGTCCCCTTTCCCTATTTTTTTATCCCCAGCAATTAACACAGTACATGGCACATAGTAGGCTCTACAGAAATCCTTATCCCCTTTCCTTATTTTTTTTACCCCAGTGCCTTTCTTTTAGGCACCAGGCTCTGGAGAAATCCTTATCCCTTTCCCTATTTTCTTTTTTTATTCCCAGGAATTAGCACAGTGCCTCGCACATAGTAGGCTCTACATAAACATTCATCCCCTTTAATTTTTTTTTACCTTTGTGTCTGGCACATAGTAGGCTCTACAAAAATGTTTATCCCCTTATTTTTTCTTACCTCAGGGCCTGGCACATAGCAGCCTCTAAAGAAATTCTTATCTCCTTTCCTTATCGTTTTTTATCCCCAGAAATTAGCACAGTGGCTGGCACATAGTAGGCTCTAAAGAAATCTTTATCTTCTTCCCTTATTTTTTACCTCAATGCCCGGCATATAGTAGGCTCTACAAAAATGCTTATCCCCTTCCTTTATTTTTTTTCTTACCTCAGTGCCTGGCAAATAGCAGGCTCTAAAGATATCCTTATCTCCTTTACTTATTGGTTTTTATCCCCAGGATTAGCACAGTGCCTGGCACATAGTAGGCTCTAAAGAAATCTTTATCCCCTTCCCTTAGGTTTTACCTCAATGCCTGGCACATAGTAGGCTCTACAAAAATGCTTGTCCCCTTATTTTTTTTTACCTCAGTACCTGGCACATAGCAGGCTCTAAAGAAATCCTTATCTCCTTTCCTAATTTTTTTATCCCCAGCAATTATCACAGTGCCTGGCATACAGTAGGCTCTACAGAAATACTTGTCCCCTTTCCTTATTTTTTTATCCCCAGCAATTAGCACAGTGCCTGGCACATAGTAGGCTCTACAGAAATCCTTATCCCCTTTCCTTATTTCTTTTTACCCCAGTGCCTTTCTTTCATGGAGCAGGCTCTAGAGAAATCCTTATCCCTTTCCCTATTTTCTTTTGTATTTCCAGCAATTAGCACAGTGCTTGGCACATGGTAGGCTCTACATAAACACTCACTGCCTTTCTTTAATTTTTTTTTTTTACCTCAGTGCCTGACACATAGCAGGCTCTAGAGAAATCCTTATCTCTTTCCTTTTTATCTTTTGTATTCCAAGGAATCAGCACAGTGCCTGACACATAGTAGGCTCTGTAGAAATACTTATTCTCTTTCCTTGATTTTTTTTTACCTCAGTGCCTGGCATGCAGCAGGCTCTAAAGAAATACTTACTACTTTACCTCTTTTTTTTAATCCCCAGCAATCAGCACAGTGCCTGACACATAGTAGGCTCTGTAGAAATCTTTATCCCCTTTCCTTAATTTTTTTTTACCTCAGTGCCTGGCACATAGCAGGCTCTAAAGAAATACTTACCACCTTGCATTTTTTTATACCCAGCAATTAGCACATTGACTAGTACATAATAGGCGCCATAGAAATGTTTAATTCCCTCCCTTATTTTTGCACCCCCAACAATCAGCACAGGGCCTTTCACACAGTAGGCTATATGAAAACATTTATTCAATTCCCTTATTTTTTTTTTTACTCCAGTGCCTTTCTTTCACGCAGCAAGCTGTAGAGAAATCCTTTCCCCTTTCTCTATTTTCTTTTGTATTCCC
>CM053628.1:13074612-13089285 GCA_028646595.1 Phalanger gymnotis
TTCCTTTATTTTTTTTTACCTCAGTGCCTTATCTCCTTTCCTAATTTTTTTATCCCCAGAAATTTATCACAGTGCCTGGTATATAGTAGGCTCTATAGAAATACTTGTCCCCTTTCCTTATTTTTTCATCACCAGCAATTAACACAGTGCCTGGCACATAGTAGGGTCTACAGAAATCCTTACCCCCTTTCCTTATTTTTTTTTTACCCCAGTGTCTTTCTTTTAGGCAGCTCTGGAGAAATCCTTTCCCCTTTCCCTATTTTCTTTTGTATTCCCAGCAATTAGCACAGTGCCTGGCACATAGTAGGCTCTACAGAAATCCTTATCCCCTTCCTTGTTTTTTTTTTACCTCAGTGCCTGACACATAGCAGGCTCTAGAGAAATCCTTATCTCTTTCCTTTTTTTCTTTTTATTCCCATCAATTAGCACAGTGACTGGCACATAGTAGGCTCTGTAGAAATCCTTATCCCCTTTCCTTATTTTTTTTTTTTACCTCAGTGCCTGGCATGTAGCAGTCTCTAAAGAAATACTTACCACCTTACCTCTTTTTTTTTATCCCCAGCAATTAGCACCGTGCCTGGCACATAGTAGGCTCTGTAGAAATCCTTATCCCCTTTCCTTAATTTTTTTTTTTACCTCAGTGCCTGGCATGTAGCAGGCTCTAAAGAAATACTTACCACCTTACCTCTTTTTTTTTATCCCCAGCAATTAGCACAGTGAGTAGTACATAGTAGGTGCCATAGAAATGTTCAACCCCCTCCATTATTTTTGCATCCCTAACAATTAGCACAAGGCCTTTCACATAGTAGGCTCTATAGAAACGTTTACTCCCTTGCCTTATTTTTTTTTACCCCAGTTCCTTTTTTTCACACAGCAGCCTCTGGAGAAATCCTTATCCCTTTCCCTTTTTTCTTTTATATTCACAGCAATTAGCACAGTGCCTGGCACATAGCAGGCTCTATAGAAATCCTTATCCCCTTCCCTTTTTTTTTTACCTTTGTGCCTGGCACATATTAGGCTCTATAGAAATCCTTATCCCCTTCCCTTTTTTTTTACCTTTCTGCCTGGCACATAGTAGGCTCCATAGAAATGCTTAACCCCCTCCCTTTTTTTTTTACCTATATGCCAGGCACATAGTAGGCTCTAAAAAATCCTTATCTCCTTAGGTTGTTTTTTTTTACCCCAGTGCCTGGCATAGTAGGCTCTAAAGAAATCCTTTTCCCCTACTCTTTTTTTTTAACCTCAGTGTCTGGCATATAGTAGGCTCTACAAAAATGCTTATTCCCTTTCCTTATTTTTTTTTACCTCAGTGCCTGGCACATAGAAGGCTCTACAGAAATCCTTTCCCCCTTCCCTTGTTTTTTTTTTTTACCTTTGTGCATGGCACATAGTAGGCTCTAAAGAAATCCTTATCCCATCCTCATATATATATATATATATATATATTTACCTCAGTGGCTGGCACATAGTAGGCTCTAAAGAAATCCTTATCCCCTTTCCTTATTTTTTTTACCTCAGTGCCTGGCATGTGGCAGTCTCTAAAGAAATACTTACCACCTTACCTCTTTTTTTTATCCCCAGCAATTAGCACCGTGCCTGGCACATAGTAGGCTCTGTAGAAATCCTTATCCCCTTTCCTTAATTTTTTTTTTACCTCAGTGCCTGGCAGGTAGCAGGCTCTAAAGAAATACTTACCACCTTACCTCTTTTTTTTATCCCCAGCAATTAGCACAGTGAGTAGTACATAGTAGGCTTCATAGAAATGTTCAACCCCCTCCATTATTTTTGCATCCCCAACAATTAGCACAGGGCCTTTCACATAGTAGGCTCTATAGAAACGTTTACTCCCTTCCCTTATTTTTTTTACCCCAGTGCCTTTTTCACACAGCAGCCTCTGGAGAAATCCTTATCCCTTTCCCTTTTTTCTTTTATATTCACAGCAATTAGCACAGTGCCTGGCACATATTAGGCTCTAGAGAAATCCTTATCCCCTTACCTTATTTTTTTTATCTTTCACATAGTAGGCTCCATAGAAATGCTTAACCCCCTCCCTTTTTTTTAACCTATATGCCAGGCAAATAGTAGACTCTAAAAAAATCCTTATCTCCTTAGTTTGTTTTTTTTTACCCCAGTGCCTGGCACATAGTAGGCTCTAAAGAAATCCTTTTCCCCTACTCTTTTTTTTTAAACCTCAGTGTCTGGCATATAGTAGGCTCTACAAAAATGCTTATTCCCTTTCCTTATTTTTTTTACCTCAGTGCCTGGCACATAGAAGGCTCTACAGAAATCCTTTCCCCCTTCCCTTGTTTTTTTTTTACCTTTGTGCATGGCACATAGTAGGCTCTAAAGAAATCCTTATCCCATCCTCATATATATATATATATGTATATATATATATATATGGCACATAGTAGGCTCTAAAAAAATCCTTATCTCCTTAGTTTGTTTTTTTTTTACCCCAGTGCCTGGCACATAGTAGGCTCTAAAGAAATCCTTATCCTCTTCCCTTTTTTTTTTACTTCAGTGCCTGGCATATAGTAGGCTCTACAAAAATGCTTATTCCCTTTCCTTATCTTTTTTTACCTCAGTGCCTGGCACATAACAGGCTCTAAAGAAATCCTTATACCCTTCTCTTATTTCTGTATCTCCAGTGCTTGGGACTGTGCCTAGCACATAGTAGGCACTTAAATAATGTTGATTGATTGATTATTCCCCAATGTATTCAGTCCTTCTCAAAAAAATTTTTTTTGCTCAACGGATGGGGATAGGGATTTATTTCTAAAAAGTGACAAAAAAACCCACCTGGTATATTTATGCTATGATATGCCACATTACCACAATAAAATCTGGCTCGAGTCTAAGGTGTAGATTTTTGCAATCGGGCCCAAATTCAGAGCGCTTCTGCATTTAGAAGGAAGCGGATTAAGCTTCTCCCTCCTATTAAAGAAAAGCTCGAGTCTAACCATGGGCTTGGGCCCTCCCTCTTCTCCTGGGCGGCTCCCATTGTGCCCTCAAGCCGCCATCCAAGGGACATCTAACAAGGCCTGGGTAGGGCGGACCCCAGGGGTGCATGGTGACTAACATCAAATCTGGCGAATATATCATTTTTGGGAATAGAATTAAGAAATACACAAAGGAAAATAAGGCCTGGGGCGGGGCCACCCCGCATCCCTCCAGCTCCCCCTCAATCCAGCTCCTGGGGCCCCGTCACCTCACCCCCACCCTCCCCACCCCACCCCCCCAGTGCATCCATACAGAGGATGGGCATCTTTAAGGTCTTACAATGTAGCCAAGCTGCATCAGCTGCTGCCTCGGTCTCCTGTTGCTGCCACACCCGCCCGCGCTCGTCCCTCTTCGTTTTCCTCCTCTGTGGTACCCCGAAACTCCTGCCGCAGCACCCCGCAACAGTGCAAGAAGAATCTCCACCCCCAGCTCGTAGGCTGATCTCACAGGAAAACCTCCGCCCCCCGTCTGAGGGCTGATCTCGCGTTAGTTTCCTACAATTTCAATATAATTTATTCCTGTGCAGTGGCGTGATTCTGAATTAAATCCCTGGCAGCGAACCATACTGCAAAAGGGGAATGGTTAAAAAACACAAGGCATCCTCTTTCTTTCTTTTTTTTTTTAAAAAAAGAAGTAGGGGGAGGGGGTATTTCAATGCACACCCTTCATTGAGTAGTACTTTAGATGTTGGAAATTAAGAAATTACTAAGAGATTATTCTGGAGAAGACAATTTCAATTGAATGATGATTTCAGAAGCCATATTACAAAGGGCTGAAAAGAAAGGAAGACGGGAGGAAGTGGGATGACCAATTCCAGACAGTTTTTTCAAGGGGGTTAGCTGGTTATAAGAAAATTCTATCTAACGTTCAAGGAGAAAATAATACATATACTATACAAGATAGTCTCAAAAAATGAGAAAGAAGGCACTCTGCCCAATTCTTTTTAGGAGATCGATATAATCTTTATACCTAATCCAGGGTAGGACAAAACAAAGAAAGAAGCAAAAAAAAATCCTGATTCAAAATGTCAAAATAAAATACTGGTAAAAAAAAAAGATCATAAAAATTATCCCCCCAAATGCCTCACTATGATCACTTTAGATGTTTTTTTTTTTCCTTAAGGAAGCAAGGAAGATTCAACATTAGGAAAACAATGGACATGATCATATAAAAACAAAAAAATCAAAACTACCTCATTATAAAACTACAAAAAATGCCTTTGACAAAGTATAACACTGATTAATGCCAAAAAAAAGACAAAAAAAAAACAAACCTCCCTAAAGTATAGGCATAAAGGGATGTTTTCTTCATATGATATGAAATATCAATAAAAATCAAAAGCTGGTGTTATATGCAACAAAGATGCACTAGCACCTTTCCCAGTAAATATAGAAATGAAGTAAAGATGTCCTCTTTCCCTGCTATCAATTGACACAGTTATAAAAATGTTAGTAAGAACGTTCAGGAAATATATACTAAAAAAAAATTAGAACCAAGAAAGAAGAGACCAAATTATTCCTATGTGCTAATGACATGATGTTATATACTCAGACAACTCTAGGGAACCAAAAAACTGAGATAATTAAAAGCTTCAGTAAAGATACAGGCTGCAAAGTAAACATATAGAAACAAAGAACATTTCTATATAGTAGTAACAAAATCCTGGAAGCAGCAATTAAAGGGGAAGTCCCATTCAAAATAACAAGATGTCTAAAATATCTGGACAATGATTTCCCAAAGCATAACAATCCTTTATCTGGATAGGTATGCATGTGTATATGTCTATGTCTATACATATATATGTATTTATACATGTATGTATGCATTTTAACATACTTAATATGAAAAACTGAATTGCTGGAGAAACATTTAGTGCTCATAGCTAGTCCATGCCAATATAATAAAAAAAGGCAATACTACCGATGTTAATTTATATATTTAGTGTTATACCAAAGGGACACTTTATAGAACTAGAACTCAAACTATAACTTAAAGCAGTAATTCTCAAAAATTATTTGGTCCTGGGTAAAAAAAAAATAGAAGTGTAGAGAGACAAGGAGGAATCAGAAATCAGAGAGCTCAGTAATCCGTTGTTCAACGAACCAAAAAAAAAAACGTAACTTACCTAAGAAAGAACACCCTGTTGAGGTGTTCTAGTTGAGAAAACTAGAAAGTATTCTGGCAGAAATTACACCATATTGCACAATAAATTTCAAAATGGATATATAGCTAGAGCATAAAACATCATACCATAAAAAATTAGAAGAGAAACAGATCATATACCTTTCACAGCTATGGGCAGGCAATTAATTCTTAACCAAACAAGGGATAGAGGAGATTATAAGGGATAAAATAGATCATTTTGATTCCATTAAATTGAAAAGCTTTTGCAGAAACATTTAATTCAGCTAGTATAAGAAGGGAAACGAGTGACTGGGGGGAAACTGTGTTGTCAAATATTTCTGATTAGATCCCGATATCCAAAATATATAGAAAACTATCAGGAACATACAAAACTAAAAGCATTCTCCAATAGTTAAGTGGTCAAAGGATATGAACAGTTCTCAAAAGAAAAATCCCAAATCAAATAGATGACCAATTCAAATAATGTTGTTGTTTGTGGTTCAGTTATCTTTAGTCATGTCCAACTCTTGATGACCTCATTTAGGGTTTTCTTGGCAAAGATACTAGAGTGGTTTGCCATTTCCTTCTCTTCATTTTACAGATGAGGAATCAAGGCAAATAAGGTTAAGTGACTTGTCCAGGATCACAAAGCTGGTAAGTGTTTAAGGGTCTATTTGAACTCACAAAGATGAGTCTCATCTAGCTGCCCAACTCAAATAATGAGAGAAATGCAAATCACAACAACCCTGAGATTTCACTTAATGGGCAGCAAATTGTCAGATACCAAAAGGTGGGACTAGTCAATGTTGGAAGAACATGAAGGCACTGTTGGTGAAGCTATGAATTGCTTCAACTCTTCTGGAAAGCAATGTGGAATATGCAAATAAAGGGACAAAAATGCCCATACCTTTTGACCCAGAGATCTCCTTGGTATGCATGTACTAAGAATAGGTCAATAACAAAGAAAAAAGCTCCATATACAACAAAATAATTATTGCACCACTGTTAGTTGTAGCAAAAAACTGGAAACAATGCTTGTTGATTGAGGAATGCTTAAACGAGTTACAATACATAAATATAAAGGAAGATATGATGAATAGGATGAATTCTGAGAATCATACAAAGACTTCTGTCAACTGATACAAAGTATATAGAATTGAAAAAATTACACAAATGCCTACAACCACATAAATGGAAAGAAACAAGAAAACAACCGAAACAGAGTGCTGCCAACTTGTACTGAGTAAGTTCGGCCTCAAGAAAGTGATGTAAGAAGGCAACTAACTCCTTGTGCTTCTTTGTATCATAAATAGGGAGCCATGGATGTGAAACATTGTATATGGCATCCCAGTTTTTAACCTGTAGATTAGTTTTGGTGAACGTATTTCCTTCCTTATTACAAAGGACATTTTAATCAATTTATTCACATAATTCCAAATTGCACCCTCTTCTGGAAGGAAGTTTGGAGCTATATGATGAGAAATGTGGGTAATATAAAAACAAACACTATTAGAACATTTTCAAAAATAAATATTTAATGGTTAACTTCCTATAATGGATTACATACATACAGATATGTAATACATATATTTCTATAGTGTTTTCAGATTTGCACAATATTTTATGTACGGTATCTCATTTGATCCCCACAACACTCCTGTGACATAGATGCTATTATTATCCTCTCTTTACAGATGAGGAAACTGAGGAAGGCAGAGAGGTTAAGTGACTAGCCACAGCTTAGAAGTATTTGAGATAAGATTTGAACCCAGTTTTTCCCTATCCAAGTCCAGTGCTTCATCCACTATTCAAAGCTGCTCCATGATGTATAGATCTCTAGGTATAACCCATGGCCCCAAATTCCTGAGCTCTGATGTTTAACAGACTGGGTTCAGTCTTAAAAATGGCACTAAAATAGCACTCTTTGGTCAGTATTATCCCATCCAGAGTTTACTCTTAGGATATAAGTCATGTCTAACTCTCAGATATAGGGAAAAGAGTCCCCTAGATCCCATAGAAGAACTAAAGGAAACAATATAAATAGCAGGCACAGATGGCCTTTATTTTAGCCCACAAAAATTGTTTTAAAAATGCAGAGGATTCAGAGGAGCAGAACAAAATGCAGAAAACATATAAAGGTGTCACAATAGCCCATAAGCAAGCAATACAATATTCCCACCTCTCTGCTAAGCCCTACTTTTCCCCAGGATCTTAAGGTCCTCCAGATTCAGTGCCGCTATGAGAAAAGAATTTCTCTCAGAGGTGGAACAGACAGACAGACAGACGGATAGATAGAATGGATGAATGGATGGGTGGATAGGTAGGTAGAAAGATAGATAGAATGGATGGATAGGTTGATAGATATAAATATTATACACACACACACACATATATATGTATATATATATGTAATATATATATACACACACACACACACACATATGCCCATACATGCCAGCACATATACTAAATTACTGATACTTACCAGAACACTTGTAAAATAAAATACACATACACTGGTACATTGCTGGGGAAGGATATGTATTAGGATACATACATGTATTATGTGTGGGTATAGATATGTGCATCTGTGTATGTGTATTTACATTGCTCTTGCACAAGAATTGAATTTGTAAGCTACATTTGATCTATAATTCACGTACATATATATATAATGAATTTAATTTGGGATTGAGCCTAATACTGACCAGTCTTTGGTCTGGTTCAAATTTCATCCTCAGGTAGCACTCCATTTTTTCCTCATATCCTACACTTTTATGTTAAGGAAGGAGTGTTACTAGATTTGAAGCAAATCAAAGTTTATTCTTTCTTGTAAGTGACTCACTCACTATCTGTGGAGGCATCAAGGGATAGTGGACAAAGTGCTGGACTTTGTAGTCTGCGAGACCCAAGTTATGGCGGATGACGTGCTAGGTCACTTCTTGGGGCTGTGGGCTACTCTCTCCCTAGGATTCATATACCAGGTCATAGATTGTCAACTGTCTGAGCAGCAGCAGTTCCCTGTGCTAATAATGAAATTGCGTATCCGTTTTGTGTCCTCATAATGATTACCCCCAAAATGGGGGGAAATACATAGGGAAAAATGGAGCTTCAGATGAGCTGAAGTATGGACCTGACTTCTTAGAAACATACTTGCTGAGTACCAAGACGTTGTTTATTGAAACACTAAAGGAAAGATGTAATTATCTTTCTCAAACCATGGAAAGTAAGACATGACATAGTCTTAAGGAGACAAAAGAGTAGAGTTACATCTAGTCTTTTGATTTCTTGTCCTCGATGAATGTATATACTGAGTTGACAGTCATCAGAATAAATTTCATTTTAAATATGTCAATAGTTATAAAAATGGAGCCATAAATTTGTGAAGACAACAAAAATACAGGAAGTCAGTGCTGGAAGAGTTGTGGAAAAGACAGGTATCCCGGTCCCTGGTTGGTAGGACTTTGAATCACTACAACCATTTTGTAAAGTGAACAGGAATTATGGACATTAAGTGATTAAAATATCCATGCTGTATGACCCAGAGACTCTCCTAGATGTGTACCCTGCCAGGAGATTACTGGTAAGAAAGGGAAGTCTCCATATACACCAAAATATCTATAGCAATGTTTTTTGTACTCACAAAGAAATGGAAACAAAGCAGATGTCCATTGACTGAGCAATATCTGAACAAACCATGGTTTGTCAATGCGATGGAATATTACTATACTGTAAGAAATGATGCAGAGAAGCATGGAAAGATCTACATGAACTGATGCAGAGTGAAGTAGCTACAGCCAGGAAAACTATATACACAATGACTAAAACAATGGAAATGGAAAGAACAGCCACAAAATAACCTAAAGTGAATATTATAGAATTATAAAGAACGAGCACAATCCTAGAGAAGAGGTGTGAGAAGACAGAAATGAGATATTCACAAATGTGGAACACTACATATATTTTCAAGTTTTTTTGATATTTTGATTGTTTTACCAATTTTTTCTTCTCTTCTTTTCGTTTTTTTTTAATATTCTTTTTATGGGAGATGACTCTCTGAGAAGGAAGGGGAAAGGAGAAGGATGCTAGGAGAAACTTAAAAGATGTAAAAGCAAAGATATCAATAAAAAATTTAAATATGGAGTCAAAACCATATATGAAAAGTCAAGATTTATGAGGGTTATGATGTGAAAACTATTGACTTAGAGCTGGAAAGGGCTTTAGGAATCAGGTAATTTCTAGTCCTGGTCACTCACTTACAACAGTTAATTAAGTAGTGATATGAAGGGAGGCATCAAAATGGAAGTTTGCCATTTTTGTTGAAGATCTCCTGTGCAGAGTTCGAACAAAGGAATATTTACTATCAGTTAGAAGCTTCTCCAGATATTCCACTTTGCAGACAACACTGCATTTATAGTATCAAGCCCTTAAGTAATATATGGCATCCTGATGTCTACATTAATATATAAAAGCTTAGTCTAATCTATCCACGCTCACAAACAAAGTGGATGGAAATATACACGTTGCCCAGACAATGACACGCTATGGGATGGGTGGCCCATTAAATTAGCCCATCAGAACATCTAGGCTGGACGAGTGGACAATGATCACATGATGGGATATTGACTGGATTGCATGTGGAAAACTGAACTGAATTATCCCAAACTGCTCACCATGGCAAAAGCCTTTTTCTTTGCCACCACTAACCTCCTAGAGACCCTATGTTGCTGCTCATTATTGAACACCAAGATCTCAAAGAATTAAAATCACAAGTAATTCAAAGATCTGACAAATGTCACATTGTAAAGGTATGAGTAGGTCGTAACATCTTAACAATAATAGGTGGAGTAAAAGGCATTAGAGTAACTGACATGATTAAGTTTAAGAAGCCCTGGCTTTTGGGCCAAAGGACCACGGTTCAAAGCCTGGCTCTGACACTTACTGCCTGTGTGGCCTCTCTGGCCCATCAGTTTTGGGTTTGCAAAATGAGAGGATTAGACTTGTTGACTTCTAATATATATGACTGCAAAAGGAATTGGGCTGGTCCTGTAGTAAGAATGAGAGAAAACAAATGAAAAGCCAGAGGGGGGTATTTTAATATAAAAGTTATTTCTAATATAGAATATTAAATATTTAATGTATTTAATACATTAAAATAAGCAGAAGAGCTGCAGGGGGTTGACTGAGCTACTTATAGAGGATTTAGGGAAAGACATGGACAAGAAGAAGCACTTAAGAGTGAGAAGACGGGGAGAGCCTGAGGTCTGCAATGGGGGAAGGAGAATACACACCAACATCGCAGCTGCATCAAAGGAATGTAATCCTTGTGTAATTCTGAGCATTTAAAATGTGGTTAAAGTACATCTTGTAATTAATTTTTAAAAATACTTAACAATGCAATGCAATTACATTATCCCACTGGATTTTATAGAGGAAATGATATATAATTCCATTGTACATCACTGGCACTCATTAACTAATTAGCAATTGTAAATAATACCCATCCCCCACCCTTAATTGTTGCTTAGATAGAATTCAGAGCATAAATCTTCCCATAGAAATTCTGCTACTCAATCTAGAAATAGCTACTTTTCATCTTACCCTTGGTTGGCTTTGAACCTCAGTCCTAGCAATAAACACAATGAATCATCCATTACCCCCTACTTTTTTTCTTCAATTTTTTGTCATTGATGCAGAGCATTTCTTATTCATTGATTTACATTCTGGTTTCACCCTAATGACCCTAAATCTTAAATTGGTGAAATAAATGAGACTTGTGAGTGTCTTTTTAAGAATCACATCATAAAGCATTTAAGGCATTCCCTGCTTCCTTCATGCCACATCATTCCTGTCTACCCTCCCCGCCCCCCAATCAAACTCTGTTAAGATATTATATAGTGTATGGAATTATGAGCCACAAATCAACAATCTGGTACCACTCAAATTTAGTGAGGTTCTAGTTAGCTGCTGCAAAAAAGGGAACTTATCTTCAAATTATCTCGAAATCTATAATAAAATATCTAGGCTGGGGGAAAATAAGCTGCCTTATAACACCTTTTCAGAAAATTGGAGGAAAATCAAATCACCATAGAAAAATATATTGAATGTTGCAGAATGAGAGGCTGTATGCAGGCTCAGCGGACTAACACAGTCACCATAAATAAGCCTGAGATTGAAATATTTTGTCTCACTCTGCCCCCCATCCCATACGATTTGCTGATGTTTGCTCTCAATAAATTTCCCTGCCCAGCTGCTAAAAAAAAAAAACAACCACTCAACTTGTGCAATGTTGAGTTCCACATAGACTTGACTTGGCAATGGCTCCAGATGGCCTAAAATTAATTTTAAAAATTCAGGATAAACTTGGGAAGAATCTTCAATTCCAAGATGACTCTTTGGAAAGGTGGAATAATTGAACTTTAAGCTATTCTTGATGGGATATATAAATCTGTCATCAAAGGCATCTGGCCAAGTCACCATGCATTATGGATTTTTCCAAGCATTTGAGGCAAAGTTGCTATGTCCTTTGGCACAAAAACAAGATGGAAAACTGTGCTAGATTCCAAGAAAGAATTCTTCCTGCACTTTCTCCTGTCAAACCTTATTTTAAAGCTGGATCACTAAGTTAGGGGTATGGAATAACAAATTCTACACACCCAGACCCTTCTTTCCAGGTAAATTTTGCATTGACCTCGGTTGGTTGGTTTGTTCTCAAAGAGGACCAAAATTACATCACTACATTGGGGTCAAGGTACAGTGTGTACAACTGTGTCTGATTAGACCAAATATGAGTCCAGAGTGCTTTACCACAAGTTGGGCACAGATAGTCCATGTGAACATTTGGAGTGCAGATGTCCCTAAATTTGAATATCCCACATTTCTTTTGAGCTACTGCAACTCTGTTTTGCTCACAGAGCACAGCGCCATCTTAGATGAGGGCAGGCCTTGCTGGGTGGTCCTTGCCAGTGTCTCCCATGTCTCACAATCAATTCCAAACTTCTTCAGAGAGACCTTGACAATGTTCTTTTATTGCTTTTTCTGACCTCCATGTTAGTGATTGCCTCATGCAACTTTTCTGTAAAATAATCTTTTAGGCAAACATACTTTTTGGAGCTTGAACAATGCAGTCGGCACATCAGAGTTGGGCTCTGTGCAGTAGGATTTGAAGGCTCGGCAGTTCAGCTTGAGAAAGGAGTTCACTGTCCAGTATCTTATCAGGTAACCTTCATACTCTTACTAAGATAATTCAAATGGATCCAGTCAGTTTTCTGGCCCAGTGCTGGTAGACTGCCCAGGTTCCACAGCCATACAATGATGGGGTCAGCCCAACAGCTCTGTAGATTTTTACTTTGGTAGAGTCTATTACCTCTTCTTTCCCACACTTTCCTTTGGAACCTCCCAAATACTGAGCTAACTTTGGCGATGCATCGACCTCATCATCCGTGTGTACATTCCTGGAAAATATACTGCCAGGGTAGATGAACTTATCCACAGCATCTCTCCAGTTGCTAAAACTGATGATTCCATGGATGGATGGTATGGTGCTGGCTAGTGGAAGACCTCTGTTTTCTTGGTGTTAATTGTTAGGGCATAATTAGCACAAGTAGCAGAGAATCCATCTCTGTTGTATCTCTGACTCAGAGGCTTCGTTGAGTGCACAATCACCTGCAAACAAAACAAAATCACCATACTGGAATAACTATACTACAAACCAATTGGAAACTGATCAGGAGGCCTCTGGGAAAACATATACTTCTCCTGGAAGTGGGAGAGAGTTAGCATTGATTTCAAGGCTAGAGTAGAATTCTTAAATTGTTTTTTTATTTCACCCCACCTCCCCTAGGGTTCCTTCTGACCCTGCTCTAGGCACTCAATGACTTTCAGCTGCCTTATGGAAGTTCTTTGAGCAATGCCCCATACTATGGCCCTTTGGCTAAAATACTAGATTCAGAGCAAGGAAGCCTTGAATTCCAATGTGGCCTCAGACACTTCCTAGCTTTGTGACCCTGAGCAAGACATTTAAATTCCCTGTGCCTCAGTATCCTCGTTTCTAATAGTACCTAATTCCTAGGATGGTTGTGAGATCAAATGAGATGATATTTGTACAGTGCTTTGTAAAACCTAGACTGCTATGTCAGCGCTAGCTATTATGACAAGTGCTGACCCACATTTCCTTGTGGCCTTGTCAGTTGACAGCAAATCTGATAAATAAATTCATGCCCACATATCAGTGGGCATCAATTACTTTAGGAGTTAACTCTCCCAAGTAATATACTTTGGTTTTCATTTTTTTGTTTTGTTTTATTTTATTGATAGCAACTGCTTTACATCACATTAACTCCCTAATACTGTATTTCCCCATGTATAAGACACACCTTAATTTTAGGGCCCGAAATTTGAAAAAAAATGTATTACATAAAGTTATTGAACTCAAGTTCTATTTCATCATAAAATTCACACAACTCCTCCTCACTGTCAAAACTCCTATCCATTAGCTTGTCCTCATCTGTGTTTGATGATGAATCACTGTTTTCATATATTGCCTCGTCCTCAGTTCCATCTATGGCATTTGAAATGCCACACTTCTTAAATAACTTGACAACAATCTCAATCTTCATATTATCCCAGGATCTTTGCACCCAGGTACAAACTTCTCCTATAGTTGGTTTCTTCAATCTTGCCTCTCATGGCCTTCTTCTGCCATGGCGTTTTCTTCCCGTAGCCAGGCTCGGATTGTTTTCTCAGTTGGAGGAAGACCAAACTTATATTCAGCAGCACGATTTCCATTCACTTTTCCAAACTGTATCACTTTTAACTTGAATTCAGCACTGCACAAAAATCTTTTCTGAGCCATTTCTAGGCAGAATGCGGCAAAACGTAACCTAATATACCTGTAACAAATGCAAAACAACGAGGGCAAAGACAACAAGAGCAACAAAGCAGGAAATGCAAGTTAAAAAATCTACAACAATGAGCGCAAAAACAAGCGCAAAAAACTGGGAAATGCAAGTAAAAAAACTACAACTACCATATAAGATGCACCCAGTTTTTTGACCCCAAATTTTTCAAAAAAAGGGTGTATCTTATACATGGGAAAATACAGTATATCCTTATTACCCCATCAGGGTGCCATCCCTTATAACAGGGGTTTCTTAACCCAGACTCCATTTTGTAGATAGACTTCAAGGGGCACATGCATTGAGATGGGAAAAAGTGACATCTTTATTTTCACTAGGCTCTAATTAAAATCCAGCATTTCCTTCAATTACGAATTAAAGCAAAAAACAAAAACAACATTATTCAGAAAGATGACCCAGAGACTTAGGGACCCATGACACAATAAAAGGTTAAGCACCCCTACCTTGCAATAAAGAATACCAAAGGGACAACATTGCTTCCAGGCCCGAAATGAGCAGGGATGCACCAATCCTGGCACTGTACTTGGCCAGAAAGGTAGTAGGTAAGGCTTCAAGACACACATCTTCTGGGAGAGCACTCCCTCTCATTCGTTTTGGCTTCCCCTGGTCGGCAGAAGAGGCCTCTTCA
>CM053628.1:13095240-13125547 GCA_028646595.1 Phalanger gymnotis
CAGTGGCCAAATAGCAAACTCTATCCCAGTCCCCAGCAGCTTCTCCCACTAACCTACTCTGTTGTCCTTGGTGTTTGTGGGTTGAGAAGTCTGGTAACTGCCGCAGCTCACTGATTCAGGGCACTAGGGCACGTTCCCCCCCGGCTCCCGGTCTGGTAGGTCTACGCGCCCATGCTGGGCTCTGCTCAGCTCTGCTCCCCTCTGCTTACAGCTCCGTGCAGGATAGATCTCACCCAGAGACCATCCAGGCTGTCCTGGGCTAGAGCCCTGTTTCCCTATGGTATTTTGTGGGTTCTGTAGTTCTAGAATTGGTTCAGAGCCATTGTTTATAGGTTTTTGGAGGGACTTGGCGGGGAGCTCAGGCTAGTCCTTGCTTTCTGGCCGCCATCTTGGCTCTGCCCCCCTGAACACATTCTTATTAAGCTCTAGTGAATGTTCTTAGGTTCATTAATCTTTCTTAAAAGCCAGTAAGGAGGTTGTAAACTAGTAAGCCCTTTTATTCACTAAATCATTGGGTGAAGAGTCAAGTTGGAGATAAGAGAATATGCATACATACATATGTGTACACATACGTGCATGTATATGCACATGCCATACGTATGTATATGTGTGCTTGTATATACGTATATGTATCATAGTACATATATCTATACATATCTAAAATACATATGTATATAAAATTTAATGTCATGGGAGGCTCAAAGACCACTTCCTAATTTGATGATACAACAACCTTTCTTAATGGGCTTCACTTCAATAAGGAATAAAGAGAGCATATATGAGAAAACTCTAAGACAAGCTAGGTACGCTTGCTTTGTGACTTTCTTCCTAATAGTCTGGATTATATTTTCACATTACTTTAATGTGAGTATACTGTCTTATTATTTCAAAGAATTTAATAAATTCTAGTGAATTTTTCCCTTGATGGGGATTTAGGCCATTAACTGTCACTAACTTGAAAAGGAATCGGGCACACAAAAGAGAGACCCATTTCTGTGCTATTGTGAATTCCATCTCTTATCCTGATCCATCATATTTTTCTCTGGAGTATATGATCACATATTCTTTTTTTCCTACTCCTTCAATGCCCTTTGTTTGTGCTGGCTTTAATTTAGATGATAAAATCACTGGAGAGGGACCATGTTAAATTCCAGGCTGCAATCATTATTTAAATCAACAACAGAAACACTTAAAATAGGGAACATTGTTAAATCTCTGTTGCAATTATCAAGAAGAGCTGTAAAATAAACAATTAATGCAGCCATACAGTTGAGAATCATCTTCAGTACTACCACTTCCACATTCCATTTGAAAAACATGTCTGCCTACAAACTCAGGATGCTGATAATGGCATCTGTCTCTTAAAGCAGGGCAATTGGATGTGATGTTGGTAATGGTAAGGATTGCAACCAGAAAGCAGAAATATTTGGATTTGTAGTAACCTTTGATCTCAATACTGTTATTGACGGTTAAAGTATTCTTCAATGAGCAAAAATAGTATTGCTCCAGCCATAATATTCCTTGTTTCTGTTGTGTGGAGGTCAATCGCTACCCCCAAACTCTCCTTCTTACCATACATAGCCTTCCGCTCTCATGAAAGGAGAGCAATAATACCTCAAGTTGCTATGTACATGCCATATAGCTGTAAATATCGCCATTTTGGGCAGATGCCATGGCCACCTCATGGAGATATTTGACACGTTGCATAGAGCCCATAGTACTTGCTACAATGCTTTAAGAATTTCATTGATGTGATTGTTGCATCCCCAGATGCAAATCGCAACCTAACTATGACTTGGTATTTGAAACCCAGAATGCCTGGCAGCTAGCTGCTCATGCAGCCTTTTGTGAAGTCCACCAGACCATCTTTCCTTCTCTCTTCCATTACCTTTCTTCCTCTCGTCAGCTGGGATTTGCTCCCTCCTTCCCCTCCCCTCTATCATCTAGCACATTGAATATAGATGGCGCCCAAGATTCAGGCATGAATCACTTGATTTCTGCTTATGCATACTTCAAAGTTAGAAGAGTCTTGCGTTGTCACCTGCATAATTGAAATCCTCAGACCTGCCCTTTTACTCACTTGCCAGCCCTACATTCCTTGCTCTTTTCAGAACAGCCCTGTTTAGAGGCTCTGTTGACACTTCAAATTAAGTATGTCTAAGGCAGAGAGCATTATCTTCCCCCCACATCTTCCGATTCCATTGCTCGGGTCAAATGTATTCTGTGACCGTGGCCAACAAAGTGCTAGCCAGTGTGTGGAAGGAGTGGTATAAAATAAGCAAGAGCCATGGGCCATTTCCGGTTCACAATCTCACTGGAATCCATACCAGTAAGTCTGGTGTCCTTCAGCCTCGTTTCTAAACTACCCCCACCCCCAGATCATCACCAAGTTGGGACATTTTTTTACCCCATAAGATTTCTTGGGTCTATTATCTTCCTTGGGCTTTCCAAATGCACCAACCTGATGCCAAGTTCTAAACCTCTGTTGTCAACGGCTAATGAATAACCCATTATAAGTATTTTAAGTCCCTTGGAAGATACCTTAAAGAACATGCAGACCAATTATCTTATTTTTACAGAGGGGGAACCTGAGGTCCGAGGAGGCTGAATAACTTCCTCAAACCTGCATAGCAAGTTAATGCTAATTCCTGAGTTATCATAAGAGTCAATTGGAATGTCAGGTGAGTGGTTGTTTAGTCTGTCCACAGGATCAAGAGAGGTTTTCTTTGAACAATATTTTGAACACATAACTTGCCTTGGAAACCATGGCTAACCCTTTAGCAATGACCTGCAGGCAGATGGGGCAATGTTGTAAGTAGGAGAAGGACATGGGTCTCTGAGTAAAAGGACGAGGGTATTTTCTTGTCTTGGGTATGAGTTCTGTGTTTTTATATTTCTAGATTTTAATGCTCTTGTTAACTTGAATACTTTGAGGGGAGTTAAGGACCCTTTCATATGGGAGTAAAACAAACTAAAGCTCCCATGGTTTCCCTAGGGGAGGCCATAACTGAAGGGATTTTGTGAATGGCATTCTCTGCCTTTTACCCAGGTCCTTTGTGGTGGGAGGCATGCTCAGACAGCAAGGTTAAAGCACTATCATATCCCCTTAAGCCTTCTCATCCCCAGGTTAAAAGTCCCTAGTCTTTCCAACTAATTCATGTACAGCATTATCTCTAAGGCCTTCATCATCCCACTGAAATTCCTTTGAATGCTCCGAAGTTAGTCGATCACACCATATTCCCTGGAGCCGTGTGAGATGGGCAGCTAGAAGGCCCAGTGGGTGGAAAGCTGGTCTTGAAGTCAAGAGTACCTCCCTTGGGGGACCTTGGGCCTCTCTAGGCCTCAGTTTTCTCCCTCTGTAAATTGGGAATAATAGCACCTGCCTCACAGGGTTGTCTTGCAAATCTGAAAGCACAATATAAATGCTATTACTGTTCTTATTATTAATATTTTCTACAGAGTGGCTACCCAAAAGCTAGTGAGTAAGCTCAAAAACAAAGGAGAATAACTGCAGAAAATTTGTATAAAGGTAGACATAGATGTAGATATAGATATGAAAAAGGGAATGGTAAGAAGGGTATCAAGGCCCTTATATTAATATTTCTTTAAAAAATTAGATAAAGTTAAATTTCTTTGGGGGGAGTGACAAGAGAACAGTTTAGAATGATTACTGGTGATTACATCTGTTGATCGCATCAAGGTTCCAGCTAATTAAGGACAATCGTAGAGTTGACAAATGATAATTAGCTGGCTGACCTTAGTGGGCTTGCTTAATGGAAAGCGCTAAGTCGATAAAAGTATAAAATGCTGCTGATTCAACTAATAGGCATGGCTGCTACAGTCAGATACGTTAGAGTTAACTGTCTACTTGTTTCATGCAAGGCAACAAGCATCTATTGGGTACCTACTGTATACAAAGCACTGTGTTGATGGCTAATTTTGCATGACTTCCCATGTATAATTGATCTCATGCTGCCTGCCTCCTCAATGGGTGTGAGATGGGCTGGAGGGAGATATTTGGAACACAATTTTTTTTTAAATTAATGTTACAGATAAATAAAAGAATTTTAAAAGTTCCATGTGGAGTAGCAGGAACATGGTATAATGGAAGGAACAAAGAACGTGTAGCCATGAGAGCCCTTGGTTGGAATCCTGCCTCTGACATTTACTAGTTGTGTGACTATGTCAATTTCCTTAACTATAAAATAGGGGCATTGATATCCATAGCTGCCATGCCACAGGGTCGCTGTAAGGATCAAATGTGACACTATATGTAAAGTGCTTTGGAAAACTCATTTACAGAGCTCATATATAAAGCTTGATATAAATGGCAGCAGAAGAGAATCGTTAGCACAGTGGCATCCGCTGACAGATTCACTATTAAATCTTGGGGGCTGAGGGAAGAAATCCATGGCTCCATCTTGTTAGTTGTGGTGCAATATGGTGGATGGATCAGTCAAGGAGTCAAGGAGATGCAGCTTCAATTCTACCTCCAAGGTTTACTGTGTGACCCAAGGCAAGTCACCCAACCTCTCTGAGGCTCACCTTTGTATATGCCACTATTGCCCAAATGGAAAATGTAACTGTCTTTTATAATTGAATAAAAGAATGGGGTTGCAAGTTTATCTGTAGGCCCCTTTAAAGCACAGATATCTGACACACAGTGTTGCAGTGGTAATACTCCAGGATGCCCCCAAACCAGATTAAATGTAATCACAAAATATTTGAACAAAAAACCAGTAGAACTTGGATAATATTAATAGATAATTTTCAAATCAGTATGCAGCCCAAAAGGATCTTTATGGATGGTTTATAGTGGTCCTCATTTTTATTTGCGTTTGACATTAATTCAAAGCATCTTCAGGACATCTCTGGGAGCAGACATAATGAAGAGGAAGATATGAATCTCATTCTCTCCCCCCATGATTTTGATGTTTTTTTTTTTCTGCCGGGTATCTACATTTGGAAAGCTTTTGTTTTCTGTAGCTTGGAGATTGTGGGTATTTGGCATGGCAACATCTATTAAAATGTTGCTCATAATTTTTTATGGATCCATGTTATGCCTGAGTGATTGAGGGCAACAGTTCTTCTGTCTGTGCTAATGGTTTGGTTCCAATACAGCTTATTCATTGAATTCTCAGGGACATTTCGAGGACCATATTTGTACTATGATGATTTATCATCCGTTAGCTTATGAAAGATAGTGAGTTGCTAATATATGGTTGGAATCACCAGGTTATGTTTTGCTTGGTATTTGGGAGGTTATTCTTTTTTACAGCCCACAGAGATGTGCTACGTAGTCCTTACTGTTCTTTTGCATAATTGGCATTAATTGCTAAGCCCAGTCTCCTTAAGAATAACCCACATATATTTTCTGATGGTGATGACCTTATCTTGAATTGCTTTCATAAATTTTTCAATTACCATAAATGAGTCTGCCAGATTTTTTTGTCATTCTATTGGCTGAGATCCTATGAATTTCATCCATGGAGGGCCCTTTGATGCCACACTTATAAGGCAGCTAGGTAGCGCAGCAGATAAAGTGGTGAACCTTGAGTTTTCCTGCCTTGAGTTTAAATATTGCCTCAAAAACTAACTGTGTAACCCTGGGCATGTCTTTGCCTCAGTTTCCTCCTTTGTGAGGATCAAATGAAATAATATTTGTAAATCACTTCACAGATCTAAAAGCACTACATAAATGTTAACTATCATTACTATTTTTAGATCTAGCCATTTCATAGGCCCCTTCCAAGGTAAGCCACTTTCAGCCATACCTCTATTGTGAATCTTTCCTGTGGCTTGGTAAAATAATATTTTCTTGTTCCAGATGTATTTCTATAAGTTAGTTACTTGCTTATCTTGTGCTATGGGAGCATGTATCTTATTCTTCCTTTTGGATGAGCAAGTGTTCAACATTCCATAGTTATGTAAGAATGATGCACTATTTTTCATTAATATTGTACGGATTCCATTGCCTGGGGAATGACTAAACAAATTGTGGTCTAGGAATATGATGGTGCTGTAAGAAACTGTGAGTCTGATGAATACAGAGAAACACAGAAAGGTTTATAAGAAGTACTTCTGAATAAAGTAAGCAG
Organism: Phalanger gymnotis; assembly: GCA_028646595.1. NCBI lineage: Eukaryota > Metazoa > Chordata > Mammalia > Diprotodontia > Phalangeridae > Phalanger > Phalanger gymnotis. The sequence goes on from CM053628.1 coordinate 13,101,339, forward strand.
AGTCGATAAAACAACAAACGTAATAACTATGACAATATAAAAAGAACGAACAACCGTAAAACAATCAAAAGTGAATTATGAAAGCACGGAGAGACCTCCATGAAATAATGAAGAGTGAACCAAGCGGAATCAGCAGAACATTGTATACAGTAACAGCAGTATTGCTTTAAGAAGAACTGAACAACCAAGTCATTCTATTATAAATACCCAAATAAACCACGAAGATCCTGTGAAGGAAGATGCTATTTGCATCTAGAAAAGAACTCTCTCTCTCTCTCCCTCCCTCCCACACACACACACACACACACACACACACACACACACACACACACATATTTATGTCTAATGGTAGCCATGTTGAAGTTTGGGGGAGGGGGAAGGGGAAAAAAGTTACATGATAACGTGTATATTTGAAAGGAATAGCAACTTGTACATAATAGATTTGTAATTTCAGGTGCAATCCTCTGTTTTTTTTATTCCATTTTGTTATGGAAATGCTCATTTTCTTAAGTTCAGAATAAAAATAGATTTTAAGAAAAACTTATGGAACAAGACAATGAAACCGATTTAGATGCAGTATTTCACTTAAGGTCCTGATTTTCCACTGTATAAAACCTTTATGTAATAAAATGGACCTTTAGTTTTACAAGAAAAAAGCTGATGCAAAATGATAAAGCAAAAAGTGCCCCTAGATAAGAGATATGAAAATATACCTCCACTCCACTCATTTGCAGAGGTGGGAGATCCATGAGCATGGTACAATGGATATATTCTCAAACTTTTTTGATGCATTACTCCTTTTTTTTTCTTTAAAATATTATTTGTTATATGGATGGCTCTCTGGAGGCGGGAAAGAAATATTGAGGGAGCTTCTGTTGATATTTAAAAAATGAACAAAAAATATCAATAGAAAAATTTTTTAACAAATCAAGACATCCTTCTAAAATGTTGGGTGCCATAACTTCAGAAGTGTGAGAGAATCAATATTAATATAAATAAGTTATCTGTCTTTAAAATGCCATATTAAAATAAAGTATAGACTTTTATTTTGCAAAACTGCGCCCCCCCCAAAATGCTGTACCCATACAGCTACTAGAGTGCTCCAAAGGAATTTGGTGCCACACCCCCTTCTCCATGCTGTAAGGAGCTGTCCTACAGAATAAATGGGTACTGCCCCTTGCTTCCTTTTGGGAGCCTCCACATCCTAGAAGCTGCACCTGCACAGAAGTATCATTTACCTTGGCCAACTTAAACCTTTAACTGCCTACAATAATAGGAAAAAAACCCTGTCACTGGATTCATTTGGGTTTACTCTTCTGTGACGATAGAACGGACCAGATAAAAAGGGAATGACAAGTATTATTGGGGGGGATTTTAAAATTTAACAAAACCAAATTAGTTTTCTGAAGCACCCATTATGAATGAATGATAGTATTGTCAAACTCCACAGAGTATGTCTGCCAATTCAGGTATGTAGTTGTTTATCTACTCTGGATGGAGATCCATCAGTGCTCCTGTTTGTGGATGACGCTAGGCTGCATTCAAGTCCCAGAACATTACAGAGCCTCACTCCCAAGTGAGTTCCAGAATCACTCAAAGTAGTTTGGCCTAGAAATCCAAACAGGAAAAAAATCAATGAATGCAGAAGGTCCATTGTCTATGACTAATATGCAGCTGGATGGACGTCCCATAGAGTTGATCCATCAACTGATATATCTTGGGCACATACTGAAGATGGATACTGCACTGGACCCAGAATTAAACAGGAAAAGGATGGACGGACAGCATTCTGAAAATTGTGCAGTACTTGAGATGACACCAAGCTTTTCCCTGTAAGAAAAAATCCATCTTTTAAATCCTAATATTCACCCAATGATGCTACATGGCTATGAATCATGAACTTTCTCAAAGAACCGAAAGTCATCCAAAGACCATGGAAGAGATCAAGGTGGGAGAAAATACATTGTAGCATATTACTAATAACCTTCCTTTCAGAAGTAGCATAAAATGTATCATCCAAGAAATGTATGACTGGAAAATTGGGCCAGTCATGTAGCAGGAGGAAGGAAGAAGCCATATGCTACCTTGGTAAGAGACCAGAGGGGTGCATAGAGTGTTTAGGGAGGACTAGCACCTCTGCTGTGAAAGCTTTCCAAGCCCTTTTAAGGACTGCTCATCCACCTTTGGTGTCCACCTGTCCCCCAGCTCTCATCTGTGGCTCTCAGAAGCTGTAGCATGTGCAGCAGCCACACTCTGGTAAAACTATCTCCGCAGATAGGCTAAACTAGGTTGAGGGTAATCAGAAAGTGGCAAAACCATTGGTGAGTTAGGGGAATGTTTACCCCAAGGAAATGAAGACTTCTCCCAGCAGAATGAGCAGATAGATGTGAACAATTTGTTGCAATAGCCATGAAGGTGGCTGATTCAGGCTCTGTGGAGTGCTTTAGAGCTTGGTCAGACATCTAAGATGTCAACATCATCCACCTTGGATGGGCCATCACAAGTCATCTTAACTTGTCTCCTGTTGCTGGATTTCAATGACTCTGGAAGAGAGAATTAGGCTGAGGACTTTGAACAACTCTGCCTCACTTAACTCCAATTCAGAGGCAAGTCAAGACATTACCTATGATGTCACTGGTCCTCTTCAAAAACAAAGGACAAACAACAAAAGATCCAGAGGAAATCCCCTAACATGTTGTATGACACACCTGTAGAGGCTTCATCAGGGGCCATAGACAAAGTCAAAGAGGATAAGAAGGTGCAGATCATTAGTGATCTGTACCACTGAAGAAGCATCCACCATTAATCTTATCACAAATCCATTCAGGTTCTCTGGGGGAAAAAGAGCTGGATACCGTGATGACCAACCGTACTGTATGATATACCATTTTTAAGCCAGATAACTCACTTCTACTAATGTTGATTCTCTGACAACTATGAAGTTATGGCACCCAACGTTTAGAAGGACACCCTGATTTTTTTAAGTACATGTCCATTTGTATAGAAAGTGATCAACATGATATCTTCAATAGGAATCCATATTGAGGATTTGCTGTGTTTCTTCAGTCATTTTACAGAATTCTTTCTCCATTCTCAAGTAATTCATCCCCACCTTAAAAACTCACTGTCAATTTCTGAATTGCAAGAGTAATTTTTGGTTCCTAAATTGACATATTACAAATGATGAGAATTTTCTTGCATAGTTACCTTGATGCTATCTCTCCATTTACCCTTGTGACATTGAAATCAGAATTGGTATTACATTGAAAGGTCCTGCAGTATTTATTGATGTCATTCTTGTGAGAAGGGAACTCAACTCTAGAATTGCCTTCCATAGGTTGTTTGATAAAAATAGACTCCATTAACCTTAGGATATTCACCCAGACTTGCCTGTGTTACCAGACAGACACGATTTTGATATGTTAAAGCAGGTACGATGTGGCTATTTACTACATTTTAAAATGAATAACTGTATCTAGCATATATTTGACAAAGCTGCCGCTTCTTCAACTCTTTAGGTCATTATGTATTCTATCATCTTTCCACTGTCTTTTGTGCCATGAATTAGAAATCTTTAAAAAGGTAAAGACAAATGGCTTGAATAAATAATTCATATTTTGAATTTTGAATGTTTTATGGGGGTAGAGATATGTGTCATGCCATGTTAATAGAGCAAGAGGTGCTGAAATTTCTTCCAGTCATCTACTGCTGTTAGAATTTGGGAGAAGGGAAGACATGGCAGTGTTCTGGTCTACCTCCAAAAAGCATCCCAAGAAAGTCAGAGTACTTGAATGGTAACTGAAGTTGTAGGAAAAGCAAACTTTCAACATTTTATCACAGCATTAAAAATTAAGGAGAGCTTCCAGGTGATTGTATATTTAGATGCAGATTCAGGGTATGGGGTGATGATTCACCACCGTATTTTTGTTTACGTCAGGAGTAAATAGAGAACCATCATTAATGCCTTGAGTTCTATTTGTTTCTTCCTTTACCACAGAGGCAGTATGATGTAGTGGACAGAGCTGGGGTTGGAGTTAGGAAGTCCTGGTTCCAACCTGCCTCTCATATACATTGTGTACCCTGGGCTGTGACCCTGTGAAACCCATTTAATGTCTCAGGGCTCTAGGCAATTTACTAAGACTACAGATTATAGAAAAGGTGCTGACATGCATTGGGAGATGGAGTTTTCTTTTCTGGGAATTGCCTATGCCAAAAAAAACCATAGGTCCAATCCCTATCTCTAGCTTCCTTATCAATATATCAGAAAAATCTTACAAACTCAGAGTTGAGAGAGACCAAAGAAGTCAACTGGTTCAACTCATACCTGACTAACAATCCCTTCTAGGAATTAGGAGGATCTGTTTGGTCTTACCATAATAATAATAACAGTTAACATTTATATAATGCCTAATATGTGTCAGGCAATGAGCTAAGTCATTTGACCCTCAAAACAACCCTGGGAGGTAGCTACTATTGCTATCCCTCTTTTACAGATAAGGAAAGAGAAACAAACAGAGGTTAAATGACTTGCCTAGGGTCACACAACTTCTAAGTGCCTTAATTCAGGTCTTTCTGACTCCAGGCCCAGGGCTCTATCCACTGTCCCACCTAGAAATAAGGTACCTTTCCAGGTAAGACAGAAGCCAAGTTTTTAGTGTATTGATTTGCTTCCTAATTAGACATGGTATATAAGAGAGTAAAACTATTTTTACTGCAATGACAATGATATGGAAAACTTAAAGCTTCTTTTTGGGCTATCCAGTTTTAGACACTAAGTACTTTTGAGGTCAGTTGTATTTCATTGTTGAAACCCCTCTTTGGAGAAGAATCTGGACCCCATAAAATTGAAGATGAGTCATGTGCTATCTAATGGATTCAAGTGATAAAAGTAGCCACCGAGAAAAGTACAAGAGAGGGTCGAATTGAATTGTCAGAGAAGATGGCTATTTCTTTCATTGACAACTGGATGAGTTAACATGCTGATATTTGCCAGAGTAGAGAGCAAATTAATTATCTGTGGAACTTTGAAGAATGTTAGATGATCCTTTGACAGGAATGAGAATTTGAACACAGATACTATGATAGTGAGTGGCCTGCAGGAATTGGAAGCTCCTTCTAAAGCTACTGCCATTTTCCCAGGATATTCTGGGAAAAGTCTCCTAATGGACAAATTCATGGCATATCAACACAATTTGAAGATAGCAATGACACTTTCTGCACACATCACTTTTGATTTTACCAATGACAATAGGAAGAGGTGTGATTGTATAAATTTTGAGAATGAAGAGGTTACTTATGCCTCTTCACTATGGACTACTCCCAGCTTAAGAATTTCCTTAAGGAGCTTTGTCAAGGCTAATTTACATTGACATTTTCTCTTTGAAGGATCATGAATTCCATGGATGGGCCATTGCACCAGGAAGGCAAGTACAACATTTATAAATCTCAGGTCTTCAGAGGTCTGTGATTTCAGTGCCATTTTCACTGACATCAACTGCAACCCCTCTATAACTCAGCACGAGGTCTGAGAAAGCTACTGGGGCTAAAAATTCTTGACCCTCTAGCCAGCCATCACTAGGCTCTGAACCTCTCTGAATTTTGCTTGGCTAGCCTTCAAGAGACTGTTATGAATTTCATCAAAAGGCTCCCACATACCAAAATCTTTTTAATTATGGTAGGACTTATGAAAGCATGTCCCCTGCTGGTACAGTCTTTGGGAACCTAGAGTATTGTGTTAATTTCTTGGCCCTGTATTTTAGAAGGTACATTATTAATTAAAACCAACAAGGGCAGCCAGGATGGGGAAAGGCTTTAAATAGATGTTGCATGAGAATTGGTTTAAGGAGCTCGGCACATTTAGCCTGGAGAAGAGAAAACTCAGGAAAGACCTGACAGGTGCTTTCAAGTGTTTGAAAGGTTGACATAAAGAGAGCGGCTTAGCCTTGCTGCGCTTGACCACCTCAGAGGGCAGAACCAGCAACCATGGGCAAGAAGTTGCAAAGGGGAAAATTTAGGCTTGATATCAAAACTGATTTCCCAACAATTGCTGTTGCTATTGTTCAGTCATGTCAAAGTCTTTGTGATCATGGCCCAAGAGCTATGCCAATCTTCCATAATATCTTCATCACCTGGAGGACAGAAAATCAGCAGTCCTCAGAAAATGTCCTAAGATCCTTAGGAGTTCCATTGTTATGTGTAATTAATGCAAGTAGGGCTCTCACTACCACCCTTCTCTCAGGACTATGGTTAACTATTTAATGGTAATCCCTATAGTCTGGATTTTTCCATCTCACCACTCCCTATTTCTAACATTCCCAAGGGTATCTTAACTGCAAAGTCCTATGCCCTTTTCTCAATACTCCTTCTAACTGATATTTCTGTAGCCTGGGACGGTGACAACTGCTCCCCCCAACCCCTCCACCTTGGTCTCGCACACTGTCTCCAGTGGATTCCCTGACACATCTCAGTTCTTCAGATACCCAACTATTCCTTTTCAGGTTCTGTTCCTCTTCCTGATTCACCTCTTCTTGCTGCCCATGAGATGTTGTTTTCTCTGGGAACTTATGCTGGGCCCTTTTTTTCTTCTTGTTCTATATCCTGTCCCTTGGTGATTTCATCAGTTCTCATAGGTTCAATTATAATCCCTAGGCACATAATGCCCAAATTGGCATCAAGATTGTATATTGACTGAGGCTACAGCCACCTCCGTTGTCAGAATCTAATCAGTTTAAAACCAGAAAATGACTCAGACTCAGGGCTTCTTTACCTCTTTTTTCTTCTCTCACTGTACTGGGCTGAAGCACCAGGATTTTTTATTGCTTTTTTGGACTTGTACATTTTCAGGGCCTTTTCAGAATAAGTGAGCAATGGAGAATCTTTCTATCTTTTATTCAGAGAAAATAATAAGCTTTATCCACAGTCACGTATCTATGGCGGTATCCTTGATTTCATCCAGCCCATGTCAACACAAAGTCAAATCAGTCAATTTGATTGATTGTTCTGTTTTTCCCCATTTAGTTAGTCTGCACCTTGCCCCTTGCCTCCAAATCTGGAAATGAACCTTCTTTGATGATCCTTGAAAAACACTAGTGCTTATGCCTACCTGTGTATGTGTTGTAATCACCTTCAGAAGCCTAGGTAGTTCCTCGATGGCAGAAATTATTCATTTTTGTCCTTGCATCCCCCATTACAAAGAAATAGGTGCTTAATAAAAGCTTGTTAGATTAGATTGGGAGGTTTCAGCACCATATGTTTACACAAAACTAAAGCAATTTGATTTTTTTTTGAATAAAAGCTTGTTCATCATATCTACAGTAAATTAAAATATTTGTGTTAATCCAAAGTTGACCATTTAATTATTAGGAAATAAGAACAGAACCTATTTTGAAGCATTTCTATTGATGTTAAAAGCAGTGCTCTGAGGAATCACATGAATATTATAAATGAGCGAGATGAAAGTACTTAGAATTTGTTCATAAAATAAGAAATCAGCATGTTCTACTCTGGTCAATTTGGTACCATTTTAGAATCCTGGGAATATTCCTTCCAGATCAAATGAGCCAGAACCTTTTAGGGCTAGATTTGTTTCTGGCTGTAAATACAGAAACCACACAGATTCTCCATCTACTCTGCTCAGTGTGAAATATTGTAAGCTACAAAGACCCTAATAAGATAACACACATTTCAGTGATTCTCTGTTTTGGGAATTTCTCTGTGGCTACACATTAAAGAGCTTTTTTTCATTCATCTTCATCATTTATTGTATTAAAGCTTACTATTGCCAAGCAAATCTCATTAAAGTTCCTTTGTTTCAATCACCAAAGCTAAATAATTTAAAGGTAATCAAATGACTCCAGAATTCTGATATAACAAGTAGCCTTAGGGGAAACAGGAGTCTTTGTATACAGAGGACAAGTTTAGAAGTGCCATTTGGGGAGAAACGGTCCTAGTCCAAAGCCTTTCTAAATCTCTATGTCTCGAATTTGTAAAATGAAAAAGAACAAATGGGGGTCTCGGCAAAGCTGTTTGGTATGAGGCTTACCTTGGAAGACAAGAAAGGCCAGTTGTAAAACTATCTCCCAGTTTAATTCACAGGGACCAGGAAATGAAGTAGTGTCTTGACAGTACCTTGAGGTTTCTGTTATATCACCCTGGGGTATCAGTTTCTACAAAGGCATGTCTTGTGTGTTGCAACTACACAAATCTCTACCCTTCATCTGTGTGTGTGTGTGTGTGTGTGTGTGTGTGTGTGATATGAGGGGACTGACCAATGACAGCCCAGCCTTAGGAACATGCTCAGATTTGCCCTTCCTGGTACGTAGTGAATATGTACAAATATGCCCTGCCTGGTTCCACTCTAAAACATGGAACTTAGAAGCCTTTTTATAGTCATGTGTGACTGAGAGTCTGATAGTATGTAATAATGACGAATGCAATTAGTTGTGGAGCCCCATGACTCAGGTGGCGCTTAGCTGGAATCAAGTGTTCACACAAAAGGGACAGCCTACCAAAAAAAGAAGGGAAGGAAGAAGGGAGGGAAAAATGGAGGGAGGAAAGGAGAAAGGGCAAGAAGCAAAGACCAAAGGAGAGCCTATAGTTCTACCACTCTGAACCAGCAGACCATTCCAAGTGACTGATGGGGCTGAGTCTAACATCAGTCTAATCTGACCCAAACCCAGGACAAAAACTTGCGGAACCCAAGCCAAGGGAACGGCAATCACACTTTGCCCTGGATCAGACCATTGTGAGAGCACTAAAAGACTGTAGGTCTCCAACCTGTTCCCTGTATGCTTGGTTAAAGGAGGCAAACAGAGTTGGGTGATATAAAATTCATAGTTTATTCCCTTAAAGCTAACTTGTACATGATCATGGAGCCAGACAAAGTCTGACTGCTTGAACAGAGGAATGAGAAAGCTTATACACCTTTTTCTTTAACAGACTCAGCACGCCTGCATTACTTCACTTTTATGATCCCTATGTATGTTTAACCATGATACAAGGAAAAGGATTTTCCTTAACGGAATTGGTTGTAAATACAATAAGATAAGAGAGTTGACAAAGTGTCAACTGAAATTACAACCCAGCATTTCTGTGTTTAATTTACTATTAACATTCCATAACATAGTATATGCCCATAAAATACTAAGAAAAAGTCACATAATTCAGGATAGTTTCTGGGGTCAAGGTTCTCACCCTTAATGGCCATGGACAGAGGAAAGAATGCTCCTAAGTCAGCCCCATCTGGGCTTGTTGACATAAGAAGAAGCATTTTCTGAGTTATTCAGAGAACAAAGAAGCTGTTAGCTCCAGACCCTTCTTCTGTTTGATTAGTTCAGGTGCTGGTTCTTATTGGGGTTTCAAATTTAATATAAAATGATTATCACAAGATAGTTGAAACAACACAGGATTCGGTATCCTAAGAAAGCAGCAATAGGGCCAGCCCAGACAGTCCCTCCAGCAGTGCCACGGAACCCAGACTTAACAAGCTTGAAGTCAAGAAGTAGGTTGGAAAAAATAAGCAAACAAGCAAAAAAACCCCACTTTGATGAATTATTGTGGTGGTAGGGGCACTCAGGACAAACGCATAAGAGAATCAATACATTTTTTTTCATTTTTAATCAGAAATAAAGCAATTGGTTCAAATGAAATATTGAAAAAAAATGAAGTATAGTGCATTCTACCTCTACCCCTCCCCACAGCTGGGGGTCTTGATGCCCTCAGCCCACAGCACAAGGTTCACTCTTGCCATGATAGGACAAACGATAACATTTAAGAGGGTCGAGATTCCTTTTATCAGAAACTTTAGGTCTAGGCTTTGCAAAGTGAAGCCAAAAACAAACAAACCAAAAACACCAGACAACTGAGGATTAACCTTGCCAATGTAGTCTTTCCAATGGAGGTGATTCATTTTAATTGCAATAAGTGACACAACATTTTGGGCAGGGCCAACGTGGAAGGCAATTTTCTTACAAAGGCTGGTTGTTAATATGAGATCAATTTTACTTTATCAAGCGTATTTTTGAATCTGAAGAGTCTGAAAAAAGTCAGATTCTTGTTCAATAGGACTAAGGGTGCTCAGAAGAACCATTTTGAAAAAAATGCCCCCCAAAAAAGAGGAAGCCATTTTTTAAAAAAAAATGAGTGAATTGATTTTACTGGAAAAAAATTAAGGAATAAATTTGTTGGTTTATTGAAATAAATTGATAAATTTATCAATTTAAAATCACAAATAAACCAGTTGCTTCATTGGTTGAAATGAAAAATTGAAAAAAGTGAAGCAGGAACGCCTTCCCCAGCTTTAGGGAGACCTGAGCCCATGGAACAAGAATCGTTACTGCTATCATAAGAAAAATCATAAATAGTACCTTGAACCACTTAAATGTTTTTAAAACCTTGGCCTGAAGGCCGCAGGTTCCCCACCCCTGGTTTAGGTTCTGCAAAGTGAAGCCAAAAAAAAAAACAAAAACCAGACAACTGAAGACTAACTCTATGAATGGAGGTGATTAATTTAAAATGCAAGTAACATATTTCGGACATTGGGGCACCCATCAACTGTGTGAAAAAATTATAGTATATGAATGCAATGGAGTACTACTGTGCTAGAAGACATGATAAAGGGAAAGGCTTCAGAGAAACTGGGGAAGACCTGTATGAACTTAAATAGCTGAAGGAACATTCAGTGCTCATGGCTAGACCATGTCAATATAATAAAAATGACAATACTGCCAAAATAAATTTACACTTTAATGCTATACCAATGAAATTACCAAGGGGATACTTTATAGAACTTAATAAAATAATAAGAAAATTCATCTATAAAACTAAATATCAAGGGAAATGATGAAAAAAATAGGGACACAAGGGGAATAGCACTTCCAGACCTCAAACTATATTATAAAGCAGCGATCATCAAAAGCATCTGGTACTGGCTACAAAACAGATCGATGGAACAAACTAGAGAAGGGAGATTCATAAACAGGAGAACTCAATAACTCAGAGTTTGATACAATGGCAAGCAGAAATTAACCTAGGGAAAAACTCTCTATTTGATAAAAACTGCTGGGGAAGTTGGAAAGCAGTCTGGCAGAAATCAGGCTTGGACAAACAAGTTATGCCACATTCTACAATACATATTAAATGGTTCTTGAGCTTCAAGTTAAAAGATCACACTATAAAAAAATCGGAAGAGAAACAGATCATATACTTCTCATAGCCATGGGCAGGAAATAATATTCTTAACCAATCAAGAAATAGAGGCAATTACAAAAGATAAAATAGATAAATTTGATTACTTGAAACTGAAAAGCTTCTGAACGGACAAAACTAATGTGCTTAGGATAAGAAGAGAAGTAATTGGGACAAAAAAATCTGTTTTAGCAAATATCGCTAGTAAAAGTTTGATGTCCAAGATACAGAAATCACACACACACACACACGTACACATGTGTGCACACATAAATACTAATAGCTATTCCCTAGAAAATGGTCAAAAAATATGAACTAACAATTCTCAGAACTGCAAAGTATCTATGACCACATACAAAATGCTCCAAAACACTAATAATAAGAAAAATGCACATAAAAGTAACTCTGAGGTTCCACCTCACATTCTGCAAACTGGAAAAACTGGCAACATGGCCAAAGGGTCCAAAGGGTTATGGAAGGATAGGTACAGTAAGACATTGTAGGTGAAGCTTCTGAATGTTATAAGCATTCGGGAAAGTAATTTGGAATTATGCAAATGAAGTGACTAAAATGTCCAAACCTTAGAGCCAGAGACTCCATTACTGGGTTCATACCTGAAGGAAGCCATCAGTAAGAAAAAATTCTCCATATACTCCAAAATATTTATACCAGCACTTGACTTTGTGTGCATGAGTGCAATGGAATATCCCTGTGCTGTAAGGAATGATGTATGTGACGAATACAGAGGAGCCTGGAAAGACCGATATGATCTGATGCAGAGTAAAGTAAGCAGAGCCAGGAAAATAACATAGACAGTAACTATAGCAAAGTAATTGGAAAGAACAACCACACACTACAAAAAAAACACCAAAAGTATAAGTAACAAATTATAAAGATCAAGAAGGACTCAGATGAAGAGAGATGAGAAGAGACCCCAACCCCACCCCTTCTCGGAGGTGGGAGGATCACAGATGTCACACATTGCACATGTTTTCAGATTTTTTCAATGTAGCAATCAGCTGCGGTGACTTGTTTTTTTCTCTCCAAAAAACATTATTTGTCATATAGGATGGTTCTCTGGAAGGGGGAGGGATACTTGGGATAACTATGGCAATGTAAGAAACCGAAAAACACCAATAAAAACTTTTAAAATATGGCTGAGACAATTTTCAAAGACGTCAGAATTCTCATCCAGTCAATAACCAGTATTAGTCATGAGAACAAACCCTAAAACTTGAACCGGTTTTAGAAAGAATTGTATTAGGTCATTTGGCAAAGGAGAGAGCCAGAGCCTTTTTGTAAGGTTACATTATACAGAACGGGGACAGCAGTGTAAGGACATCTGGCCAGCTGACTGGCCTCAGGTGAGCAGTAGGTAGTTTCCAGAGAAAGGAAGTTTGAGATATATGTCAGCAGGTAAAGGTAAACATTCGAATTTGGGGAACTCAAAACACAAGCTTTGGGTGGACCCCAAACAAGAACTGGGTGCGAACTAAGCATTTCCCTGGAGAGTCTCTGAGGTCACCCTGACCTCTGCCACAAGCTTGAGGCTAGTTAGACATTTTCTCTAGCCACCCAAAGCTAGGTTTGAACAATATTAACAAGGGATGATTAGTAAACTATTTTCCTCACACCAACCACAATTCCAGAGAATTCTAGGTGAAGTATGTTACACACCTCCTTATAGACAACTGATGGACTCAGTGCAGACTGAAAATGTTTTTGGACACAGCCAATACAGGAATTTATTCTGCCTCACTCTACATGTTTGCAACAAGGGTGGGGACAGGGCTGGGGGGTGTTTTTCTTGCTTTCTCAATGAAGGGGCAAGATGGTAGGAGAGACAGGTGCATTTTCAATTGAAAAATAAATTAAAGATAAAAAGACAAAGCCAATTGACTTCACATCTGTTCCCTGTTCATTATCTGTGGTCTTCCTGAGTGAGGCTTTGTCTCTTTCCCTCCACCCCGTTCTAGAAGGATTCTTTAGTATCTTTTCCCCAAAGGATGCTCGCTTCTGCACCATTTACTTAGTGAAGAACAGGTTTGACTAACACTCTAATTGAGGCAGGAGCTGTTTGCAGCCTTAGTAAGGATCCACCTTTGAGGCAATTCTGACCACTTCATGCTAGGTGCTGATTAGACAGTACTGTGCAACCCCACCCACCGGCCCAGCACATTCTGTCCTTCCTTTCCCTTGGGGTCCACTTGTTCCTGGGCTCAGCTGTACTGCAGCTCCACTTAATAGGCCTGATACAAACTACTTGAAAATTTGGTCTCTTGGGCATTATTTCTCCAGTAGAAAGAGAGTCTTTCTTTGCTTGGCCCAGAGCAGATTTTTGAGGAGCTGCTCAGACCATCCACTCTAAATATGAGCATTAGCAGGATAGCTTGGCAAGTATTATTAAATAAAAGCAGCTGCGAGCCGCTCTTTATCTGGGGGAAGTTGAAGGCAGCTGGGGAGGGAAGGAGTACTATGGTATAGAAATCATGCCTCCATACCTCCGTTTATATAATATTTTCCTCTAACCCCTAACCTGAACTTGTGCCAGTATTCCCCTTGATGGGGCAGCTAGATGGCACAGTAAGTAGCATGCTGGGCCTGGAGTTTCATCTTCATCTTCCTAAGTTCATATCTGGCCCCAGATACTAGTTGTGTGATCCTGGGCAAGTCACTTAACCCTGTTGACCTCAGTTTCCTAATCTGTAAAATGACCTGGAGAAGGAAACAGCGGATCACTTCAGTATCTCTGGCAATAACACCCAAATGGGGTCATGAAGGGTCGGACACAGCTAAACAACAACAACTCACCTTGATAACTTGCTTTTATCTCTGAGCAAAAGCATGCAGCATCTTCCTGGTGTCTTCCTCCACCAAAGTTAGCCAGCATCTAGTTGGAGGGTCATTCTCTACTCTGCCTCTGCCCTGCTTAGATGATTAGGACCAATACACATACATGGTTTTAGGGTGCCTAGTGTTTCCCTTTGGGGTTGAGCCCGTCACCTAAATAGTCAGTTTCCTCTGTTCCAAACGTCCTCCTAACACTCCCTCATTCTTTTCTCTCCCATCAATCTTATACTGAGTAAAACAAAGACAAGATTTTATTAGACTAGAAAGAAATCAGAGACAGTCATTGGAGAAATCATTTGGGAAAGTAGTAGCTGGGAGAAGAGGAAAGGAAAAAAGGCAGGAATACCGAACATTTCAAACAAACAGCTACCAAGATAATCTCAGATCTTCCTAGAGTATAAATGCTTAAAAATTTCCCTAAGGAGAGCTGCTCAGCAGAGCCTAAAACTGCCTAGACTTGTTCTGAATGCTCAAAAATGTATTTGCAGAATGGCCTACAAAATATAAATGCAGTTAGCCCCATGAAAGAGAAGTGGTAACTCCATCCCCTGGTTTCAAACCCCTACAGTTCTCAGCTAAATTAATTGGAATTATCTTCACCTGAACCTAGCAAACTCATTTCCTCCTCTCCTATTCCCCTCCCCTACAAGCAGATAATTGAGGCCACTTCCTGGTTCTGAGGAGTCTTTTCACCCATACCTTGCCAGTAAAACTGAGCAACCCCAAATTCCTTACGAAGGCATGTGACTTCATTTTAATACGATGACAATTTGTGGGTATTGAGAGAGTAGGGCACCCCCAAAAAGTCATTCCTGCAAGCACTGACTTTAAACTCTCAGACTTCCTTATACTGTCTTCCCCTCAGGCCCATCCCTCCTAACAAGAGTAGACATGGCATGCAGTTGGAAGAGAAAGGAAGAGCCCTCCCTTGGCTGAGAAAGATAGCAGTGGCTATAGAGAAGCAATGATTCATAGTGGAAAGGGCCTTGGAGGAAGAAAATTTGGGCTCTAGGCCTGAATCTGCACCTTAGTGGGTAACTTTAGTCAAATCATTTCCCTCCTCTGGGCCTCAGTTTCCTCATCTGTCAAGTGAAGGGGTTAGAATAAATTATATCCCACTCTAGCACCGGGTGCTGGTCTGATTTCTTCCATATAATTGTGTGCTCATTTATGCATTGAGGCATTGTGGGATTTACTCAGAAGATACATAAAACAAGGCTGTCTTGACTGTAGGAACCTTCCGATCTAATTTAGACAAGACAAATACTCAGAAGATTGTATCACAGATCTAAAACTGGAAAGATTTCAAGGACCTCCAGTGTAAGACTATCATTTCCTAATGAAGAAGAAAAAACCCAGAGAGGTTGAAATGGCTTGCCAGGGGTCGCATAGGGAGGAAACATGCATAACAGTAAGCCTACATCATAGAATAAAAATCCATGTTGACCTTATAAGTGTTATTTGGAGGAAAGGATGCTGGATTACTGAATACTCTGCATCAAGCAGATTCTTAATAAACATTTACTGAATTTAAATTTTTGTTGTTCAGTTGTCTGACTCTTAGTGATCCTATCTGAGGTTTTCTTGGCAAAGATGCTAGATTGGCTCGCCGTTTCTTTCTTCAGCTCATTTTATAAATGAGGAAACTGAGGCAAATGGGTTGAAGTGACTTGCCCAGGGTCACACAGCTAGGAAGTGGCTGAGTCCTGATTTGAACTTAGGTCTTCCTAACTCTAGGCCCAAAACTCTATCCACTGGGCCACCTAGCTGCCCCCTGAATTTAAATAGCTTGACAATAATAATAATGATGACGATGATGAGGAGGAGGAGGAGGAGGATGGTGATGATGGAGTCACAGAATCTTGGTGTTGAAAGAGGCTGTTTAGAGACACTAGAAGATAACATCCCGTCTAACAGCTCCTGTTCCTCCAAAGCTTTATAATTCATTTTCAAAAAGCTTTTTACTGATGAGGAAGGTAAGGCTCACTATTTTTAAGTGACTTGCCCCCAGTCACAAAGGCATTTAAGTGGGAAAGTCTAGACTTGAATGCATTTCTTCTGAGTGTCCTTTCCATTGACAGTAATAGATGCCTATGTGTCAATGTGTATATGTATGTATTTGCTTAAATATCTTATTTCCCTCATTAGGAGGTAAATACTTTGAAAGCATAAATTATGACTATATATATATATATACATATATATACATATATATACACATATATGTGTGTGTGTACATATATACATATATCTATCTATCTATCTATATATATATATATATAAATAGAGAGAGAGAGAGAGAGAGAGAGAGAGTGTCTTGGGAATCTCAGGGATTGTGAGTAGGTCAATAGGCATGTCCTTTACAGTAGAAGTGGTAGTATTGGTTGAATTACTGATCCCTCAGCAAGAGGTGGGAAATGAGAGGCTGAGGGTAGATAATAGATAGCTCTGGTAGATGCCTAGATGAAATACGAAGAATGGTTTGAACTGTTCATCTGAGGCCAACTAGACATAGTGGGTTAGTCGAGTTTACCTCACCAGTTTAAACAGCTCAATGATAGTAGGGGAATTCCGGAGCTGGGTGTATTGTATCTTCCAGTGACCGCAGTTAGGTTTTGTTGTATTTTTTTTTCTGGAAGTTGGGTGCAAAGTTGCTAGGACAGGTGGGGCGAAGCTGAGAATTGGGCAGGGCCGGTGGGGAATAAAAAAAGCTGAAATGGATGGCTGGATGCAAGATGAAATCATGATCTGAAGTTGATCTCCCTTCCACCTAGCTCCTTTCTCTTTCCCTCACATCCCCTCTCTCCACTTGAATAAACACTGATTATGTTTTTCCCTTCTCAGAAATATTTTCTGACACTTAGAGGCGGACATCCATGGAACAAGAATTCTTCCTTCCCTTCCCTTCTCTTGGTTCTTAAAGTTCCCCCTAAATATATAGCCCTTTAGAGGCTCTGGCCCTTGATTCTTCTTTGTCTTTTCTTTTAAACCTTGATCAAGTTTCTTTAAAAATAAGTCTTGTCCTAAAAACATAAAATAATTGCTTTCATTGCTTTACCTTTTCTTGATCACTGCTTTTATGTTTCTTACATTTCACTTTTTGGAATGTTTATGGATAGGAAGCTCTGACCTGAGGATCCTACTCTACAGAAAACCTATTAAAGAGAACAGCCTATCAAAAAGCCCAGGCATTTGGAAATCAACTCATTCTACAACAATGCACAAGTGAAGGACACAACTTTTCCCCAGACACAAGTGAAGAATACAACTCTTTCCCAATTCTGCAGCTTGCCAAGGCACCTTTTCAAAATGAACGCTGCCCCAATTTTATACTCGTCTGGCATGGACATAACTACAGTCAGAACAAATTACAAAGGACAAACTAAGAAACTGTTACAATTAATGAAAATTTTCACCAAAAGTGACTTCTTCACCAAAAGTCTCCCCAAATTCTTTCTCAATGTCAACTACGTCGCACTAAACCATGACGTGGGTTCTCCAAGATCATAGTCATTCATTCAATCATGACTATAGTCATTCACGCAGGCATATAATCAACAGTTACTTACTGCCATAAGACAGGTCAATTCAAAGGTCAGTCCCTAGGAGCTAGAACTGGGTACATCCGTGTCCCGGGTTCCCTTTCTTTTCATTAGACAGCACCTTTTTGGGTTCACCGTGACCCTCCTCATGGTTTTCACTGCTATTGCTACATTCACTTTTATCTACAGTTATATGATATTAAGTATTGGCATGCATTTGTATTGTTACCATTGTTCCAGTCATTGCAATTGTTACTATCCATTGACACTGCAAGTGTACCCCACACTGTAGGAGACTCCTTTCCTAAGGAAAAGAAACATTGGTATTAGTATGATTCACTGTAATCCTTTCTGCGCCCCTCAAGTTTTTCACATACTTCCAAAGTACATAACACGAGATATCCGCAAAGTTCTTTGCAAACCTTGAAGTGCTACATAAGTGCTAGCTGTTAGTTATACAGCATACACTTTATTTTCAGTCATAGTTTACTGTGAAAAAGTTTACTGTGAAAAAATCATTAAGAGATAAAAGAAACAAACACATATACCATTTTCCTCCCTATTAGTAAAGGCTGTCAATCAAAACAGAGAAAATTAAATTTTAATCCACAAAAGTACCTCATCTGATTCTGTACTGGACTATGAAACAGAGAAAAACTGAAGTAGATGGCATCAGAGATATTTCCTCCTTCGTGGTTAGGAAACAAAGGACTGATAAAATACTGAGAGCTACAGACTAAATTCATTGTTATCAAAAAATAACAGGAAATTGATTATCTTTGGAAGAACAGATGATTTGCTAACTATATTAAGCACAAACAGTAAAAGTCCGTAAAGATTTTATATTCCCCCAAACCGAAGTTTTTGAAACAATCCACCTTTTAGCAGGGGTTGAGATGAGTTTGTGTTAATGTAAAATATGTTAGTCCTTAGCAACAGAAGTCCCAAACCTACTGGCACCAAGAAAGTTACATAGTCTTTTTACAAAAGAGAAAAATGCTATATCACAGAAATATATTTTTCTTGTGTTATTTACGAAGAATTCTATCTGTTAACAAGTTTCTACTATCTTGGTAGAAGAATTTAATAAGACTTCAAAAAATACTTTAACAATATAACGATTTGCATGGATTTTTAAGTTCAAGATACAGAAGGGATTCTTTTTAGGTTTACAAACTGCTCGTGTTCATTCAAGTAGTTACTGATATGAGACTGAAGCTCAACTAAGAAAAGCCAAACTCACTGTAATGCTAGATAAAGCTCAATGGGGGAAATGTAGTGGGTGAGAATGTCTATTTTTAAGGGTATACTTTGGCTTACTGTCATCCACGCTTTGGCATATTACTTTTCTTGGTCCCAACCAATTAAGATCATTTCTGTTTTTACTTCAAATTAAATGTGTTAGCATTACTCCCTGTTGAGAAGAAATCTTTCTAGTAACTCATCTGGGTGATTTTGGTGCCAAGAATTATAAAACACTACATCTTAGTCAAAAAACAATTCATTTCAGGAAATACTGATATCTTAGTCGAAAGTAACCAGTGCCTTTGAGTTCATTTTTAAAAAATCCTTAATAGCATATTTGTTTTTGTAAAATAAGCCAGTGGAAAATTTATTTAAAATACCATCTATTTCGGATTGAATTTTAATAATTTTTATGTACAATTTTTATTGGAGGTAGACAAAAAAGTATCAAACACCTAAGATCTGCTAAGCAAATTAGAGGTTGCCTTTTATTGCAGTAAAAATGAGGAGGGAATGACTGGGATGAACAACAACCACACCTCACAGGAAAAATAATTAACAAAGCTTTATTGCTACTAACAAGGGTAGGAATTGAACAGCTGCCAACTGGGAACAGTATAGGTGCATGGTCTTCGTAGTTCACAGCCTCTGAGCAGCATGTGGTAGGGGTGACTTTGGATGTGCACTGACATTCTTACTCCAGCCAGACCTCTCAGGGTTCAGATTTATATAATGGTTCCCTACCTGCAGCCTGGGGGCCACATATGGCCTTGTAGGTCCTCAGGTGTGGCCTTTTGACTGAGTTCAAGCTTTACACAACAAATCCTTTTATTAAGGGGATTTGACCTGTGAAGTTTGGATTCAGTCAAAGGGCTGCACTTGAGGACCTAGAGGGCCACATGGGACCTCGAGGCCACAGGTTTTCCACCCCTGGTTTAGATAAAAAGCCAACTTGGCACTAAGAGTATACCGACCTGCCATCTGCAGGAAAAGTAATGGCATAATCTGGACCACAGAAATGAAGATATTTTCTGAACTGCTTAATAAGGAAAGAGGATTAAGTGTCATGGACACAAGAAACAGCTATGTCACACAGGCAAGCAGCTGGGGCAAGAGGCGAATGCCCAGTGTCCAGGCTCGTTAAGCTTCAGCATACATACATCCTGAGAGCCTAGGACCATGCCAGTCAAACCAGTTTTTACCAGCTTACCTTAACTGACAAAAATCCTGCTTTAATCCCTAAATGAAATTTTACGGTGTCTATTTTTATACTAATCTCAAAAAACTGTCTCAATTTTCTTTTATATATTAAAAGAAAACATTAGCCTTTCCTAACCTCAAGTTCCTTTGACTCCAATTCACTTAAAGGCCCTTCTCGCTCAATATAATAGAAATCAATTGTGGTGAATTTTTCTGATTTATCTAATCAATCAGATTTAGATATATAAAACAGCCTTCCCACAAGTAACATTGTATTTCTGGAGAGAAAGAAGATATAAAAAGGTGATTCCTAACAGGCTATAATTTTCATTCTTTCTTACCATTAGTCTTATTAAAATACCTTTTACTTTTAAAAGAAAGAAAAAAAATTAATGGATTATTTTTCCTTAAAAGGTTAATTATGAAGACATATATATATTCTAACTGATTTAGTTCCTTGGGAATTTCAAAAAGATGTTACCACACTGAGACCCTCTGAATAATGTCAACTGCAAATAAAGTCTTTTAAACATAAATAATTACCTCCCCTCTCCCCACCTCCCATAAAACAAAATGCCAGAAATGTCAGCTATTGTTTGGATTGGCCAACATTTCCACTCTCTCAATGACATTTGGTCAGATTAACTTGTTTCTATGGGAATGGCCTGTTCTTCTATAATTCTATAGGTTCTTATGGCACTTTTAGTTTCTGAAACTCTGAAACTCTTCCTTCTGGCTATGCGAGAAGCACTGGACACAGAGTCATTCTCAGAGTTTTCTCTGCCTGATCTAGAATGCAAAATACAAGGACCTTGTCTGTGGGACATATTTTCAACTTCTCTAGTGATAAATCAACCCACTTGTTCTTCTTTTGATTCTATGAGAAGGATAGGAAGTGGAAAGGCCTAGAAGTTAAACTCAAATGAGCCCCTGATTTTCTGCTTTTTTTTGGAGTTAGGATGCATCTCACTTTTGTTCCATGAGCACTTACTCTTTGGAAGACTTCTGTGATAGGTTCTGTTAGACTACTTAATCATTCAGACTTATCTAAAGGTAAGTCTTCCACTGAGATATTAAGACAGGAGGCAGGCAGCTTATTTCCACTTTCTTCAAAATGCCCTCTGATCATCTCAACAGTAAATAAAGTTTTTTCTTGATCTCCTTGAGAAGTCTTTGCAATTAAGGATGTCACTGTGTTCTTTTGATTTTCTTCCTTTTAACTCTGGACCAGGACTTTAGGTTTCTTCCACGTGCTCATTGACTTCAGCAACTATTCCTCTTCGAGGAAAATACTAAATGACTGAATTTCCATCTTCTCTCTCACCTCCAGTCAGTTCTTCTGCCATTCCCTAGTCTTCTTAAGGGGAGTCAGTGGGCTCTGGGCCTGCCCTCTTATATAAGAGGGATCCAGTAGATTTGTCTCTCTCCATCCTGACATAAAATTGGCTATGCAGAGGTGGGCAAAAGGAGTAAATATTTCTTAAGGACCCACCATATGCAAGGCACTGTACTAAGTGTGCAGCAGGTGACCATCAGACTAAACACTACATGAACTGAAGCAGGCATCGAGGGAAAGGCAGAGATGTAGTGTGGGTTGCCAAGAGAATGCCCAAATCGCAGCCTGTCTTGTATTTAAAAGGAGGAGGGATCCAAGTCATTATCTTTGCAATCATCCACACATTTGTCTGCTGGGAGATGATCGTGGTGATGGCAAGAATCAGAAAGTAGCAATCAAAGCTAGAGTACAAGTCAAAATCTTTTCCCCGTACTGAACGTGGGGAGAGAACCAGAAGACTAGGCTACCACCAAGCTCTCAAGAGGGCTGAAAATTGCTTTGAAATAGGCATTATGCAAGGATCTGGTGAGGGCAGTTGAAGGGGGAGGGATGACAGGTCATAGTTTCTGTCCCATATTAAATGAAGTGAGGGGGAATCCTGGAGGTCAGTCTCTGTCCATCTTGACCTGGCACTAGGGATGGAGGCACTCCTGCCTTAGAATTCTCCATCATGCCTTCCTGGAAGATCACTTCACCCCGGGAACTCATACCTCATCAGTACCTTCTGTCCCTGGGGCCCCTCTGGTTAGAGGGCGGAAAGCTCCTCCTAGATCTTCCAATTAAGAAGCCATCTTTTCATTTCCCACCCAGTTGCCCTCTGGACTTCTCTATCACACTCCCTCACTGGATGCCTTACTTCTCTCCAACCTCACAAGCTTCTTTTTGTGCACAGAATGCAAGCTCCTTGAGGGCAGCTTGTCTTTTTCCCTTCTTCATATACTCAGAAGCTGACACAGACCTGGCACAGAGTAGGCCTTTAATAAATGTATTTTGACTGATTCACCAAACACACGCACAGTTGAAACAGACATTATAAAGTGGCAGCTGTTATGGGAGTAAGACATGTCAAGGGAGGGTCCAAGTCATAGTTTTTGTTTCGTACTGAAAAAGGGGAGGGATCCAGGGTGTCAATTTCTTTGCAACTCTCCACAGACTTCATCATGTGAATTTTTGCCCACCCACCGAACTGAATTCCCTCAGACTTCTCACCATGTTCCAGGAATTTCTTCATCCTGCAAGATTACCTCAGCCCTGCAAAACACTCATCAGCAATATCACCCGCTTCTAGGGTCCCTCTGATTGGAGGTCAGAACTCCACTGAAGGAGGGTGCTCAAGCCAGCCATTTCTTCATCTCCAAACTGGCTATAGTCTTTGGATTTCTCCATCTTGCTCTGGCAGGGGTACCTTCCCTCCTTCCCACCTTTTAGCCTCCTTTTGTATGTTGTCTTCCTCCATGAGATTATAAGCTCTTTGAGGGCAGAGACTGTGCTTTCTGATTTGCATTCTGAAGCTTAGGGCAGTGCCTGGCTCTGTTCAATCATACAGCACATGTTTAATAAATCTTTATTGATTACTAACTCTGAAAGCATGGGGCAGGCAGGAATCTGGTATTCCCGGGTTATCATTATTTTCCATTATTTAACAAGAGAAGGAATCCAAGAGACCAGTCTCTTTCTGCCTGGCAGTGAAAGGAAAGGGGGAGACTAAGCAGGAATCCAGCCTGTAACGGCTTTGAAACAAGTATCATGGGGATTTCAGGGATCTGGCGAGGACAGGAGCGAGAGGGGGAATGGCCAGGTCATAGCTTATGCCCTGTGCTCAACAGGAGGGAGAGATGCACAAAGGCTACGTCTCATCTTCTTGACCTGGTACTGAGCATCTGGGGTATAGGAAGGATGAACAGCAGTCCAAACACCTACTTAAGCTGAAGCAAGAATCCTTAGGCGGTAGAGCATATGCAGGGAGGGCTGCTGAGAAAGGCCCAAGTTTCTGTCTTGTTTCCAAGAGTGAAAGATTCAGAAGATCTATCTCTTTTCCACCCTGGACTTGCATTTTGGTACATGGATGATTAACTGTCCACACATTTCCTGATGAGCAGGAGATATTATGAGGTGGTTAGAATCTGTTGCTGGCATCCAAGGGTGAGCCCAGGTCAGTTTCCATTCCGTATATAACAGAGATAGCACTAAGACCAAGCTATGGAGTGATTAAATTGTCATTAGGGTGTTGATGTGAAGAATATTCATAAAAAACATTAAAAAATCATTAGTCTACATGTCATGGGTAAAAAATTTATTCATATGCAAAAATACAATAACTTGGTCTCTTGGAATTTCCCACCAGTGAACTGAGTTCTGCCTTACCAGTGAGATGGTTCTGTTCTCCTTGACGGCGTCCCCCATCCCAGTAACCACTGCCAGTGTCCTCTCATCAGGCACAAGGAATAACAGCCACTGCCCAGGGGCTGGTACTTGGGGCTTCACTTCCACCCATGAAACCTCAGAGAATCCAATGGCAACAATGCCTGAGCCAAAGGAAATGCCTCTGGGTCACTAGTAGTGGGCAATATTAATGAAATTCAGGACAAATCCTGCCTTCATAGATAAGGGGAGGAAAAGAGGGGACTGGTCCAGGTACAGGCACCATCCCCCTGGACCTGCCTCTGGCACCTTTCCCTAGAACAGTCCTGGGAGGGCTGGAGGGAGGAAAAGAGGACATACACGACTCTCACCCCCCCATTCTAATCCCAGCCTCCCTCCTGGGCCAGGTACATTGTCTACTCTCAGCCACACAAGGGCAGCTTTCCCTCTCTCTGCCTTCCAGCCCTTTCCCAACTGTCAAGGTAGCCCTG
>CM053628.1:13126047-13156238 GCA_028646595.1 Phalanger gymnotis
AAAGAACTTTTACAACCAGTGTCTCTGATAAAGGCCTCATCTCTAAAATATACAGGGAACTGAGTCAAATTTATAGGAATACAAGTCATTCCCCAATTGAGAAATGGTTAAAGGATATGAATAGGCACTTTTCAGAGGAAGAAATTAAAGCTATCTATAGTCATATGAAAAAATGCTCTAAATCACTACTGATTAGAGAAATGCAAATCAAAACAACTCTTAGGCACCACATCTCTCCTGTCAGATTGGCTAACATGACAAAACAGGAAAATGATAAATGCTGGAGAGGATGTGGGAAAATTGGAACACTGCTACATTGTTGGTGGAGTTGTGAACTGATCCAACCATTCTGGAGAGCAATTTGGAACTATGCCCAAAGGGTTATAAAAATGTGCATATACCCTTTAACCCAGCAATACCACTTCTGGGGTTGTATCCCAAGGAGATCACACAAGTGGGAAAGGGACCCATATGTACAAAAATTTTTATAGCAGCTCTTTTTGTGGTGGCAAAGAATTGGAAATCAAGGGGATGCCCGTCATTTGGAGAATGGCTAAACAAGTTGTGGTATATGAATGTAATGGAATACTATTGTGCTGTAAGAAATGAGGAGCATACGGACTTCATAATAACCTAGACTTGTCTGACCTGATGTTGAGTGAGGGGAGCAGAACCAGGAGAACAGTATATATGATTACAGGCACATGATATCTGTGATGACTAACTTTGATAGACATGGCTCTTCTCAGCAATACAAGGTTCAAAGACAGCTCCAAAAGACTCATGATGGAAAAAGCTCTGCACATTCAGAGAAAGAATTACAGAGTCTGAATGCAAACTATTTGCTCTTCTTTTTTTTTTCCTTCTTTTTTGGTTTTGTTTCTTCTTTCTCATGATTCATTTCATTGTTATAATTCTTCTTTACAACTTGACTATCGTGTAAATAAGTTTAATGCAAAGGTATATGTAGAACCCATATTGGATTACAGGCCATCTTCGGCCGGAGGGAGGAGGAAAGGGAGGGAGAGAAAATTTGGAACTCAAAAACTTGTGGACCTGAGTGTTGTAAACTAAAAATAAAAAATAAATTTAAAAACCACTTTATTAGATGACATGTAAGGTCCCTTCTGGCCCTAGAGTCCAACGACCTTTTGTTTTACTCTAATTTCTGTATCATACATCCAAATGGATAGTCTTAGGATAACTGATATTGGGAAACAGAGCAATCCAGAAGAACAAAACTCTCTCAAAGAATTTTTTGAAAGTAGGCTTTGTTAAACTTGTGCAGTCTTTACTTACAGTATCAGGGAGGATATCTATATCTATATCTATATCTATATCTATATCTATATCTATATCTATATCTATATCTATATCTATATCTATATCTATATCTATATCTATATCTATATCTATATCTATCTATATGTGTGTATACATATTTATACACACACACATATATATATATACATATATATAGATACATACATATATAAATACATGGAGGATTGGTGCAGGTAGTTACCAATTATGGTTCATTTACATAAATTTTGTAAATAGAAGGGGAAGAAAACCTGAGTTTATAAATTACAGATTGATTCCTCACATGAGGTTAATGGTTTAATTAAATTAGCACTGCTGCCCTCTGCTAAGTGCTATTGGTCTTATCAAATCTTACTGGAGAAAGGCATGAAGAGGGGCTTGTCACTCCCCAAACAAAAAGCTGTCCTACAGACATTAAATATTAGCCTCAAATCTGTGGAGAATGACTTGTTTCTTGATAACTGACTTCCTTAACATCTCTAGTCCATGTTTCTTTGGTCAAGATGACCTGGAACCTAAGGAATTGCAAATTTCTCCCTCTGAAGAAAAGCCTTTGTTCCTTCTCTAACATTTGTCAGAGCTACAATAAGCAGGGGGTGATCTGGCCTTTTCCCCAGGATGCCAACACAGTGTCCTTTTCTTCCAAGATGGCTGTGTCACACAGTGCCATGAGGGTTCTGCCATCTCCCAGCCCTGCCTTCTGACATATGCCCCTCTCATACCCAAAGCAACTCTACCCAACCTGAGTAGATCATCCTCTGGGTGCCATCACTGTTACATCCTCCAGGGGGCCAGCATTTCTGCACCCAAGCAACTGGGGTGGCATGTTCTATACAGCCCCAGCTCAAATGAATTTGCCTAGACATCAGAATTCCTTGTTGCAGGTCTGATTTAAGTTAAAAGGAAACACATGCTAATCTTTACCAAAGTTTCTAGGGGACAATCTCCTGCCTACTGTCATTCAGAATTTATGTTCTACCTGCTCCCTGACGAAGCTTGAACATTTGGGAAACCTTTTAAACATTGTTGCCTTTGAGGGACTAAAAAGTCATCATCCTATGAAAAATGATTGATGTATCATCTGAGATCATTAACTATTTTTCATGACAACAAAAGAAACAGCTCAGAAAATCAGAAGGGTGAGGAAAGAGAAATCTCTGCATTGTAGATCGATGACAAAATCAATAACCTTTCCTGTTGTGAGAATGAGTGTTAACACTCAGCAACACCATCAATGCAAACACAAGGAGGTATTTATAAACAGAGATCTCTCTCACACAAGGGACACCCAGAGAAAGCTCAGACGGGGCCATTGGTGAGATTAGGACAACTTGGACCCACTGTATCTCACAAAGACACAACATGCATGAAACTACAGATAATACAATAGAATTATTGGATCATACATTTAGAGGGAGATGGAACTTTAGATATCATCAAGTCATACTCCTTACATCACTGATGAAGAAACTGAGCCACAGAAAGGATGCTCAGACTCACAAAGCTACTAAGTTTCTGAGGCAAGATTTTAACCCAAGTCTTCCCGACACCAAACTCAACGTCATGCTGCTTCTCAAACCATGATTCTAGTAAATAAGTGCTCGTGAGAGTCGCCAATGGGAATTCTGGGTTTAGAGAAAGAAAGGCAAATAAAGCATCAAGGTTATCTCAAGTCCTAGCTCTGACCCTGTGTGACCTCAAGCAAGTAACTTCAGCTCTCTGAGTCTCAGTTCCCTTACCTGCAAAAAATGGGGTTATAATGCATATATGATCTAGCTCACAGGGTTGTTAGGAGGAAATCACCTGACACATAGTAAACTGTCTTTTCCCTCTCATATCCGGTCAGTCATCAAGTCCTGTCCTTTTCAGCTCCATGAACATCTTTCCTTCTGACACTGCCCCTACCCTGGTGCAGGCCCTCATCACCTCCCACCTGGACTACTGAGATAGCCTGATGTTTAGTCATCCTGCCACGAGTGCTTAATGAGTATGTATTGACCAACTGGCACAGAGCAAGCACTTAATAAATGTGTTTTGCTAGACCGATTGTTTTGTAGCCTCACAAAAAAAGCCCATCACGGGCTTTTTGTTCTTATAATTTTGGGAAAAGGCTTTTCCTTTCTCCTCACCAAGATAATGTGTGGCTTCTGTCAAAGATATTCTTGGGATGTTTATTAATATCTAACATGAACAAGCAGTGCATCCTCAGATAACTGCCATCTCCCAATGTCGATGACGATAGCACTTTTAGGGTAATTATGAGAACCCATCCATCATATTTCTTCCTTCACTTTCCATTTATATTGTGCTTATCATGTTTTCTTGGTTCTGACCGCTTCCCTTGCATCAGTTCATAGAAATCTTTGCCTGCTTCTCTATATTCATCATATTCATATATATCTTACATGTGTAGCTCAGTTCTCAGTCTTTGAGAGCCACAAAACACAGCATCCCCCAATACTACTACTAAAAATAACGATACCCTGATGCGCTAGATCTGTGATGGATGGAAGACCTCTTGGGACAGGCATTCTACTTCTCCCAGTTTCCTGAGGCTCAGGGTCTAGGACAGATGTTCCCCTTGGAGGAGGCGTTCTACTGCTCCCTATATCCCAGGGTCTCTTACAGAATTATAGTGGTTACCAATGTAGTCTCTTTTTAAATTTTTTTTCAATTAACAAGCATTTATTTCTCTTATATCCCACCTAGTCCCTCCCAGTGGGGGTGGGGAAAGCCGTGTAAAATACACGGAGTGAAGCAAAACAAATTCCCACATTGGCCGAGTACACAAATATGTTGTATTCTTCTCTACATCATTAATTTACTTCTCTTTTCTGGGTGTCACCTTTCCTCAGAGGGTTAGATTAGTCTCTGAGGTTGCTTCCAATTTCAAACCTCAAAATCCTATGAATATTATTGGTTTGGACAGGTGAATTTCTAACGGGTTCTCTGCATTTTTCCCCTCATACTAGCTACAAATCTCCATCTAGACACAGAGTTACTTAACATCTAGTTTTTAATGGAGAGATGAGATGGATCCTAAGAAATCTGTGCTTTTTAAAACAATCAGTTTGTCAATATATACACTGTGTGCCTGGTCACTTAGTCACACATTTCTCTTTTGGGAAAATCAGGCGGTTATAGATTTTCAGTGGTTAAACCACAGCCTGAAAGTATGTTTAAAATAACTCTTGGAAGGACCATTTAATTAGAGCTATTGCTACGGCAAAAAGATGCCATTCTGCTAAAGTTATGAGCACATAGTGTGCATAAAGCATGTGCCTAGTGTGACCCAGAGCAGAAGGGGAAAGGTCAAAAGGGACACTCCTCCAAAGTGTGCTCTAAGCATGTCTGTGACTGTGATTAAAATTTTTAAAGAACAAAATATTCCTTAAAATGGTGTGCCACTTAGCTGAGTCTTCAAGTGCCAACCAGGCCAGTGATATCAGTCCAGTAGAACTTTTCCTAAGGTTCAGATCTTAGCCAAGGAAGGTCAAGGCACAAATACCACTTGGTTGACTGAAGCTATTTACTGACAAGGATAACCAAGAAGAAGCTGTGCATTTTGTCCATAGTCCAGATTCCCAAGCACACTGGGGTGGCATCTGTTTCTGATGGAGACAAGCAGTCTTCTAGGAAGCATTGGAAGGCTCAGTTTAGGGGCTGGTTGTTGCACGCTTCGGTGTTACATTTCTGTTTAGAGTCAGCTACCATGAGGAATTCACCTCAGGCTTTGATATACAGGCTCAGATGGGGAATATAAATATAAAAAACTAAGTTCCAGGATGTGACAAAGTAGCTGTATAAGCATGGTGATGGTGAATGCAGAAAAGAATAGCATTTTTATAGGTTACAGAGGCTCAAAATGGCCAGATTCTCTGAATGGTTCCAAATAGTTATATAATGGGTAGTTGACCCAGAGAACCTTGATAAATTCTATAAGTCTACCAATCCACTTCACAGGAAAGCAGGCAAGGGACCTTTGCTAGAAAGGGGCACTTCCCATGGAGTGACCTGGTCCCTAGATCCTTATTGAGAGGATACAGTGAATTCCTTTCATGGTCACTTCAGTGCCTAAGGCTTTCTCTGATTGGTACCCAGTGACTGGCAACTGAGAGTCAGGGGAGACGGGCTCTTGTCACAGGAATCGTGCCCCACTCCCCGGTGATCTATGAAAGAGTAACCAACAAAAATACCCCCACCCTTTTAAGCTCTTTCTCTCTTGGACTTTTGGACCAGAGTACAATAAGAGGGGAAGGAAATGTCATCACCACCACTTCACAGCAGCAATAGAGACACAGCAAAAGTACCTAACAGTAGGAGAAATGCTTACTGGAGTGAATGGGAGACTGGAGGTACTAGAGCTTTCAAATTTTGGATACTTCTTCATACTGTCTATTTACTTTTCCAAGCAGAGTAAGTAACTATTCTGAGAAATGGATGTGTCCAGCCTTGTGAGTAATTCGGACTTTGAGGGCAGTGTACCCAGCCACCTAAAGGAAGAACATTCTTTCAACAGTGTTCTTCTTGGAGAAGAATAAATAAACCTCTGTCTTGTGGCTGGGAAACTGAGCCACATTATGACCGGCCAACATATATCTTATCAGCTTTTAAGAAAAATTATTGCAAGTTGCTCAGACATTGTAGGTGTGAGGTGAATGGGAAATATCTGTTCAGCAATTCCTTAAAGGGTCTTTAGGAGCAGAGAAATGAGTATTGGGGGCGATTTATATATTTGATATTTCTATATCTGTTTATTGGTTCCTGTACACCCTTTGCAATGTGTGCATTTCTTTTTGCAGTAGAGGAAATAAAAAGCTATTCGAAAGCTAATACTCAGGTTGTACACCGAGTACCTTGGAGAAAGGGTCCTTGTTACCCACATATTGGGAATCCCCAGATGTGAGTTGCACAAAACTTTGCTTGAGAGATTTCCCTGGGGTTTTACTTCATGATGGGGGGAGAGCCTGACCTGAAGGATCGAACATGGGGCTGGGTGAGACTAGAATCCCTTGAGCCCCAAACCATGGAGTAACCACTTCAGGGTGGATATTTATGAACATTATATCACACTATGCTTCTGACAGTCAAGTAGCACTTTAGACAGTAATCTGACTGCAAAGTATTTTTAAAGAAGATAGACATACTGGAGAAGTTCGTTGATTCAGCTAATCATTCTCTTCCAAACTTGAATTTGCACTCTGAAAGAAACACAAAGTTGGGGCTATTGGCTTTTGAGAAAGTGGATAATGATTCTTTTCCTAACCATCGCTTTCATCTTTCCAGTTTTCAATGTCCTTGTCTGAGCTGACAGGAAAATGATGTCACTAATACAGGGAGCCTCTGCATCCTCCTTGAAAGGTTAACTAATATGCAGGTCTACAAATTTCATCTCTGACAAAATGCACATCATCTTTCTCAGACGTTTGAAGACTATTCAGTGTCTTTCAATTTCTAACATGGGAAATGTACCAAGCCTGCATAGGATTCACTCCTAAACTATAGTCCAGAGTACAAGGACTCAAGTGTGTAATGGCTGAACAGCACCAGGTGTACAGCACTGAAGGGGGGCGGAATATTATATAAGTAGTCAGGGAATTTTGTACCTCCTAGCCAACCAAAACCTTTTTTCAGCCAGAAATTTGTAGACACCAGTTTAGTTCTCTCTCATTAGAATGTGCACATTTTGGGATCAGGGGTTGTTTGTACTTTTTTGTTTTACCTTTCTTTGTATCCTCAGAATTTAGCACAGTGCCTGGCACATAATAAGAATTTAATAGTGCGTGTTTACTGACTGACTAGTTCTCTGCTTTCCATTGGCTGGATGTATCAATATTATAGTTTAGACGAATTTTGGAAAGTAAAGAGTCTTTGAGGTGGTAGAATACAATTTAGGATCTCTAATCTTCCACTAGAATTCAACTGTGATCCCTTGTTATGATGTGAAGAGTAGCCTAGGTTCTCAAAGACCATATCAATCTATCTTCCATATAATCAACAAAGTGATTTTCCTAAAATATGCATCTCTGTCCATGTCTCTCTGTCTCTGTCTCTCTCTCTCTCACACACACACACACACACACACACACACACGCACACACACGCACACACACACACACCCTCCCCATTAAATATACTGCCTTTTGCCTCTAAGATAAAGTAGGCTCTATACTGGTTGGCATTTAAAGGCCTTTGTCTTCTTACCTTCATCTATTCTTACACATTACTACTCTCCATACACTACAATCTAGCCACCTTGACCTTCTTCTGATTCTTCCATAAGTTTTTAGTTACTATCCTTCATGCCTGAATTTCGCTGCCTCCTCCCCTTCTACCTGTTAAAGGCCCAAGTTTCCTTTAAAGTTCAAGTGCCACCTTCTTCACAAGGCCTGTCCTGCTCTTCCTAGGTCTTAGTGCCTTCCCCAACCTCGTGTGTTAACCTAACCTCCTCAGTGCCGTGCACATTATGATGGCTTTGTTTTCCCTTAAAAGATACAGAGATCATCTTCATCACTTAACTGAACCACAGGACTAAAGACTCAGGTTGTTGACAGCACTTTCTGGTCTCCTGAGCACAAAGAAGCCATGAGGAGCTCCAGGTGATCTTTCAGCTCCCATTGGCTGAATGGACTTGAGTGGTCTCAGCGACTCTCCTTGTTGAATATTCTTCTCCTGCTATTGCTTAGGAAGTCTCCTTTTGTTAACTTGTCAATGGCCCATAAGTATCTCATTCGTTCCAATATCCAAACTAAATAACCAGGCCCAGCACAAAACACCTTACCTTTGCTTCATGTAAGTTTTGTATAACTCGATATGGGCACGCTTTCTCACCCACTAGAACATAAGCTCCTTGACTAGAGGGATAGTTTCACTTTTGTCTTTGTATACACAGTGCATATCATAGCTCCTAGCCTGGCTAGGACTATGTCAGCAGGCATGTAATAAATGCTTGTTTACTGACGGACACCAAGGAACTTTCAAGTTTGGCAAGTCCTACATAAAGTTAAAAAGGCTTTGAGTATGATGAGGCTAGCAACAGATTATCTGTCCACTGAGGATGAACCTAGCAACCAGGATGCCCAAAATATATTAAATTTTTCAGCCACAGCAACTCTTAAAGACCAACTAAGTTACAGAGGATGGGAGATAGGTATTGGAAGAAAGAATAGTCGCACCAGTGAAATCCCCAATCTGTGAAGCACAAAGGGATTCAATTGTTTTTTTTTTCTTTTTTCCTATGCACATTAGAGATTTTAATATAAGCACATGTTCTTCAACTGTTTCAGTTCTGTCTGACTCTTCGTGACCCCATTTGGGATTTTCTTGGCAAAGATACTTGAGTGGTTTGTCATTTCCTTCTCTAGCTCATTTTACAGATGAGGAAACTGAGGCAAACAGTACTTGCCTAGGATCACACAGCTAGTAAGTGTCTGAGGCCAAATTTGAACTCAGTTCTTTCTGATCACAAGCTTGGGGCTCTATACACTGTGACGCCTAGCTGCCTCCAACATACCAAACCCTATTTAACTGGTCCTAGGAAAACATGTCAGGCAAAATGATGTCACATAATGGAAATGGATAATTGGCCAAAGAACATTACTGCAGCTTTGGTTGGAATGTATAAATGATGTTACAGGGAAATAGAGCTGGTCAAGGCAGGGTTTAGCAAGACGTGGATGCATTGATTTTGTTTCCAATTCCTGGTGTGACCCAGATTTTCAGGTATTTTTCACCTGCGTTGGTTAAAGCATCAGATGGCCATTTGGACCTGATCCCAATGCTCTTCCATTTCAGATGTCTTGACACATAGCTCAATTGAGAAAATATTGCTGCCTGCCAGTACTGGAGAAAATTCATCACTGTTCCACCCCTCATGACTCTTTGCTTTGTCACAGTTCTGATATCTGTGGTGATATTCTGAGGGAAAAACACACACTCAACAAATCTTTAAATGCTGAGCATGTAAGAGAAGATGAAGACACTGGTAATTAGTATGTACTTTTCTGTGTTACGTCAAGGTAATTGGGGGATAATTGGAGTATAAGAACAAAATAAGACAATTTCTTAATGTAAAAATGTTTTTAAGGGGCATTCTCTTAGGTGAGTACTGAGGGAGAAGAGAGAACTAATACTATTTGAATGGGAAATATAAACATTTTATTAAATTAGAGAATGGTTAGTAATTGTACATATTACAAAAATGTACCTATACTTTAAGGCTGCATTTACATATTACCAACATGGCTGGAAAATTAAAAAAAAAAGTCAAAATTCTATCTTGGGTCTTCTCTGAATGAGATCAAATAGCCAAAGACAAATTCTCATCCTACACACACATACCCCTATACTCCACCCAACTGTCCGGTGTTGTGAGTATTGTCAGAGTTTGTCTAGGAATTTTTTCACATAGAGAAAAAAATTTTTGGGAGAGAGCTAGGGTTCAGGCTAGGTTATCTCCGAGGTGGCATCAGTTGTAACACAAAGGATTAGCTGGGCAAGAGCATGGGATTGCCCCAGAGGTACACAAAAGACTGTGATATGTGAGATATACAATGAGTGGGAACAGTGGTTTCAGGACTACTTTGTGGAAGTGGTGAAGAAGCATGTCATCTCCTCAGGAAACACTCCCCTTCCTGGATATTGTGACCTTTGGCAAAAACCCTAGTCATCATACTCTAGTTATAAGTTGCAGGTGTTATGAAAATAAAACTTTCTGTTTCAAAATGATCTCCACTATTTTTTCGGGAACACAAATCAGTTTGGTTTTAGTAACAGATGTGAGCCTCTTTGTACACAGATCATCTATGGAGGATTCCTGAGAGAGTTTGGACAAAAATTTCACAGAATAGGAAGGCATGGTTGAGTTGTGATCCCCACTTCTGGAAGTAGTGAAGATACAGATGAGATAATAGGTCCAACTAAGTACTGAAGGATGTATGTAACTTACTTTCTAGCCTTGACACTTACTGTTTAATAGGACTAATGTATAAGTAAATACTGTTATCAATGTGGTTTTGAGTCTCTTGTTTTGACATTATTTTCCTCTAATTCAAACAGTTGTTTTACACCAAGGATTTCCACTTCCTGGAGAAGGAAAAAAATTGCTTCTATACTCTCCAGATAAAGTAGACACCTAGGTGGATATTAGAGAGAGAAAGAGTAAATAGGACAAAATGCCTCTAATCGACAGTGACAGGAGCTCAACCCTACGGGACTGCTGGGATGGCAATGGAAATCTATGAGTAATTAAACTGTAGTAAACACAAATAAATTGAAAGTAAATAAAGAGGCAGTATGACACATGACATAGTGGCTAGAGAGTCAGGCCAGATCTGGGTTCAAGTCCTTTCCCTAATGCATACTGCCTGAGTGAGCCTGGCAAAGTCATATAACTTCTCAGTGCCCTAGGCAACTTTCTTAAGACTGCAAAGCTTTCTTTTATTAATTATTTTTTTCTGTATTCTAGAATTAAACACTGTACAAAACAAGCATTTCCATCTACAAAGTAGAACAAAAAAATAGGATTGTACATGAAAATGCGAATCTCTATTATGTATAACTTCTTGTCACATACATATATATATATATACATATATACACACATATAATAAATTCAACATACAGAACATACAGCTCTCAAAGCAGTCCCACTTGTCTATGTTTCCCTCTGGCCTTTCCTGTGCATTTTTACAAAATGCTTCAATGCCCCTCTTTCCTTTTCTTCTTGGCAACCCTATTGCTAGGTCTCCTTTCCCGAAGTCTACCCTCCTTGCCTCCCAAACAAAACCAAACTGTTGTAACAAATTTGAGTGTGTCCTCTCTCTGTCAGCAGGAAGAGAGCACACTTCATGCTGAGCCCTCTGGAAACATGGGTGGTCACTGCACTGGTCAGAGTTCTCCAGTCTGAGACTATAAGTTGCACAGAAGGTGCCAATCTAAATTGGTAAAGGGAACTTCCTTTTTGGGCATTCTCTAAACCAATGAAATCATAGCTCTGGTCTCATCTTATCCCAAGCTGCAATTTGGTGAGGATATGAGGATCAGAAGTAGATTCTAAGAGAGGGAAAGTTGCAGAGTGGGAATCTAGCAATGGTTCTCTGGCACTAAAATGGTACTGTTTCTAAGCAACTTTTAATTGGTATAAAAGAAGATGTCAAAGTAAATTGTATAATCTTCATGTATGTTGAGAGGTTGCGTTGTTTAATAGACTCTCTTCACTAGAGAAGTTGTAAGAAAGTTTTATTGATGCCACTTTTTTACATCGTTGTCCCTTTCCAAGATCCCCCTCCCCCACTACTACCAATAGAACCCTCCCTTCTAACAAAGTGGGGTTAAACAAAGGTAGTCAACACAATGAGCATGTTGGACCTTGGATATCCTCAATGCCCACATCTCTGATGAAAGGGAGGCAGGAGACATGCTACTCTAGTAGTCCTCTGAAGTCATGATTATTTACCTCATGGTCTTTATTTACACTTTCCCTGAACTATTGGGTCACTAGAAAAAAAATGTATTTGCTCACAACACTATGTTGATTAAAGAGGGTGGCTTTTGATATTCTTTGGGATTTCCATTGCATTTACCATGAGGTTGAAGCCAGTTTCCCAAATTTCCCAAAATCTGAAATTGCTCTTCTAACACACAACTACCTTGGGTCCTTTGAGCCTTGGCTGCCTATCACATTGAAACAAAGTGCTTCTATGAGCTCTAGGTTTTTTCTTCAGGAATAATATAGTTATAAGTTATCAAGTGAGCAGATCTCCTTAGGGCCACCGAAAATCTGATTGGACCTGAGGAAGCTCTAAACTGAAATGTAAGACTTTGCTGTCTGAGAGATTTCTGGAGTGTTGACATGAATTTTTCTGCTATAGGGAGTCATTTGGGCTTCATCAATTGGACCTGTGTGCAAGGAACATGCTACCATTTATGCTGCTATGGTCAATGTTTCCGTGGTATCATTTATTTGGCAGGACACCTTCAGAAAACAGCCTCTCAGGCATGGCTATTACCAAAAATAGCAAGACAATCGTCTTATAGAACACCAAAGAGCCATATTAAGTCTTTCTTCCTGTTCCTAAGTGAATGGGATTAGTGATTGTTAAGCTCTCAGGAGAGAAAGATTAAAAAAAAGAAAGGAAAGCCAAGATTCATATCAAAAGGAAGTACTCGGAGGACAAATCAATCTGATAGAGGGCATTGGAGATTTGCAATCTGGGATGATGGGAGAGGCAGGTGTCTGACAAATTTAGGACACTAAGCTAGCTAGATTA
Organism: Phalanger gymnotis; assembly: GCA_028646595.1. Lineage (NCBI taxonomy): Eukaryota > Metazoa > Chordata > Mammalia > Diprotodontia > Phalangeridae > Phalanger > Phalanger gymnotis. Next base: position 13,138,641 of record CM053628.1, read on the forward strand.
TGGACAAGAAGAATCCTCTTTCCTAGAACTCGAGTTGTTTTCCTAGCAAGCCCAGACTGGCTGTGACTAAATATAAAGGGATAAAAAATAAGTCAGGCTCCTTACATTACAGCTTGGGTATCTCTTAAGGAGGCCTTCCTATGACCAAACACTGAGAAGTATCCTGGGCCTCAGGAATCCAGGGCAAACATTTCATTGTGAATGCCTGGCATCTTTGTTACACTCTCAGAACAAACCTCTTTTTCTCTATCTTTGTAAGAGAAACAAGCAAAACTAAAATGCTTGCTTTAGTTTTGCGGATTTCTTTAAGCTTCCTCCTCCCACTACCCCATTTGCAATTATATTGCAATTTCTACATAAGAAATGATGTGCTTTTAAAATGGCATTTGATGTGAATGTAAATCAGATTTTTAATCCTGCTGGAAATACAGTCAAGACATGAATCAGTATCCTTCTTTAACTTCAATAACTGACTTCCAACCAAGCCTGGGAGAGTTCCCATGGTTACGCAGCTCTTACCAACTTTCATCATTTCTTTGTGATCAGGTGTCTTGTGATTCTTCATTTATTATAGCCTGTTAGTAAATTACAGCCCATTTGAATTTCACAATTACCTCCTGGAATGAAGGAACCAATCTGAGTTAATAATACCTTCCTATAAGGTCAGCTATAGCCAAGGCATAGACTATCATTTAAGTTTTAAAAATCATTATTATTACTGGCCAATCAAAATTCTGATAGTTGTTTACTGCCCTCTAAGACATTTTCCTTCCTTCCTCAATGAATTCAGCAGTGCCTGGCTCACAGTCTTTCTCTGCTCCCCGAATTCTGCCCTCATATTAGGGGGCTTCAGCACACATGTGGCTAGATACTCCCTCAAATATCCTTACCTCCTCAACCTACAGCCTGCTCATTTCCCATGATACATTCCTCCACAATACCTCAGCTCTATACAGAGATAGTGTTGATCTTGCCATCACCCACAAATATTCCACTTCCGTGTTTATGAACTATGAAATTCATATATGATAACAATCTGTCATCATCTTACCCCTCCCTCTCTATGCCTTCCAATCCTAAACCCTGTTCTTCTTCTTTGCCATGACCTCCAATCCCTTGATCCCTTAGCTCTTTCCCAGACCATCACACACAATCTACTCTTTTCCTCATATTGACCACTTAGCAAACTAGTCTAACTCTATACTGTCCCGTTGCCCTCTTATTCTATCACTGATCTTGACCTTGTAACATCTCTCACATGTGCTCCCGTCTCTCCTCTGACACTGCCACCACTCTGGTGCAGGCCTTCATCACTTCACACCTAGACCATTGCGATAGCCTGCTGATGGGTTTCCTGGCCACAAGTCTCTCATCACTGCAATCCATTTTCCATTCAGGGCCAGAAAGATTTTTGTAAAACACAAATCTGACCGTGTCATGCACACACTCCTCCCACACTCAGTAAACTCCAATGGCTCCCTATCACCTCCGGGATCAAATATAAAATCCGTTTGTCAATGTCTTTCTATAAATCCTCCATAAGAGATCTATTTGTTTGTTCAACAAAAGAATATAAGTTCCTTAAGTGAAGAGGTATTTTCATTTTGTCATTAGATCCCTAGTACCTGATATGATGGAGACACTTAATAAATGCTGAATGAATGAAAAATGAACAAAGGAAGGAAGGAAAGAAAGAAGAGAAGGAATACACATTAATAAGGGCCTATGGTATGCAGAGTACTCTTCCATGGAAACACATTTATATCTGTATAGCAAAAACAATTCTAAAGTCCCAAAGTAAATGGAATAGTATTTCCAATGAAGTTTGTTGGGTGCTGTGAAGTTGCAGGTCAAACTTTTGTTGGATGCATTTAGCAATAACAAAGCCACTGGAACTGCAAATATAGGTTTATAATGGAAATGCGGCCCCAATTATAACACCCCCCTGGGCTAGGAGCATGGTAATGTGCTAGGCTGAAAATACAGTTCTTTTCCTTTTTCCTTTCCTCTCTTATCAGATAATACAACTATAAAGAGACAGATAGGAAAGAATTGTCAACAAAGTACCAATTTTTTCCCTTCACTTTCCCCCTTTGAATAGTATTTGTTTGTGCTTAGGCATTAAGCCACTTCTCCCAAACTTTCCGCCATTATGTAAAACTCATGCTATTGTCCCAAACTTTAGCAGGAATATTCTCTGGACAATGGGCCCAACTGGATTATTTCAACACCTTTGGTGGAATTCAGGGTAAAGGGATTTTATACTCCCAGTTGTAAAAGTAAAAAGAACAGTGAACTCCACTTAGTCTATCCCACCAGCTTTTTCCTTCTTGCCTTATAGTTATATATATGTATATATATATATATAAATTATATATATAGATATCTATATATATCTATATCTATCTATATCTATATATATATCTATATCTATCTATCTATCTATATATCTATATATATATATAAAAGACAACAAACAGACAAAGAAGCAAAGGACATCATCTGCAGGGGTTCCTGGACTGGGTTTTTGCTTGGTTTTGCTTGGTTTGGTTTGATTTTTCTTTTTTTTGCCAGATTAAGTAGGGGACACAGATTGCTCATCATTTTTTCAAACGGACATTTCACTTCCAGTTGAGAAAGTGTTAATGAAGCATTCACACGTTTACAAAGTGAAAAAGCCATAAGAGAATGAAAAAAGCCCTTCTAATCACTCCTTAGGAATATACTAGAGTGCAATGACTGAGCCTGTGTGATCTTCACATATGGTGGATGAGGCAAAAGATAAAATGGGCTTTAAATCTACAAGTGATTTGTTCCAAATAACGTGTTTGCAAAGATTCTAGCTTTCTGCGCCTTAATGTGGTCACCAGGAAACAGGAAGCAGATATTAGCTTGGAATAAGGCATTTTCCAACATCTTTCAACAAAATGAGTCTGTGCCACATTGAAAAGAATTACAAATTGGACTGATTCGTTGTTCTGCAAACTGACTGATGGGCTTATTTGCCTGAACTTCTGATTTTAGCAGCTACCTACAGACCTTTGCTGTTGGACCTCTCAAGGCTGCCTTTTCCCAGTTCCCATTCATTTCTATGGATCAATCAGAGGGCATCTCTATTATGTCTGCATCTCACCCTCACTCCCTCCTCAAACCAATCTGGACTACCAGGTCATGAGAGGAACAAGGAACAGCTAAGTTTGCCTGCTAATAGGAAGGGTCTGAAGAGATGTCATACACTCCTCATCTCCTGGAAATGTGAACTACAGGGCTCGAAGTCAGAGCCCTAGGGGAACAGAGAAGACATGATAGTGATGAAGCAGAGTCACTCTCCATGTTGTCTGTACCGATCGCTACATTCTTGTTCCATGAGCTAACCATGTCTTTGAGAAGCAGTTGGAGGTCGCAATAAGTGCCAGTAACCTAATGGAAAACCATTGGGTGCCTAGCCCATGCTCATTATGTAATAAGGAGCAGAAATCCTGAGTTACCAGCCCTACTGGAACAGAGATAGGCATCAAGGGCAAAGGAGTTTAGGAAGCCCAGTGTGACTGCATTGTACTCTCTAAAGCCTTTTGTCTACTTGCTGGAGAAATAGCTATGGGTGATTAAGCAGATTAAATTGTACCTTTCCCAGAATTTTGGGGTTTAGATCAGCCTATGTACAGTCTGGTGGCTGACTGGGCCTGGGAAAGTTGCCCAGATGTTTTGTTGTTTATTGTTTTATGCATTTGTCAATTCTATGCCAAAAGTGAAATGCTCTATATGGTATCCAAGAAAACCTCTCTGTTACCATGAAGAGTCAAATCCATTCGGCCAAGGTCATGTGACTGGGGCTCAGTAAACTATACCAAGTTCACCAAGGTGGCTTGTTTTGCCCCTAGAATGGGACTTGCAAGCTGAATTTTATTTCTTAAGTCCAGACTAACATCCCCGCCCCCCACACCCTATACTTAATGCAGCCATTCTGAGAAAGGAGAGACTGAGGAAGCCAACGTTGTCTGTTCTTTGAGAACCAGACTGAGCTTGACTGATCACATCATGAAGAAGGGTAGACCTTGGTGAGTATAGGATTGCCAGTCTGATTGAAACTTCCCTCTGCCTGGAAGGCTCTCCCTCCGAGTCCCCCAATCTTGGCCTCTCTGGTTTCCTTCAAGCTTCAGCCCAAATCCCACCTTTTGTGAGGAACCTTTCCTGGTCCCCCTCAATGCTAGTGCCATTCTTCTGAGATTACCTCCAATTTACCTTTTATACCTCTCATATGGATCTAGTGGTTTCTATGTTGTTTCCCCTATTAGAATGTGAACTCCTGAAGGACAGAGCCTTTTTAAAACTTTTTTTGTATATATAGAGCTTAGCAGAATGCCTGACACAAAGTAAGTGGTCAATAAATGTTGGTTGACTTGACTGGCTAGACTGTTGAACAGGTGCAAGGCAACAGCTAGCAGCATCACCTGCACGAGGCATAGGAAGGGGCTCCAGCCACTGAGAGGCAGGGGATGCTTTCCTCCTGTGTCTCAGCACTTGAAATGACTGCCATGGCAACAATCTATGTTAGCTTTTGATTTGGCCTTCCTGAGCAAACCAACACATTCAATGAATGCTTTTTAGGAGCAGCCCCAGGCAAAGTTGTGGTTTGTCTCCAGTCCTTGGCCCCTACTCACCCAAGCTCCCCAATGTTGGTGCTTCCTCTCTTCAAACATTCTATTCCAAGGACTGCTCCCTTGGGCCCAGCACCTTCATGCAATCTCCCTTGCAATTCAGGTTTTATCATTGTCATATCCCAACTGCTCCCCTCACAGCTAGCAATGAAAACTCACTATCTTACAGGATCCATTTCTGTAATGTTGGACTTGGAGGAAGGAATATCTGGCTTCGAAGCCTTCCTCTGACACTACTTGAATGGCTCTAAAGAAGTCCCATAACCTTTGTGAACCACAGTTACTTCATTTGTAAAATCAGGAGGAAAATACCGCCTGTAGCACCTACCTCCCAGAGTTGTTGAGAGGCTTAAGTGTCTGTAAAATGATTTGCAAACCTAAACGTTCTCAGAAAAGCTCAGCTATAACAATCAGCTAACTGGAAACCACCATGCTATAAAGGGTAAAGAGTATGGTTCAAGGCCTTCTCTTCCCTCTCAGCGAACACGTAGCTCTGAGCATCTGAATATTGCCTTACCAGACATTACGTTGTTGGATGCTTGAACGTTGAAACATTTCAGGCCAAGTAGTTGGAGAAAGAATTGCCACAGGCAGGTTGTTTTGGATTTTTGTAAAGGGATGGGGGCAGTGAAAGGCAGTTGTTGAGGACTAGGATGCTTATAAAATCTCTCCAACTACCATGTGGACTCTGGCTCCAGTAAGTATCCCTGAGCCGAAGAAGACACCTCCATGTGTCACCATGTGGAGCCAGGCTTAGGACTCCTTTATGAGAGCGGCAACACTACCAAAACCTCTAGACCTGGAGTCAAGAGACAGGTGTCTATAACGACTCTGAGACTGCCTACTTGTGTGACCTTGGGCAATTCATGTCAGTTGGTGTCTCATTTGTATAAATGGAATAGTAATATTCCATTCTACCTACGTCCCAGAGCTGTTGTAAGCAAAACATCGTCTAAACCTCATAATGTCTATCTAAGTGGATTTGTTTCAGTGATGATGGTGATGGCGGTGGTGTGGCTACCTCAAGCACTTTTTCTGGTCACACGAGTTGAAAGTCTTCTTTTTTTTCCCTCCTTCCCCTTCTCAAGAAGTCAGAAGAGCCTCTCTAAAAGCTTTTCCTATGAAAGATACCCAAGGCATTATTTTAATATAACTTATGGATGTTTATGCAAGGCGAAAAAAAAAGAAATGGATCTGAGATTTAGAGCCAGAAAAGACCCTATAGTGAAACCTCTTCATTTTTCAGATGAGGAAACTGAGACCCAGAGAGGTTAAATGACCTTCCAAGGTCAGGAGGTCTAAGTGTCAGAAGCAGAAAGTGAACCCTCTGACCTCTGACACAAAATCTAGGGCTCTTTCCATTGGATACATTTGGAAAGCGTAGTTATTTTGAAAAACTGCTTTGCCTGGAAGATAATCTTAATGTCTCATTTAAATGCTATATAGTTTAAAGTAGTCTTGAACAAATATTTGTTGCAAAGACCCCATAGACTAGTATTTTTTAAATAATGCATTAGATTGGTGTGGTATAGTTTTAATGGGAACCCCACAGCTAAAACCTAGTGCATCACTTAGAAAGGATAACTCTCTGGAGTGTTTGCTGTAAAAGTATACAATGGAATCAATGCAATATGGATCAGGGCAAGTCTCAGCTATGAAAAGGGAGGCTTTCTTTTTCTGTTTGTTCAATAAATAGGTTCTTATTTTACATTCAAGGCTCCTTTTAAAAAGGCGTTTTCATTCTCTGCATGTGCCACTGAGGGGAAAAAAGCTCAGGATATGGCAAGCACGTGCCAAGGAAGACAGGTTGCTGGCTTCAGATCCCAGTGCAATGCAGGTAGCTTCACTCTGTTGCCAGCCAGACTGAAATCCTGGTCCTGGACATCTTGATCATCTATGCACAGACTCCTTGTCAGTCCATGGACCCCAGCTTAAGAATCTTTCCTCCAAGAAATGCTTATTCATGCCACCACTCTTACCTCCTCTAGGTAAGGGACCTGGACAATGAATTCCTGTGGTGCTAAGGATTACGAAGTAAGTGAGTCATAAGGAACCTTAGCAATCACCTAATGAACCTACAGTTAAATTTGACAGATGGAGAGGAAATGATTTGTCCAAGGTCACATAGCATGGTATATGATCTTCCCTAAGACATGTCAAAGTTCAGAAAAAAATAGGGTACTGGGATGAGGCTTGGCAGATTCATCCTTGAAACAAAACCAGGGATATTTTAAAGTGCCACAATTTTCATTAAGCTCTGCTTATGCCACATGAATTTGTAGATTATTTTTTAAAAGAACTTACTCCCCAGCTGTGTTTTCCTCACACAGTCCTATATTTAAGCTTTTCTTCTTTAATCTGCTTTTAACATTTCTAACATTTAGAGACAGCTTCATAATTTACTCTAATTTCCAAATTTGAATTAATTCATTGCTGGTGTCTCTGTTGAAAGGCTTAATTATCCATCTTCAAACAAACAAACAAAAACACCCAGGAAGAGATTTATGAAATTTATGAAATCACTTGCTGGGACATGGCATTGCTATGAACAAAATCTTTAGATTGCCGACCCCACCCCAAGAGATAAGATCTTCCTGGTCTACAAGTGACTTCAAACACATCATTTGCAAATAAGTACGGCATCTGGAATAGACAGACTTCCATCCTTAGCCTCAAAGTGACATGTGACATGGTCTTCTTTATTCTCCGTAACTAGACAGTTGTTGAGGGAAGGGTTGATTCCCTATAAATCATGCATATGATGAAACACTGAGAACCTTCTAAATAAGACCCATAAACACTCTGAAGAATTCAGCCAAACTGTCCATATAGGAAAAACTAAGTGGATGCACAATTTTCATTGTCTAGACTCAACTATGCAGGGAGATGGATGTTACATTGAGTCAGTCCATGAGCACCTGCCTTGGACAGACAAGGAACTGAATTCAGAATTGAACAGGTGGAGAACAGTGGGATGGACTGCCTTTAGAAAACTTCATTAAGAAAAGTACAATATTGAGGAATAAGGAAGAAGAGTCAGGCCATATCTGGAGGAGAGTTTTGTAGGAAGGATGCTGATAAGTTGGAGAAGAGAAAGGTAACCAAAATGGAAAAGGGTCTTAAATCTAGGTCATATAAAATCATTTGGAGGAACTCAGGATGTTTAGCCTGAAGAAAAGAAGACTTACGGAGCGCAGGGCAGCTTTTCCCAAATATTTAAAGGACTGTCACATAGAAAAGTGAAGTGTCTTGTTTTGCCTGGCGACAGACAGCAGGACCAGGAACAACTAGATGGAAATTGCAGGGGGAAGATATATGGAAAAAAATTCCCAACCATTCAAACCTTCCAAAAATGGAATGGGGAGCCTTGGGAAGAGACAGGATTGATCTCATTGAGTCTTCAAAAAAAGGTGAGAGGAGCCCCGGTATCTCGTTCAGCTACAGGTTGAACCAGGTTGGCCTCTGAAAACCCATGCTGACATGTGGTGACAGAGCCAAAAGAACCTTAAACATCAGTATATAGTAATGATAATAATAGTAGTAATAACTAGACTTTATGTTATGCTTTAAGGTTGGCAAAATACTTCACATGTTATCTCATTTGATCCTTACAACAACCCTATGGGCTAGGTACTATTATTATCTCCATTTCCCAGATGAGTAAACTAAAGTGAACAGAATTTAAGTGACAAGCCTAGGGTCACACAGCTAAGTGTTTGAGCTACATTTGAACTCTGGTCTTCCTGAATCCAAGTCCAGTGCTATTTGCACTGCGCCACCAAGCTTCAGCAATCTAACCATCTCACTTGGTAGATGGGGAAACGAAGGCCCAGAGAGTTTAAATGACTTGCAAGTTTAAAGAAATATTCTTAATGTTTCAAATTTATTACCTTCAAAGTACAGAATACCTTCTGATAAAAACATTTGTTTTTTTTAAGACACTTTAAATACATTTTCAGTTTGTTAAATATTTTCCAATTACATGTAAAAAATTTAACATTTTTTTTTAAATTTTGAATTCCAGTTTCTCTCCCTTTCTCTTGTTCCTCCCCAACTCTTGAGAAAGTAAATAGTATCATATTTATTATACATGTGAAGTCATGTAAAACATATTTCCATCTTAGCCATGATGCAAAAGAAAATACACGTACAGCCCCCCAAAACACCAAGAAAAATAAGGAAAGTAAAAACAGTATGCTTCCATCTACACTTAGAGTTCACCCATTGTCTCTCTAGAGGGGGACAGAATTTTTCATCATGGGTCTTTTGGAGTTGTCTTGGATCACTGTCTTAATCAGCATCACTCAGTCTTTCACAGTTGATCATCATACAATATTGCTGTTACTATGTATGCTATCCTGGTTCTGCTCACTTCACTTTGCATCAGTTCATATAAACTAGTAGAAACTTTTGTAACAATATTTTGGCAGATAAAACAACACCCATACACTTCAAATATCAAAGTATGCAAAACGTTACATCAAATCATTCCTCACTGATCCCCTTTACTCTCATATTTCTCACAACCGCTTCATCACTTACAATCAAAAGGCCCCATTACCTACAAAATTTGGATCAAAGTCAAGAAGCTCCTGGACAATTCCATGGCATAAAGTTGGAACGTAGCAATAAGACAGCAGAAGAAATGTTTACTTATCTATATCGGAATCTCAGCATTTTAGAGTTGAAAGAGAATTGGCAGTCTACCCACTCCAGTATGAATCCTCAAAACCAATTGAACTCCAGACCCTATTTTAGATCTGTTGAATACCATAACTTTCAGCTAAATTACTAGATTACTTCTGTACGTGAGTTTGCTGAAGTACTTAATGACCACAATAGGAGGAAAATGTGCTAAGAAGGTATTTTGCTGCCATGGACATTACTTTAAAGAGGGACACAGTCAAGCAAGCATTTATTAAGCATCTTCTATATGCCAGGAACAGTGCTCAGTGCTGTAGATACAAAGAAATGTAAAAGATAGTCCCTGCTCTCAACAAGCTCACAGTCTAATGGACTTAATAAATGCTAGTTGACTAATAGCACTTCACTAGTCCCACCTGCCATTTTTTTCAATACCCACAGATGTCTGTTTGGAGCCAGAAAGTTTACCCCATGGGCAGTTGAGTGTTCATTTAGTACTCCTCTACTTATCTTAGGTTTCAGTGTTGCATAGGTTTCAAAATCTGACACAGGAAATGGGAACAAAACATAAGTTCTTTCTTCAATTCCTCTCCATCACCCATGATCATCAATCCATTTAACTCAAGTGGTACTCTCGCCCTTTGCTGATCCTCCTCTTTCCCCCTAATTTTTGAAAAATCACTACAAAACCTCATTGTGCAGGTCTTAGTATTTCTTGCCTCATTCTGAGCTTTAGCTATCCAGACACCTTCTTGCAGAATGGTTCCACACTCTTCTATTCAACCTCCATAAGCTCCCTTTGCTTGCAGCTTCTGCAATTTTTTAAAAGAGCAAAGTTGGTAAGTAAATCCCCTATGCATCCACATTTATCTTTCTCAACAACTTTTCCCTTTCCTCATCTGAGCTGCTTCTCTTTAGGTTTATCTTTATGCCCATCATCCCTTGATCCCTGACTCCATTGCTTCAAAGATTCACGTTTCATCTGTGTGGGGTTCTCTTTTCAACCGCTCTAGGTCTCAACAGAAGGGACTCTCAAGTAATGGAATCAAAGCAACTAAATAAATAATCAACTGCTGGTTAACCTTCTAGTGAAAGACTTGACCGAACTTAGTAGGCAGACCCTGAGTTCTCAAAGCTGATCCATTGAAGCATGGGTGCCGGCAGGCCCTGACAAACCTGCCCTCCTGACTAGCTCAAACTAATGATGGAACGAGTTGGCATGGAGATCTAAAGCTCAAATGGTATGCGGCTTCTCCTTGATTTTGTTCATGTGGGTTGTCTACTTGCATAGTTTTGCCCCATTTTGGAACTACTCTGAAACTTATATGATAAAACGTACAAACCTACCCAATTTTGTAACTATACAATCTGAAGCCCCAAGTCATCATGGCTTTGAAGTGGTAATGGGGTGGGGCTGAGGGGCCAGCCAAAGCTTTCATGAGTTTGCCTGGAATGCCAGCTGAGCATGCCCGTGCCCAGAGGTGGAGCACTATAGTAACTTTGACAAGCTTGGCAGTACCAGGAGTGTTGGCAGTGGGGGCAATAAGGTAAATGTTTGAATTGCTGCTTATTTCCCTAATGGGAAATCAATTCCTTTTGGAACAAGGATGAAATAAGACCAGACACAGTAACATATGTAACAAAAAGTCAAATGGAAGCAACATGAAAAATTATTAACAAATAAATTTAAATTAATGAGGCTTAAAAGAAAAGCACGGGTAGGGAACCAATACACTTAGATTCCTCTCTTTGCATAATTAGTAACAACAATGATGCTGATGATGGAACCAAAGGGTAGAGGGCACTTGGCCTGATGCATTTATTAAAATATTAAAGAACCATGACTTCATTGGTGCAAAGAACTCCCGGTAAGGAAATTCCTTCTACTAGTGTATCTCAGAAGTTATTCTGTGAAAGCATCTTGCCCAGGATTAAAGCCGAATATTGTCAGAAGTGGAGCTTGAACCCAGGTCTTCCTGAATGTGAGGTCTGATCTCTACTCTTTGCTGCCTCTCCTTGAATAAATTTCTTGAATTCTCTGAATCTCAGTGTCCTCATCTATAAACAGGCTACTAATAACTATAGTACCTACCTAGAGAGCCAATATATGGAAATGGATAGAGCACTGTGTGTCAGTTGGAAAGACCCGAGTTCCTCCCTCAGACAGCTTTGTGACCCTGGGCAAGTCACTTAACCTTTCTCGCCAAACAGTGAAATGCTTTCAGATCCAGAAACAATATTTAAATTCCAGACTTTGTGAAACTAAACCCTGCTCTTCACATTGCCACATCATTCAGTGTTGGATTTTTTCAAAAATAGTCTCCATTGGCTTCTACAAAGTATAGAACATGTGCACATTTTCGGTAATTGACACGAAAGGCAAAAACCTTTAAATATTTCAGAGCAGTTTGCTCTAACCCAGTATAGCCATTACTCCTAATAACTTCCCATTTGGTTCTGAAACTGGGAGGTGGGAGGTTTGGGAAAACAAGAGTGAAAATAGGCTCTGTAAGATACTGGATAGAACACTACCCTCAGAGCAGGAAATCCAGGGTATCAGTCCAGGCTTTGCCAGGATTACTCAAGGCAAAGAGGTAGCACCACGGTAGATATCACATTAGGCATGGAATCAAGAAGACCTGAGTTCAAATTTGGCCTCAGACACTTGCTAGCCATGTGACCTTGGGCAAGTCACTTCACCCCGGTTGCCTCAGTTTCCTCATCTGTAAAATAAGATGGAGAAGGAAATGGCAAACCACTGTAGTATATTTGCTGAAAACAATCCAAGTGGGGTCATGAAGAGTTGGACACAACTGAATGATAATGTCTCTATATACATACATATAGATAGTGTGTATGTATACATACACATATACATATACACATATAAACGAAATATGTATCTCCTTGAAAGCAAACATAGATCTAGATTTCTTTGTTCAGTGGCAAAGTTTGGTTTAAATCACTTGTATCTAAGCCTTTTTTTTTTGGTCAATAACATGAGGACAGGCTGAGGCAACAGCCGAGGCACAATGTACCAAGTCATAATCAGGCTGTAATCTACATCATGGAGGAAGTCCACAAACAGCGTTAGTTTAAGGACTTCGAGGTTTAAAGGAGGTTTTCAGTACTGAACTACAATTAGCTCCAAAGGGGCAGGGGAGGGGACAGGGAGACAAGGGCCTGCAGTATGAAGCTGCTAGAAAAAGCCGAGAGATTGGGAGCTCCATGAGGACAGGGTCTTTCTTTCACCTCTTTTTGTGTTCCTAGTGCTTAGCACAGTACCTGGCATACTGTAGATGCTTAATAAATGTTCATCCAATAAAGAGGTTAGTGAACAGCATATCTTGTTTGCTTCCCCTGCCTACGTAAGTGATGCTTAATCTTGAACATCTTATAGAGGATTGGGGCTCACGGAATAGCTAGAAACTGCAAAGGAAATTGACCCTATGAGGAAATGAAATCTGGTCTGGACTATTGGGGACAAAAAGAGAGTGCTGAAGGTGCACACCGTGGACATATCGAAGTTTGCTGTAGTGTTCAACGTAAGTCCCTCCAAGCATCTGCAGAGATGATGTGCGCCAAGTTGAGTTGAGTTGAGTTTGAGGTATGAACTGACGCTCTCTCTCAATGGGCCACAGGCTACATGGCAAATTAAGCTGTATAAAAATGTGTTCTGCTACTTGGAAGGGGAGAAAGGTAAGTTAGGGGAAAGCCTGGGCCCAGAGTGGGTGCTACAGAGAGAAAATAAATAATTATGCCCCACTCATACCAAAATGGATTCTTTCATTCAGCTAACTTCGTTTCCTTCATCTGCCTGCTCCCGTGCATAGTGGCTACCAGTGTGTGCCAAGAAAGCAGAAAAAGAAACCATAAATTATATAAAGCTCTTTAAAGAATAATCATAGGAAGAAAAGCTCTACCTCTCAGAGAATAGCCTGTGGTATGTCCTGCTAGATTCTGGGATGAGGAGATGCAGAACCTGATTAAATGGACCAAAACATACTTAAAATGTGCTGCAGGCTGACCTAATCTGAAGAAGTAAGACCTTTTTGATTATCATCATTTCCAATGTAATAATTGTTTTATTCATTTATTTTTCATCATAAATGGCTTTGTCATTATCCTCAGCGAGCTCTAGAGATGAGAATGATAATACTGCCATCTGTGGGCAACATGAATAACTGTTAGCATTGCTGAAAGGATGGGGATTGGAAGCTTATGGGAGGCCCGGGAGAGATGGAAGAAAAGTCATAATGGGAAAATGAGTTTCAGACAATGCTTCGCAAACTGAGAGGTCATTCATTCTATCACACTCTAAGGTCTCTTGCATTAAAGAGCAGGAACCATGGTTTTCGATCACTCAGTTGTCTCAGAGCATCTGAAAATGAGCCCTAGAGCTAGAAGAGACGTCAGAAGCCCATCATCCAACCTTCCCATATTCCAGATGAGGAAAGTGAGCCCCAGAGGTGCTATGTGACTTACTCAAAGTCACACGGGTAGAAAGTGTCAGGGTGAAGATTTGAACCCAGGTCCTCTAATTCCTGATACAGTGCTTTCTTGACTGGGCCATGTACAGAGACAGTATTTTCCAGAAATGAGAACTGCTTGAATAATGTCCCTGTAGGCAAGAGTCATTATTAGTTGACTCATCCCAGTTTCACCATGAAGGACTCTGGGAAAAATGGTTTCCCCAATGGAGCTCCCCTACTGATACCACCTCCACTAGCAAGACACTGGAAGGACAAGACCGAGCGAGCGCTCTGGGGCCTTATGTTGCCCCAAATTCGGATGCTTAAAGGACTTTTCCAATGTTGCCACCCTTTGTAGGAATTTAAAGTAGGAATTAGTATCATGAGCTAATAGGGGATTAACAGGTAAACAAGTTTGGCAAACAAGAATATGTGAAGGGGAGTAATATATACCTAGAAAAGTAGGCTGGAGCTAGTCTGAGAAAAGTTTGAAAAGCCAAGCTTGTAAATTATTCTAGAAGTTACAAGGAGTCCTAAAGATTCTTGAGCAGGAGAGCAACTTGACTAGGGTTTTTGATGGAGGGGTAGAGGATGGATTGGGGAATGGAGAACTAGCCTCAGAGAGATTAATCAGGAGGTAATTGCAATAGGCCAGGTAGGAAAATCATAAACCCAGTCACTTTCTGCTAATCTCTTTAACATCAAAAATTATGCAGGAGCAGCAGCGGCACAGTGAGTAGAGCACCGGCCCAGGAGTCAGGAGAACCTGAGTGCAAATCCAGCCTCAGGCACTTACGAGCTTTGTCACTGCAGCCAATGGAAAGGGGACTGGAAACCCAGCTGGGGCCAGTCCTGTCCCGCCAGAGGTTATTTAGTCTAGAGGTGCCCCCACGGCTGCAGTGACTCAGGCTGAAAATCCACCTCCCACAAGCAATGAAGAATGTTGAGTTGGCTTTGTCCAGTCACAGGAAAGAAAGGAGGAGAGCAATCTGCCTTGACAGAGGGAGTTATCACAGTGGGAGTTCTTGCACCTATTTGAAGTCATAGATTGTCCTGACCCATACCTCTCTCGGCCAGGGCTCAGAGGAGTCAAGGGACTTATCCAGACAGTGGAAAACCTGAGGCTATAAATCATGTGAATAGCAAGTCTTGGAATAGGCAACGGTCTAGTCTCTATTCTGTTCAGTTCACTGCTTCTCAATCACCAGTAGATGGAAAAAAGAGGGAATATTTCACCCCAGCAAGAATGTATAAGCTAAGTTGTCCTTACCTGTGATCAAAGTCATTGGGAGAGCTAAGAGTAGAATTACTGAGTCTTATTCACCACCACAGGCCACTCTGACTTTCATACACAGCATTTATGATCTTGCGGTCAAAATGTGGGGTGAATTCTTGAGTTTCCATAAGCATATGGAAAATAACTTTAAATGTTAGAATCCTGCTAGCTTGGGACTTTTGCTGGAACTGCAAAAGGAAATGTTATTTGTGCTGACTTGTAACAGATCAGTTGCTCTGGGACCTGGTTTATAAGGCTGTGGCAGTATAGTCCCAAGCCCATCTCCAAAAATTCTGACTCTACGGGAGTTGGTTAGAGAAAGCCTGACTGTTCATTCCATTCAGGGTCCACAACCTTTCCAGTAAAGCTGGAAAAACTCATTCTGTTTTGATAGAGAGTGTAGGCAGAGAGTTTCATTATGAGCACATACAATTAGCTGGTCCTTTCATTTTGGAGGCATCGGGTTTCAACTGAATGGTGTATCTCTAGTTATTAATAGGTGATCATGGCCAATGTGAGGGTGATTTGAATTATACCTAGAGAAAGTTAATATATAATTGATAATGATGAACACAGAGAACAAGGACATGAGCACGAACATGGTATATTAATTGAGCCATCTAGGAAATACAGGCAAGGAATCTGTCATCTGGGCTGAATACCTAAGCATGGCAATCATCTGAATGGTTACGGGGAAAAACTGTGTAATAGCTGTCCCTGGAGCTGTTTTATATTTAGTATCTTTAAAAATCATGCTGAATCTGAGCTCGTGTGTCTGGAGTAACTTGGGAAAATTATGCCCATAGTCTCATTAATTCCCAGATCTCTTTCAGTCCTACATTTTATATTACTATGTACAATAAAAATACAATTAACCAACATTCTCAGGGAAAGGAGGCTTCTATGTAACCAGATCTGTAAGAATTGAGAATTTAAAAAAATGTTTTCCCCTTGTTGCTGAAAATCTTTCCAAAATATGAGTCTTTCTTCCCTGTCACAGTAAATAGAATCTGATGACCAGTGCTAAGAACATAGTAGACATTTAATAAATGAATAATTAATTCGATAATAAATGATAAAATCTTGGTTTGATGGTTGAAAATCTACATCTATTTCAGGGGTATAGGGAAGGCCCCTTGAGTAAACCAAGCCCCAGGGAAGCTAAATGACTTTCGTAAGGTTAAATGGGTAGGAAGCCTGGAGGGAAGGGGGAAGGCACAGGACTTGAACCCAGATTCCCTGACTCCAGAGACAAGTGTTCTTTCCACTGAATGACACCGTCACCTCACGTCTCAGAAGCCTAAAGTCCAAGAGATGAGAGTTTAGCTCTTCAGCTTAAAATTTCAATTAAAAAATATTTCATAGGCTCATGGAATTCAAGATTGCAAGCTAGAATAGACCTTGGTGATGATCTAGTCCAACCCCTTGTTTAACAGATGAAGAAACTCTAAGGCCCAGGGAAGTTAGGCAACTTATCAAAGGTCATAGTAGGTAATGAGCATTCCATCTGCCTTCTTCATGCGTTGGAGTGAGGAGGCCTTTCATCAATCATGGCACCTCTGGCCAAACTCCTTCTTCTTCCTGTACCCCTTGGACTCTGCACCTGGGACAGAAGTTTTAAGAAGGGAGCTTTTACCTTCTCTGTTCTGGAATCAGGCCTCCTTGCCACTTCTTGCCATTTCCAAATCATGCCAATGCCTCTCTAAACCCCACCCCTTCTCTTTCCCAAGGTGTCTCGTCTCATTAGGATATAAGTTCCTGGAGAGCAGGGACTGTCTTTCTTGTTTGTATTTCTATCACCAGTATGTAGCACAACGCCTGGCATACAGTAAGCACTTACCAAATGCTTTTGCATCCAATCATTGATTCAATCAGTTACACGGTATGCCCCAGGCCTGGAATACACTCATTTTACTCCTCTGCTTCTTAAAATATATAACCTCCTTCAAAACTCATACCCCTTGACATCTGCTAATCCTCTTTGCTGTTGGTAGTCTCTTCCCTGTCTATGCTTATCTGTCTGCATGTTGCATTCTACAAGGCAGTCAGTCAAAAGTATTAAGCAGTAAACTGTGCCAAGCACTGGAAATATACTGTATAAATATTTTTATTTAATATTTTAGTTTTCAACATTGATTTCCACAAGATTTTGAGTTACAAATTTTCTCCCCATTTCTACCCTCTCCCCCATTCCAGGATGGCATATATTCTGACTGCCTCGTTCCCCAGTCAGCCCTCCCTTCTTTCACCCCACTCCCTACCCCCCTACCCTTTTCCCCTTACTTTCTTGTAGGGCAGGATAGATTTCTATGCCCCATTCCCTATATATCTTCTTTCCCAGCTGTACGCAAAAAAACAACTTTTTTTAATCATCTGCTTTTAAAACTTTGAGTTCCAAATTCTCTCCCCTCTTCCCTTCCGATCCACTCTACCTAGGAAGGCAAGCAATTCAATATAGATCACACATATAGCATCATGTAAAACACTTCCACAATGCTCATGTTGTGGAAGGCTAACTATATTTCCTTCCATCCTATCCTGTCCCCCT
>CM053628.1:13156738-13192943 GCA_028646595.1 Phalanger gymnotis
TTGGCTAATTCTGCTTTTCAAGGCATTCTTCTCCTCATTGGCTTTTTGGAGCTCTTTTGACATTTGGGTTAGTCTATTCTTTAAGGTGTTATTTTCTTCAGTATTTTTGGGTCTCCTTTAGCAAGTCATTGACTTGTTTTTCATGGTTGTCTTGCATCAGTCTCATTTCTCTTCCCAGTTTTTTCTCTACTTCTCTTACTTGCCTTTCCAAATCCTTTTTGAGCTCTTCCATGGCCTGAGACCAATTCATATTTTTCTTGGAGGCTTTTGGCGTGTGCTCTTTGACTTTGTTGGTGTCTTCTGGCTGTATGTTTAGATCTTCTTTGTCACCAAAAAAGGAATCTAAAATTTGAGTCTGAATCTGCATTTGAGTCTGAGTTCATTTTCACTGCCTGTTCATTTTCCCAGCCAACTATTTGACCCTTGAGCTTTTTGCCAGGATATGACTGCTTGTAGAGTAGAGAGTATTTTGTCCCAAGTTTTAGGGTCCAAGTATTGCTGTTTTCAGAGCTACTTCTACTCCACTGTCACTGCAGGCTCTGCCACCGCAGCACTCCTCCTACCCCAAGAACTGCCAACCAGGACCGCAACACAGATCCAAGCAAGGCACAGCAAGAGAATCTGCCTTTGTGCCCACAAATCGCTCCTTGCACTCCCACTGTGATCCACTGCTGGATTCCTCCCACCGTGTGAGCCAGGGACTTGGGAAGCAGCTGATGCTGTAACTCTGGAAGCAGACAGCCTCAGGAGCTTCCTGCTGCTTCCACGACCACTGCTGCACCACCTCCACCACCCCCAGGGCTGGCGGCCAGACCACTCTGAAATTGATCCCGCAGTTTCCCTCTAACCTGGCATTTCTGGGTTGAGAAGTCTGGTAACTGCCATGGCTCACTGATTCATGGCCTGAAAGCCTGTTCCTGCTTGCTGACTCCAGGTCTGGTCTGTCCTGGCGCAGCCCACACTGGGCTGCACTCCACTCCCAGCACCACGTGGTAGACCCTTCCCAGCGACCATCCAGGTTCTCATGGGCTGGAGACTGGTTTGTCTCTGCTATTTCGTAGGTTCTGTAGCTCTAGAATTTATTCAGAGCCATTTTTACAGGTGTTTGGAGGGATTTGGGGTATAGCTTAAGCAAGTCCCTGCTTTCCAGCTGCCATCTTGGCTCCACCCCCCAAGCACTGGAAACATAAAAAGAAGTAAAAGGCAGTCCCTTCCCTGAAGAAGCTCACAATCTAATGGGAGAGACAACGGGCTAACAATTCTGTACAAAGTTGAGTTCTATTCAGGATAAAGAGGAAATAATCATCAGAGGGAAGGTATTTGAATTAAGAGGGGTTGGAGAATACTTTATGCAGAAGGTGGGATTTTAGGTGGGACTTAAAGGATGCCAGAAGGCAGAGAGGAGGACAACAAGAGAAAATGCCTAGAGCCAACACATGGTAGTGAAATAGCCAGGAGACCAGTGTTGCTATATCAGGGAGTACTTAGGGCTGAAGGTGTAAGAAAACCAGAAAGGTAGGAGAGCACCAGGTCCTGAAGGGCTTTGAATGCCAAGAAAAGAATTTTTTATTTGATTCTGGAGGCAACAGGGAGCCACTGGAGTTGACTGAGTAGAGACCAGCACTTTGGTGGCTGAATGGACAATGGACTGAGCTGGAGAGACACTTGAGTCCCACCAGCAATAGAAAGTCAACTCCTTGAGGGTAAGAACTCTTTTTATCTCCAGTGCCTAGAATAATGCTTTTCACACAGTAGGTGCTTAGTGCATTCTCTTTGGAATAGAGATCTGATAGCTAGCCCAAACATTTCAGAGTGACTGCAGAGTTCATTTAGCAGGCTCTGTCATGTTTCTGGGCTTGACGCCATCAACACAATGGCGCTCCCAAACAGGAGCATCTGGAGGATGTCAACCTCTACAGGGAATGAATTCCTTTCAGATTTGGAATCTGTTGCCGAGAGAGACAAACACCTTTAGTGAGTAAGTCTCCTTTTTTATGCCTCACTTGATACTTATATTCAAAGCGCCATTGAACAAAGTTATCTGGGCTTTTGCATCTTTTGAGGGATCTTGTATAATTTAAACATATGCAGGGTTCTCCACTACAGAATACAATTCACTACTGGATTATATAGTAAAGAAACAATAAGCACACCAGTATCTTGGATTCTTTGCTCTTTCCAATCAATTATATACCCAGAAAGATGGAGTGTGCTGAAGAATATTACTTGTAAAAACCAATTTGGGTTGGGGAGAGAAAGGAGGCCATTACTGGGAAGCAAAGTTCTGTAATAATCAAAGGAAATCAATCAAATACTAAAGCCTGCTTGATCCTTTCTTATACCTTCATCAAGGATGCCCTCAGGATGTAAGTAGATTATTTGCATAAATATTCTGCATACACAGGAAAGTAGGCTTATGGATGAATAGTTACCGTATTTGCTGTAGTTTTTCCAATAATAACAATGTGATTTTCTCCCCAAGCATTTGGTCTCCTCTCCTCTTTCAGATACCTTGAGAAAAGCACCCTTGAAAATGGGTCACCTCCTGCAAGAACATACTCTGTAAGTACCTTGTCTAGTCATGTCACCCACTTCCCATCTTTGGCCATTTCTACTTCTTCATGCATCACACTGGGATCTGTGATGTTAGAATCCAAATGTGTTTCAACGGTCATTGTGGGGAAGAAGAGTTTGCCACAGAAATCTTCCAAGACCTTTTGTATTTCTTGTCTGTTTGTTGTTCCCCTTCTAGGTCTATCCTTAAATATTTTCATGCTGTTTGCTTATTTAGGTCTCTTGCCAAGCTTTTTGTAAACTTGCTTTTCCCTTTTTCCTTCATGTTTTATGATGCTATATTGCTCGTGATAAGGGCAGCTACGTGGTGTAGTGGATAGAGTGCCAGTCCTGGAGGCAGGAAACTCGTTTTCCTGAGTTCAAATCTGGCCTCAGACACTTACCAGTTGTGTGACCCTGGGCAAGTCACTTAATTCTGTTTGCCTTGGATTCTTCATCTATAAAATGAGCTGGTGAAGAAAATGGCAAACCACTCGAGTATTTTTGTCAAGAAAATCCCAAATGGGGTCACAAAGAGTCAGACATGACTAAAAATGATCATCCTACATTAAACCTTTTTTAAAAGTGTTTATATTCAAAACCAGTTTTGAGCTTTGCTGTCATAGCTCTGCTTGACAATGAAGGGGATCAAGTGTCTAGGCTTACTTTGTCTCTTCACTGTGGCTACTGATTTACATCAGTTAAATTTCTGTAGGAAATAGTAATCATTTCTGTTGATTTCCATTATCATTTTGCAGCCTCAATAATTTGTTTAAAAGATAATAGAATCAGCTGGAGGAGGATGAAAAAGGTCTCCTACAGTAGACAGCTTTTGAGCTGCATCTTGAAGAAAGCCAGGGATTCTAAGAGGCAGAGGTGAGGAAAATGAGCACAGGAGACACGAGGGCCAGCCAATGGAAAGGCAAGGAGGTGAGAAATAGATTGCTGTAGGAGCTGGAGAGACGTCTGTAGCTGTACAGGAATTATATAAATGCAACTCTAAAATGCTCTTCACAAAAATAAAGACAGACTCAAATAATTGGGAAGATTTATTAATTGCTCATGGTTGGGCTACTATCTAATTTTATTTGCAAATCCAGTGCCATAACAATTGGACTGTCAAAGTCTTCCTTATAAAATGGAAAAAAATAAAGTGCATTTGGGGGTCAAAAGAAAAAAGACTAGAATTACAAGGGAAATAAAGAAAATGCATTGGAATGAATGGGCTCTAATAATATCCGATATGCAAAAATGGAACTATAAGGAAGTAATCACGAGAACTATTTCATGCTGCCTCAAAAATAGAGAAATTGATCAGGTGAACAGCTAACGGGCATGAAATTCAGAAGTAATCAACAGAGTAGCATAGTGTTCAATGAACCCAAGAACTGCAACTACTGGGGTAAGGAGTCACTATTTGACAAAAACTCCTGGGAAAACTAGAAAACCTTCCTGGAAAAGTTAAGTTTAAATCAACACCATATAACTCAATAATCATGAAATGGCTGTATGATCTAAATGTAAAAGGTCATATCAGAAACAAAATCAAGGAACAGGGAAGGAGGGACCTTTTACAACCATCAATACAGAAAGAGTGCATGACCAAACATGGGATAGAGAGGATCGCAGAAGAGAAAATGCACAAATTGATTACATAAAATCCAAAAGGTTCTGCACAAGCAAAATCGGGATAGTTAGAACTAGAAGGGAAAACTTGCCTGAGAAAAATCTCTGCAGTAAATTTATCTCATAAAAGTCAGCATGTTCTCCAAGACTTACAGAGAATTGATACAAATACATAGGGACAAGAGATATTCCCCAACAGATATATATTCAAAGCAAGACATTAATAACCACATGAAAATCATCACTAATAACAGCAAAACAAATTACAAGCCAGAGGTCCCACCATAGTTCCTTAAGATTGGCAAGGACGATTAAAAAAAAAAGATAGTAACAATGATACCAGTAAAAGGCGCAGAAAGAATGTCAATGAATTAAATACACAGAAGACAGTAAATGGAAGCTCAGAAGGGGACAGAATCAGGCAAGGAAATGTCAGAACTACCATGTTAAGTTTGAAATATACTTAAAGAAAAAGCAGCAAGCCACCACCATAGTGACCACCACCTCTAAAGGCACAGGAAACAACCGACACCCTTAGTTTTTTTCCATTTCTTTTCCCCAGGCCCAAGACTGATCATGGCAATTACACTCTGTCTGACACTATTTTAGCACTGTTTTCATTTATATTATTGTAGTCATTGGGTCAAATGTTTCCTTGATTCAGCTTATTTCACTCTGCCTCAACTCCATAAATCGTCCTCCGTTTCTCTGAATCCCTCTTACTTGGCATTGCTTATAACACAATAATGCTTCATTACACCTGCTATTTGTTTTGTGACCTTTCATACGGTTCACTACCCTACAGCAGTACCCATGAAATGTGCTCCAGATTCTAGCCACCTTCCAAAGCAGGTACTTTCTTCCCATGACTCCCTGTGGCTTCTTTAATCCGACATCTGGATTTACCTCTCAGCATGCCTGTTCCATATTGGTTTCGGTTGAGAGAAGTATTGGTTACACATATATTTTATGAGCCTTCTGACATCAAATATAAGACCCCCTGGTTAGCAGTAGCTATGGGAGCATGAAACTCACAATAACTGACAGAATTTTTGAAAGAAAGGAAGCTCAGATCAATATTTCAACATAAAGGAGGTTAGCAGCTTCTCTTTTGTTATTCAAGTTGTCTGGCTTCTGATACTGGCTTTCTTGAATGCCTGAAAAGTGCTGTCAAGCCATGAGCTGACATGGTATTATTTAAGACCCTATTTAAAAGAACAATAAAAAATAAAGATGGGAAAGGATGTCTTCCCAGGAATTTTGCTTTTTTTTATTTTAAATGATTCTTTAAGAAAAGTGATGAATTCTTCTTCCTTGAATTCAGTAAAAGAAGGTACTTCAATACTGCTCATACTAGAAAGACATTTGGGTGATTCTCTGTAGAAGTTTGTTACAGAGAAGTTATAGAGAATTAGGTTATTGTTTTATTTTGATTTTATGGAAAGAGCTACTCATCTGATACAACCTGCGTATGTCTCCTCCAAGGACCAATATAAAAAAGTTTATAGACATTCAGCATCATGTAGGGAGTTATTTGTCCTGTTGAGTTGTTTTGTTTTGCTTTTGACATAACCACTCATCCAAATTAAGATGGAGAAGAGTTTCAATCTTCAGAGCTGAACGGAGTAAGCAGTCAATGAAATCACAGATCCTTGAACTACTGGTGTTACTTGAAACTGGGACAAAGGCTGCATAATTTAAAGTCAAACAAGTTATTATGGGACTTCTAGATCATGTGATCAACAAAAGGAGAGGGCTAGATGTTTTCTCTGATCCCCATGACTTCTCAGACCTCTCCAAAACAGAAACTATATACCCAAGATAAACCAACTTCAGTTGTCTCTATGTTCTAGGACACCCCAAATCCAAAAGAAGGTAAAACAAAAAAAAAACCAGAAAAACATGAACTGAGGCTCGTTGACCCTGAGCTCACTCAGAATCCCTCCTCTATCTCCCATACTACCAGCAACAAGGCTTCACTAGTAGACCAAGCACTCAACACATAAGGTTGCAACAGAACCCAGCCTGACACCGCTATGCCCCCTTCCTCTTTCCAGTGCTACGGAGACTGCAGCTCCAGGCTGCAAAAGCCAGCCAGCCTAGCAGGGAGCACCATTTTAGGAACAAAAGCTGGGTGGGGGGGGTATAACCCCATAGTACCAACAATGAAAAGCTGTGAATTGCCAGTGCTATGGTGGACAATCCCAGAGCACCAGAAATTGAAGGAACAAGTATTGGCAATGAAGAAACAAAACTATTACCTTTTGTAGATGATATGATGGTATTCTTAGAGAACCCTAAAAAGTCAACAACAACAAAAACTAGTTGAAAGAATTCACAACTTCAGCAAAGATGCGGAATATAAAATAAACCCACATAAATCATCAACATTTCTATATATTACCAACAAAACCCAGCAGGAAGAGATAGAGAAATTCCACTTAAAATAACTACAGCCAATATAAAATACTTGGGAGTCAATCCATCAAGACACACACAGGAACTTTATAAACACAATTAGAGACAGATCTAAATAAATGGAAAAATACTAATTGCTCATGAGTAGGTCAAACCAATATAATAAAAATGACAGTACTACCTAAATTAATTTAGTTATGCAATGCCATAGCAATCAAACTATCATAGACTTACTTTATAAAGCTAAAAAAATACTAACAAAATTCATCTGGAGGAACAGAAAGTCAAGAGTATCAAGGGAATCAATGGACAAGAAATGTGAAGGAAGGGGGCAGATCTCAAACTATACTATAAATTAAGAATCATTGTTACATCTGAAAATTAAGGTCAATGAAAGACAATGATCTGAGCACAATCAATTTATTAGTTAGGCTAATTGTTTCGATGGTCTGTCAATGACCAAAGTAAAAATACTTTTATTAGTTCTGATCTCTTAACCAGAACTTAGGTGTGGCTCATTTTTAGGGCTTTTCCAAAAAGTATTAACAGGATCCCTTTTAGACTGGTACTCAATGGATAAAGTATATCAGTAGTAATTATATCCCTCACCATAAAAGAAATGCTTAAAACACAAAATACTCATAAGCTCATGCTAACAAATATTTAAAGCATAATATAATAACCCATGACTCACAATATACTGTCCTGGCAAACTGATCCTTAAAACATTAAAAAATAGCTCATGGGATTGCTGAACACGCATTTTCTTTTCATTTTGGCTCTGCACCATCTAGGTAATCACTCGAGGTCCGTAGCTTCTGGCAAGCTATGACATGATTCATTCTCTGCTTGGAGGTCATCTTTACCTCCTAGAAAAAGTACAATAGCCACAAGAAACATCTCCTGCTGGGAAGCCAGGTCCCAGAACCAGAAACCCCTGACCTCTTCAACTCATAAGACTGCCTTCAAGGTTTAAAACAGCCATTTCAGGATTACTGTTCAATCACCTTTGCACGCAGAAAGGAACATAAAAGCAGAAGAGGCAGCCAGTCTCAGTCTCACCGAGAAAAGCACATGTTCTCACTTCCACATGAGAAGAGCCATCATAGCTTTTGCAAAGGGAATTACCCTTTCCCCTTCCTCCTCACGAGAAGTACATGAGAGAAGCTAAAATGTTCCTACATGTTTGGCAGATGGAAAGAGGGCAGTGTCACTCCTTTTAAAGTTTACCAAATACGATCCTCTGCGTGGCTCTGTGGCCAGTCCTCTGTTGTCACCTGACACATAACTATCACAGGAACTAAGGAACCTGATTTAAGGGCTTGTTATATTATCCCAAAGTGAACATCCTTTGGTGTTAAGCCAGAGCTTAATAAGAAGTAGCCAGGGGAGCTCAGTTCAGATCAGCTCCACATACACCCCATGGCACGTGCCAGGGTAGATTGGCGAGGGATGGGGGAAGAACTCCCTTGATTATCACAATTATATTCTCCCTCAGTTTGATTATTCTTGCCCCAAGAAAATGAAGTAGGATGCATTAGGCATATTTTTTAAAAATCTCTAATTTGGGAAAGTACTCTGGGGAAACTTAAGTCCTTTCAAGTGTCTTGCCCTAGTTTCTTGCACCAAAGAGCATCAGTCAAGCTCATGTGACACAGTTATTAATGACTTCCCAAGTGCCTTATAAAGAACACAAGCCATACATTCAGTACAGTCCCTAGACCAGGGGTAGGAAACCTGTAGCCTTGACGTCCATATGTGGCCCTCTAGGTCCTCAAGTTTGGCCCTTTGAGTGAGTCCAAGTTTTACAGAACAAATCCTTTTATTATAAGGATTTATTCTGTGAAGTTTGGATTCAGTCAATGGGCCACACTTGAGGACCTAGAGGGTCACATGTGGCCTTTAGGTCGCATTTCCCCACCCCTGTGACCTAGACCATTCTACAATTAAAAGCCTTTTGAAGGCTCAGGCCTAGAAATTATAATTACTCTCATATATAGTTATTCAAATTCAACAAACAAATGACATTTTACAAAGTTTACCATGTTACCAACTACTAAGTATTTATCTAGTCCTGGCCTACCCCCAAAATGATGAGAAAACAACAAAGTTTAGGAATTTAACAGAAGCAGAAAAAATGCAGGGAAAAAAAACACCAAACTTCCTTTCTGACAAAAACTACTTTGAAATGAGCAACCAGAGTACATGGAGTTCTCCAAAAATGGATTAGGGACTTAGGTCCCCTAAAAGTCATCCACTCATCCTCAGGTAAGAAATCTAACTGTTCTGAGCAAAACTTATTCTGGCACATAGAACACCTCATCGAAACAGATTCCCTGATGATGCAAAGGACAATCCAGATGAAGGTCCAGCCCCAATTTTGACAGGGTCCCTGCAACACATAGGTCATCTCATCTTCTCCAATGCCGCAGGGCATTCTAAACAGAGGGCTGATGTCACCAGATAGGACAAGCTGGCTTAGCTCAAAAAGAATTAGTCAGGCTGACTCATGCAATTCACCTGACTACTGGCTGGTTGGGTCTCCAGTTGGGTGGCTGTTACTACCCACAGTATTCTAGGGGTAACCCAAAGAGTGGCTAGCCTCTTAAATACTAACTCACAAGCCCCTGTGGGTATACTTCCCCTTAATCAGCCAGTAGACTCAGTTCTTTAATAAAAGAATTTACTCAAATGGCATAGCAAGGATAGAAGTTACAAAGCATCTCTTCTACTACCAGGGGACACACGCTCCCACAAATATACTCAGAGTCCAAGATGGGGGAATACAGAGCATAAACTTAAAGTACAGTGGCACTGAGGCACACATTTAGGAAACACAGATGGCCAAGGCAACGCAAACTCCTGTACTGGAGGCCATGATGTCCTTTCTTCAGCAGATCTTCCCAAACTTTGCTCTAAGTCTCTCTTTTGTTCAGATGGCCTAACTCTTAGCAGGACTGGCTTTTTTCAGGGCACAGTGAGTCTACTAGAGCTCAAGCAGCTGCTCCTCCTAGGGTGCGGTGCTGGAGCCGAAGTCCAACAGGTTCACCACCACGGCTGTGCTGGCTCCTCATCGGACACCACTGCTGCCGAACTGAGCCTGGCAGGGTGCTCTGCAAAGGATCAATCGGTGATCTGCTGGATCTTGCCGGATCTTCTATTGACAGCCTGGCATTAGGGTTAGGGTTTTCCACTTTAGTCACTGATGTTTATATGGGAGGTTGGGAGGGGGACAGAGGGAGATTCTGGATTCCCTTCAGCTGGAGTGTCAGTTGCTGTGCTCTTGTCATCTAGGACAAGGATCCTGTGCTTAAAATCTGTAGTAGCGCCTTCCCTTTGATGCCCTTAGAACCTCAGCACTGAGGCTGCTTATCGCCTATAGGCAAGAGACAAGAGCAGGCTCACCTCACCTTTGGACGAATTCTTCTTCACTTGAGAGGTTCTTCCCTCCAGAATCCACTGCAGGCTGCCTTGGTGGGAGGGGAGAGGGGTCTAATTTCAGTTGGACATAAGCCCTTTAAAGGCAGGACTGTTAGTTTTTCCTTTTGCATCCCCAGCACCTACTACGGTGCATATATCAAGTGCTTAATAAATGCCTGTTGAATTAAATGGAAATGATTTCTATTTTGCCATCTGACAATTGATGGTTTTTATATGTCACCATGCTTTCTGCTATGGAGACATATTTCTTCTTTCACATTCATTTTAGTGTTCACCTGTAGGCTGAGATCAAAGGCACTTAATAATATTGTCTTTTTGGCTCAGTTCTGGCTATGATTCAGAATAGTCACACCTTTTTCTAGGTGCAATTTCTTTGTTAGCTAAAATGTTTTTTTTTCTTGCTACAGAGCAACTGAGCTTGCACGAATCTGTAGTGACATCAATATTAGAATCTGATGGCACTGTCCTCTCATTATCTGCCGGATGAAGCAACCTGAAGCCTACACCAATTAAAATCTCTAGCAGACAGCTCCCTGGAACGTTTGAGAATTGGATTTTCAGTTTTTGCTTTCCGTCTTCCATGCTTCTCAGTATCCCCCCTGATGACAGTCATGGTTATGAGGCCTTATGACTCAGCTGTAGTTAGAGGCGAAGGTCATATAATCCCCTGGAGAGAAAAACATCCACAGGTTTCTTTAGAAATGAGAGCTGCCTGAACCCCTTACCTCTACTCTCCGATGATCCCCAGGGGTCTCCGACTACGATATTGAAAAAAGAAAAGGCTTATTGATGCCTTTTGTTTTTATACCAGTCATTTCTGGATGTGCCTGCTTGCCACCTGCTCCCCTAAGTGAGCCTTTTCTTCTAACAACAACAAAAACCCTTTAAGGAAAAGCAGCTGACACATTGACTATGTCTGACAGCATATGCGACGTTGAGCCTCTCCAAGGAAGGCAGGCAGTGACACCGTCTTTTCTCTTCTCCAGGGGAAAGATTGGCCATTATAATTACCCAGCATTCAGCTGTAGGTGATTGTTCTTTTCGTAGGCATTGGGTAAATTATTTTCTTGGTTATACTGGCTTTATATCTGATGCTTTTCCTGCGTGGAAAAGTGACATAGCCCTAGTCATAGAAATTACCAGTTAGGAGTTGGAGGTTCAGAGGTAAGAGTAAAACTTGCTAAGTGATCCATCATATGTCCTTGGGTTGGACTATACGTGCAAAGAGAAGAATTCGATCTGTTGCCAGATCCTGGGCCCTAAATGTTATCGGTAATTTAAAATCGGGTCAGAAAGCATCAATCCAGAGCTGAAAGGGACTTTGGCAGCCATCTAGTCCAATCCCTAAGGCCCAAAGAGGACTGAGCACTTGCCCAAGGTCACAGAAGTGAGGGATGAATGGCAGAACCAAGGTCCAAACTCGGCTCCTCTGCCTTCAAATCTAGCTGTCTTCTGACTGCCCCAATGCGATTTAAGCAAATGCTTCTCAGTCTCCACCTGGATGCTTCTAGCAGAAGAGCTCTGGGACTCAACTGTCCTGTGCAGCTGTGGTTTTCATTCAACGCACAGAAATAGCAATTTACTTCAGGGAAAAAAAAACCATTTTGAGTATTTCTGAGGGGAAGGGGGGATAGTTTTGCTTAAAATCTCTAGCTAATCAGGAAGTCCCTTTGTGTATATCCCCACTACAAGAAATTCCTGACAATCAAAGAGATCCTAATTTCCTTGTTCCAGTTCTGTAGCACTCCTTGTTTATTCAAAAAGGCTGGTTGGTATGTGAGGTGAAGAGGTCTGGCGCTGAGTATGTAGCCATGGAAACAGAGAGGAGGGGGCTAAATCAGTATTGTTTTGAAGGCAGAATGAATAGGCCCTGGTGACTAACTGGACATTGGGGATGCAAACGATGTACCTCTGCACTGAATGCTGCCCAACCAGTGTTTCTGATTCTCAGGCTTCCCACCTCCCATATAAACATCAGACAATCAGAAGAGCAAACGTCCTCAGTCCCTGGAATTAGCAAATAACTTCCAAGAGATGTGAAATCACAGAAAATGCTAGAAATGTCAAATATTCCCCAATAATGAAAACACAGCATGCATCCTTTGCTCCCCCTTCCTTAAGCCACCCACCCAAATCACAGCTTAGGAGGAGCCATGCAGAAACAGATTTCCTGTTCCAGCAAGTAAATGCATTTTCTCTATTCCCTGCGATTTTGCCAAATTGCCTTCCTAACACTCGTGGCTCTGAGGCAGGAGGTAGCTGGATGACATGCCTAGGCCGCACACTTTTAAAATCACTGGGAGGAAGAATCAGGTGAGGTTTCAGCGGGTGCTGTATTCATTAGCCCATCTACCTGGCCATAACAACAGAAATAACAATGGCTAATATTCATGTAATATGCTAAGATTTGCAACATACTTTCTCCATCACTGTACTACACACACACACACACACACACACATACACACACACACATACACACACACACACATACACACACTCCAATATTAGCTTCGAGATGCCCAGATCCTCTTTAGTCACATTTTTTTTCCCAAAATATCATGCCAATCTAATGAAAATGAATACTAAGTTGGAAGTTCACCTTTCCTTCTTTTACTTTGGTTTCAGATCTAGTCTGTATTGATTTCAGGACAGCCAAGGAAGGAACCTAAACCTTCAGACCAAACAGGACTTTTAGCTCCTAGTTGCTACCACACATGACTTTTTTTAGATTCAATTTAATTCAAGGCAGGAAGCATTCACTGGATAACCACTATGTACCAGGCACTGAGGATGTGAAAGAAAAGTACAAACATCCCCTGCTCTCAATGAGCATATATTTTGATGGGAGGACACAACACATATGCAAATAAATTGATACAAAACAATTAGAAAGTCAATACCAAATCATCTGGGTTATGGGAAACGCTAGCACTTGAAGAAAATCAGTAACACTTTTGTAGACAATGTGACACTTAATCTGAACCTAGAATAAAGGTAGGAATTCCAAGGAGAGAGAAGGAGAGAAAGCGCTCTGGACACGGAGGACAGACTATATGAAGTATTGGAGGCGAAAGATGGGAGGCTGTGTATGGGGGACAGCAAGTAAGCCAGTTGGATTAAAAAGTGAAATGTGCTTTAAAAAAAAGGAAAGTGAAAAGTGTGATGTATAGTATGGCTACTGGAGACAGAGAGATTCAAGCCAGATTGTGAAGGGCTTTAAATGCCCCAATATGGGATATGACATGGGTTGACAAAGGAAAAGACGGAATTTTGTTGTTCAGTTGTATCTGACTTTTCGTGACTCCATGGACCGTAACATGGCAGACCATTCTATCCTCTACTGCCTCCCAAAGTCTGTCCAAACTCATGTTCCATGACATTATTTATCTGTCTCATCCTCTGCTGTCCCTTATCCTTTTGCCTTCAATCTTTCCCAATATCAGGGTCTTCTACGACGTCCTATCTTCTCACTATGTGGCCGAAGTATTAAAGCTTCAGCTTCAGTATTGGAACTTCCAGTGAGTAGCCTGAATTAATTTCTTAAAGTATTGACTGACTTAATCTCCTTCCTGTCCAAGGGACTCTCAAAAATCTTCTCCAGCACCATAAATGGAAAGCATTGATTCTGTGGTACTCCGCTTTCCATATAGCCCAACTCTCACAGTCATACATTGCCACTGGAAAAAAAAAACATACCTTTGACTATGCAGAACTTTGTTGGCAAGGTGATGTCTCTGATTTTTAATATTCTGTCCAGATTTGCCATAGCTTTCCTTCCAAGGAACAAGTGTCTTTTAATTTCATGGTTCAGTCTCTGTCTGCAGGGATCTTTGAGCCCAATAATATAAAATCTGACCCTGCTTCCATTTCTTCTCCCTCCGTTTGCCAGGAAGACATTCTCGAGTTCCTCTACCTCTTCAAAAACCAGCCTACTCTTCTGGCAATTCTCAGTTCACATATTGCTGAAGCCTAGCTTGCAAAATCTTAAGCATAACTTTATGGGCATGTGAAATGAACGCAATCGTTCAGTAATTCAAACACTCTTTGGCATTGCCCTTCTTTAGGACTGGGATGGAAATCGATCTTTTCCAATCCCGTGGCCACTGTTGTGTTTTCCAAATCTACTGCCATACTGATTGCAGCACTTTAACAGCATCATCTTTTAGGCACTCAAATTTAGGGCTTTAAATAACATCACCTCCACTAGCCTTATTGTCAGTAATAAGGCCTACTTGACTTCATTCTCTAGGACAGGGCTGTCCAAAATGCAGCCCACAATGACATTTATGTGGCTCACCCACAAGCAGAGAAATTTATATTTAGTGAATATAAATTTAGTAAACTTTAGTAAAAGAAACCGAGCTACCGCAGAGCTCTCATTAAAATGGCAAATCAAAATATATTATCTATTGTTTCAATAAAAACCTAAGGTTGGACAGCCCTTTTCTAGGATGTCTGGCTCTAGACTAGCAACCACATCATCATAGTTTTCAATGATTTTAAGATCTTTCTTGTGTAGCTCTTTTTTGTATTCTTGCCACCTCTTCTTAATCTCTTTTGTTTTTGTTAAATCTCTACCAATTTTGTATTTTATCATGCCAATTTTTGCATGAAACATTCCTTGATATCCTTCATTTTCATGAAGAGAAGTCTTTCCCATTCTACTGTTTCCTTCTATTTCTTTGCATTTCTCATTTAAGAAAACCTTCTTATATATTTCCTTGATATTCTCTGAAATTCTGTGTTCAGTTGGGTATAACTTTCCCTTTCTCTTTTACACTTCACTTTCTCTTTCTTTCTTTCTTTCTTTCTTTCTTTCTTTCTTTCTTTCTTTCTTTCTTTCTTTCTTTCTTCCTTCCTTCCTTCCTTCCTTCCTTCCTTCCTTCCTTCCTTCCTTCCTTCCTTCCTTCCTTCCTTCCTTTCTTCCTTCTGCTATTTGTAAAGCCTCATCACACGGCCATTGAAATTTCTTACTCCTCTTTTTCTTTGCAATGTTTTTTGTTGCTTCTCTTGTACGACATTGTGAACCTCTGTCCCCAGTTCTTCAGCCGCTCCATCTACCCGATCTAATCCTTTGAATCTATTCATCGCCTCCGCTTCATATTCATAAGGGATGTTGTTTAGGTCAGACCTATGCATCTGCTGCTTTTCCCTTTCTTCAATTTAAGTTTAAATTTTGCAATAAGAAGCTCATAATCTGAGCCCCAGTCAGCTTCAGGCCTTGTTTTAACTGACTATATAGAGAGGGCCTCAGGTCACCATTCTAATAGCAAGCAGACAATAAAGGGAAAAGAGATGTTCTTTGATCATTTGGTTAAGTCTAAAATCTCATTTCTGTCACGTAGCCTTTCTCTTTAGTATGGAATGTTCATGTACATGCATATGCTAGAATTAACAACTTGTCATAACTCATAATTCCTATTTTTCCCCCAACTTTCTCGGTAAAGCAGAGTCCAACAAGAAAGGGAGGGTGAAAAAAGAGGACTTAACCTTCTGTCGAAAGTTCAGAGGAGATAAGCCTACCACGTCTATAGTTATGAAGGCTATGGTTAGAGCAAATAGAAACTTTTTCAACAAATGCTACAATATTTACAGTGGAACAAGGGTCATTTTTGGAAATTTGAGAGTTTAAAAGAAATAAAAGAAACATAAAATTTAGAGATGGTAAGGGACCAAGAAGATGATCCAGTTCCAACTCTCTTGTCTTATAGATGAGGAAACTGAAGCCCAGAGAGGTTAAGCAATTTTCCCAAGGTCACACAGTTTGCAAATAGCAGACATGGAATCTGAACTAGGTCTTTTGAATCTAAATATAGCACCCTTCATACTACATAAAGGGATGGATTAAATACAAATAATAACAGCAACTTGCAAATGGTTGAAATTGATTAGACTAAATGCCACCAGCTAGCAATATAGACAAGTGTAAAACGGATTGGACACGTTCATGGTTGACAGAGCTAAAATGGGCTATCAAGGGACACTGGGATATTTGCTAGATGGATTCCATCCTTGGAGGTGATGTCAGTTAGGACAGTCATGATGCTCCTCAGTGCCATTGTCATATACACACTACTACGCTAGATAAAACATCTGATAAACATTCTCATTGTCTTAAGAGAAAAACAGATGGGTAATTGTCAGAAAGTGTTTCACAGAGCTATGGAATTTTCTGGAGAGGAGGAAAGTCAGGCATTTATTAAGTGCCTATTATATGCCAGGCAGTGTGCTAAATGCTTTATAAATATCATCTCATTTGAGCCTCACAGTAACTTTGTGAGATATTATACCCATTTTACAGATGAGAAAAGTGAGGTGGACAAACTGCCCACTCACACAACTCCCACTTACACAGCTAGTCTGACCCGAAGCCAGATTTGAATACAGGTCTTCCAGACTCTTAGGCTGAGCACCATATCTACTGTGCTGCCTAGCTGCCTCAAGAGCAAATCTCAGGAGGCTCCATGGTGTTATAGATAATGTTGGACCTGAAGTCAGGAGAGGGTTTGAATCCTACTGCGGTCACTCTCTATGTGACCATGAGCGAATCAATCTATTTCTCTGAATCTCAGTTTGCTCATCTATAAAATGAAGATATAACACCTATAATACCTACTTCATGGAATTGTTACGAGACTCCAATGACAAACCTCCTCCAGTAGCCTATGCCACCTCAGACAGATGTAGCTGCTAGAATGTGCAAACCCTTTGGAGAATCAGAAGGTGGGCAGCAATTTCAAAAGTGGCTAAGAGGTCAAGGATAATTAGGCCTAAAGTAGCCAGTGGAGACTAGGTTGGATGCTATATAAGTGAAGTCCAAGTTAATTCATTTTATTCACTGGAAAAACAAAACAAAACAGAAAGCGCTGCCTCATACAGATGAAATGCTTGAGAGTATCTACCTTTGCCCTTTGGGACATTCTGTAGTCACAGCTCAATTTTTAAAAATTTTGGCTTCTTTTTACTCAACGCTAATTTTTAAAATTTGGGGGGCAGGGAGACATATTATTCCTTTGGTTTTGTGTGTGTGTGTGTGTGTGCACTTTTTTTTCCCCTGAGAGTAAGGGAGAGAAACTCTATCACTGTTAATTTACTTTGATTGATGGATCTGCCATCATTACAACTCAAACACACTGGAGCCAGTTGTAATTAAGGAGTATGAATTCTTAATGATACTACTTAACACAGAAAGCGGTTTACAAATCAATATAGCTTCTTAAGTGAGGACTCTGCTATCTGTCATTAGGCAGAGAAGAAGTTAGTGCCAGTCTTTCCATTGGAGATAGACTTTTAGAAGGACTTTTTTTCTTTTCATCTCACTGAGTTCTCTTTTTTTTTCTTTGCTCTCTCTAGTGCTCAGGTGTTCTATTTTCACTGTGTATGATGCCTTCTTTCCTTTCAATAACGAGAGCCGCAGAGGAGCAATTGCCTGGATTATTACGGTGCAGTACAAAAGCAAATTGTATCTTTATCAAGGAAAAGAAGCTTATCTATCTGGGCCATTGGAAGGAGAGGAGGATTGCTCATAGGTCAAGGCCAAGTCTCACAGCGAATTATCCTTACTTTTCCTCTGACTACATGTGCATTACCGTTCCATTCAGAGAATTCCTTGGAAATGGTGGTGATTCAGAAAGCAAAGGCAAGTGAAAATTAGCCTCGGTTAGGTTCTTTGACATGATGGCCTTTTGTCCACTTTATTTTGAATGTGAACCATCTGAGAACCTTCCGTAAGTGAAGAAAAAGCTGAGTGATGACAATATATTCATTGGTACCATTTTCAATTTATTAATGAAAATCAGACAACTGCTAATAAAATCTTTATTATGCCTCATTCTCCTGAAAAAGGGAAGCTTAGAAATGAACTTTTCAGGGAAAAGCCTAGATTGAACACCCTTCTCATCATTACTGGAATTTGTTTTTAATATGATCCATTTCCAAATTTTAATTAGAGCACAAAGGATAAAATGTACTAAATGTGGAAGCAAAATAAATTTGGCGGGCTGTTCTTTTGGGTAAATTCAGCATCGTTATTGCTAGATTCCATCCCAGGGATGGAAAAAGAGATAATCGTATTTCTTTTTCACTTCGAACATAATGATCACTTAAGATAGGAGGCTGGCTGTTAGATAAAATTACTCAGCAACATAATTGGGGTGAAATGGTCATGGTGAAAAAGAAACGCTGATTACAAGGGCAATCATCAGTAGACAGAAACATAAAAGAAGGGTATTTAGCATAGTTTGGACATGTAAGTAGAATGAGAGAAAAAAATGCATCTGATAACAGTACTGGTGCAAAGACTTCTCCTTTTGGAAAGGTCACTGAGAGGGATGCAGTGCTATGTGCCTAAAAGGAAAGGCCAAAGCAAACTTAGTTTGAGAAACTCTCTCTCTCTTAATTTCTCACGCAGTTTACAAAGAGGTGAATTGCTTCCTTTGTTCAATCCTCCAGGCCTTAAGAAGAATGGGCAATGCTTGCCTTGTTGTAGCATAAGCTACAGTATCTAGGGGTGGGGAACCTGCAGCCTCGAGGGGCTACGTGTGGCCCTCTAGGTCAAGTGCAGCCTGTTAATGGAATCCAAACTCCACAGAACAAATCCCCTTATAAAAGGATTTGTTCTGTAAAACTTGGACTCAGTCAAAAGGCCGTAACCAAGGACCTAACAAGGCCACATGTGGCCTCAAGGCTGCAGGTTCCCCATCCCTGGTATAAGCTGTATAGTCACTCAGATTCTGTAATACCAAGGCTGATCTTGTACTGCCATGATCAGAAAAGGGAGAATAGAGGCTCCAAAAGGTTGTCATCGATGCTGTGGGAATTTACAAAATTTAGATTCAACTCAATCCATCCACACTATGAAAGCCAGCTAAGATGCCAGGAGGGATCACATCAGTTTAACATATTTTGTACAAAGCTCAGCATGAATCAACAATGTAACATGGCGGGATCTGAAGCCACATTCAGAGAGGCAGAGTGCCAGCTTTAGGGAGGTGGGTTATCATCCTCCTATCCTTTGCCCTGGTCAGACCACATCTAGTGTGTTGTGTTCCATTCTAGACACTACATTTTAGGAAGGCTGTTGAGAAATTGTACAATGTTCCAAGGAGGCCAATCTGGACGGTGATGGAGGAGATAGGAAGCCATCTGATGTGGAGGTCAGTAGAAGGAACTGGGGATATTTTTCCGGAGAAGAGAAGACTTTTGGGGTACATGATATCAATCTTCAAGTATCTGAAGGGTTCTCATGTGGAAAAGGGATCAAACTTGTTTTTCTTGGCTCCAGAGGACAGTTAAGAACGCTAGACAGAAACAGCATCAATACAGATGTAACCTTGATATCAGGAATAGCTTCCTTATCCAGTGAAATGAGCTACCTCAGGGAGATAAAGGGCCGGGGCCAGAGGAGCGCCTGCTAGGTATGCCACAGAGAAGGGTCTTGTTCCATTAGAATACCTCTGAGCTCCCTGATGACTCAGAGACTCTGGGATTCTCTCTTTCTGTGGTCTGGCCTCTCTTCTGTCACTATCTCTTGTGAAATGCAACCTTTCTTCCACCCCCGACATAACTGTTTTCTGTACTTGCTATCTGGAGAGTCACCTTACTCACTAACATATCACCTCTGAGTTCCCCTTGGGCCAAAAATGTACTGCTAGTACATATAAGAGGGAGGCATCAAGCAGTTGACAGCTGGGGCCTAGAGTTTAGTGGAGAATCAACTGATTGATTAACAAGCATTTACTAAGCACCTAACAGGGCCAGATGCTGTGCTGGGCACTAAGGATATAAGCCCAAAGAAGGAAAAAAAGCCCTCTTCTCAAGAATTTACATTTTAATGGGAGAGACCCAAGTACATATTTTAAAACATGTGAAGGATAAATATGCAGTCAATAAACACAACTATAAAGAAGGGAAATGAAAGGTAGTTGAAGAGAGAGAGCTCTAGCACTAATAAGGAGACCGAGAAAGGCTTCTTTCTGAAGGTGGTGCTTGAGCTGCATCTTGAAGAATGGAGACTCTCTGAGGCCAAGGTAGTGCATTCCAAGCATGGCATGTGGCCAGTACAAAGGCACAGAGATGGAGCGTCGCATATGAGGAACAGCGGGAAGAACAGTTTGGCTGCATCGCAGAGGACGAGGAATGTCCAATGAGACTGGAAGACAGACCGGGGCCAGGTTGTGAAAGGCCTTCACAGCTAAACAGAGGAATAGAAAATGTATCCTAGAGACAATTAAGTATTGCCCTCAAAAGTAGTAGGGTCATTCAGAAGAGGGGAAAGTTTGAGGGGAAAGATAGCGAGCTCTGTTTTAGACATGCCAAGTTTGAGATGCCTAGGGCATGTTTAGCTCAAAATGTCCAAGAGGCAATTGGTGATATAGGACTGGAGTTCAGGAGAGAAACTAGGACCAGATACGGAGAACTGGGAGTCATGTGCAGAGAGATGAGAATGAATGCCAGGAAAACTGATGAAGTCACTGAGAGTCCAGAGAATGGAAACGGGCCCAGGCCACAGCCATGAAATATACGCGAGGCTACGGGAACAGTATATGGATGAAGATCCACCAAAGAGAGTGAGAAGGAACAGTCAGACAGACGGAAGGGCAACTGAAAAAATGTACGGTCAAGAGAACCCAGTGAGGAGAGAGTGTATTCTGGAGGAAAAGGTGGTCAACAATGTTGCAAAGAGGTGAAGAAGGATGAGGATTTAGAAATACTCGTTAGCTTGGTAATTAAGTGAACATTAGTAACTTTGTAAAGAGCTGTCTGAGTCGAATGGTGAGGTTAGAAGCCATGGAGATCCATTAAGTCAAGCTCTGATTGCTACCGCCATTCCCTACCACTGTCTAATGTTCTTTCCGCGACATCATTTATCAAATTAGGAAAAATAAGCACCTACCTTCTTCCCCATCAGGTCTGCTTTATTTATGGCATCCAATGGGAATATTCTAGTATCTACGACAGTGATCTACAGAAATCTCTAACTGACGTTACCTATCTAAATAAGATATTAATTACTAGTGTGGCTTTTGTGTGATCAGCAGGAAACTAAGAATATCTTGGCTGACGTGAAAATAAACGGAGGCTACCTAAAAATCATTACTTTTTTTGCTCTTTAATTAGGTATTATCCCTGCACTCCCACTGTAATCATTCTTTTATTAAATCTGCTGAGCCAGTTTTTCCAGGCTCATTAGAAAGTCAAATTAGCATTTTGAAGAAAACACCATCTTGTTACAGTTTTTGATTTCTTGATTAAAGATGGTATACCTCTGCAATTATTAGGGGTAATATTTAATGAAGTCTAAGGACTTGGATCGAAAGTGTATTTCTGGAGAGCCTTCCAAGGGCTCCTCTGGCTTTGGCCTTGTCTTTTGTTTCTTGTGTATTTCCCCAGCTGCCTGGCCCAGGGAAAGAGAGAACTCTTTCATAAGAGACAGACTGGTCATTAATTTTCAGCAGTGGCCCCTGATGTCTCTTCTAGCTGTGCTATGAAAAGGCAGCTTTCCACTCCCCTCTCTTCAACTTTCCCTGCAACAAAGGCTAACTCTGTTGAACAAGAGTGAAGTTGCTATCCTCAAATGTCTGTACATAGTTTTCTTTCCAAGTGACAGAGAAAAGGAGGCAAATGGGAGGCTTAGGTTCTTTGTTCCTTCCTGAAAATCTTTCCTATTATTCTGGGTAACCAGCTGTTAGCTGCAGCTTAGCTTGGAAAGTACGGGGCCCCAGGATTTTTAGCGTTATTATTCTTATCCCTCAGGGTAGCTGCACACAGAAGACAGTAGATCTGGGGACGTGAGTATTGCTGCCGAAATGTCACATCTGGTGCGTGTTTGGGAGCCTGTGGTTCACAAGCTTCACCTAGAAAATGAGAGTTGCCTTGGACATTGACAACCATTTGCTTGTCATTACCCAGATAAAAAATACCTGCTATTCTACACAATGTCCTGCTCACCATGATCTATTTGCTTTCTTCCCAAGAAATGATTCACATCGTACAATGGCCAGGCACTATGCTCTCATATACACTGCCTAAGGGAAATTGTTGGTATTCACCTTCTTCAGAGGTGGCAAAGTCATAACAGAATTTGAGTCATCTACCAGGAAGCAAGGGATAGAATATTGGGCTATAACTAATTGTGGGTTTATTTGCATGATAATGGAACTTGGATATTAGGTACTGTTTCTCTTTTTGTTCATTAAAGGTCATTTAGTCAGTTAGCTAACACTTTTAATTATCTGTTGAATGCCAGGCTTATGCTAAACCCTAGAGATACAAAGAAAAGCAAATAAATAAATAGAAATAGTCCTTGCTCTCAAGTATCTCACTGTCTAATAGGGGAGACAACATGCAAACAACTATGTACAAACAAACTATAGACAGGGTAAACAGCAGGCAAATTTCAGAGAAAAAGGGAGGAAGATGGGCTTTGAATGACAAACAAGGAATTTTATAATGGATCTGGAGGTGATAGTGAACAACTAGATTCTACTGAATAAGAGAGTCAGGGGAGGAGAGAAAGCCATGGTAAAATCTGCCCTGGAGAAGGATCAGTCCAACAGGTGAGTGAATGGATTGAAATCCATTTCAATCCAGCTCCTCTGACTCCAATTCCAAAGTCCTTTTCCCTGGACCACAATCTATCTCTCAAAGCAATTTATATTTTAAGGACCTACCTAACACAAGAGAGGTGGCACTGGTAGTGCAGTCAGGAAGACCTGAGTGCAAATGCTGCTCCTGAAACATACTGTATGGCCACAGGCAAATTATTTAATCTCTCAGTGCTCCCAGGCAGCCAACACTGTATGTGAAATCCCACTGCTGACCCGCACTGGCAGAGGGAGTGTCCACACTAGGAGTTCCTCATCCTGATGAAATTGCCTATGCAGATTGCCCCTTCCGCCAAAATAACAAAAATCCACAAATAAATCAGATGCTTCCAGTCTCCAGTTTTAAAGAGAACATATTGATTTTCTCGGTATTACTTACTATGCCCAAGCTATGCCAAAATATTAATCTTTTAGCATAGTTGAAGAAAAGATGACATTTTAAAACCATGATAGCTGGTGGTTCCTTAAAAAAGCCAGCACATCCGAGGGCTAATATAATGGGAAAAAACAATGTAGAGCAGCTGGAATAAAATTAAGGCATCATTGACACATCATGGAGTATCTATGAAGATTCACAGATGACTTTTCCATTCCATCTTTTCCGTTAATAACTATAATGGAGTTGTCAATAGCCGAAAGGTTGGTCAATACTGAGTTTTCTAGAAGAAAAGTCAGTCACTCTTCCAGGAACCATGGAGCATGGAAATCCAAAGTTTCATTTGGGGAAGACATTTTTAATAAATTCTGATGCACAGGGGAGTCAAGGATGTAGGGAAAGCTGTATATACAGCATACAACAAAGATAAGAGGCAGTGTGATGCTATAGGGAGAGGTCAAAGGATCACAAAGATCAGGCGCCCAGGCTCCTGAGCTACTAGCCTGACCCTGACTCACACCCAGGCTCCCAGAGGTGGTTACTACTACCCTTCAGGAAACAAATCCTAAGGGGTTGGGGGTGTCTTTCTAATACCAAAGTTCACTTTCCCTCTAGATTACTAGGTAACATTAATTAATCAGACAGACTTAATTAGCTTTTAGAAATGAGTATTTTCTATGATGATTAAATTGGTACAAAATCTCCTACCTCTTCCCAAGCCCAAAATAAAAACAAGTACATAAAGAGTCCACGGGTAAGTGGGCTCAAAGTGAAAATGCACATGTGGTAAACGGTAAAGTTATTTAATCTCTTAGTACACTCAGGCAGCCAGGCAACATACTCACAGAGTCTATTTGCTGTCTCTCTTTCATAAAATTCTCCTTAGGTATAGTATGGAAATCCCCCCTGGGAATATTCACTTCCTATGTTTCCTATCCCAGCAATGAGGAAATTGTGGTTTTAGGGTCTAAAGATCTGACTAACTGGAGCTCTAGAGAGCCACGTCTCTAATTTGCATTGCTCAGAAATTGCATTGTCTGGGTGAGTATTTTTTTAATTTTTATTGAATGAATGCGTTCATATCAATGATATCTCCTCTCTGCAAAAAAAAAAAGTTACTTTGGCATAGTTTAATTTGTTTTCCTCTATTTCATTTTAACAGATTTGTAGAAGATTTCTGTGACTATTTCAGATTTTATATTGCCACTCATCCTCTCGTTTCAAATTAAGCTTTTATAAGATGGAGAACACTTAACATCTTGGACTAAAAACCAAGATTAAGACAACAGAAAGTATCGCCTGCTTTTGATTCCAGCTGGAAAGAAAACAGACAAAAAAAGTTAGCAACAGATTTGTTGGAGGACACCTTTTTTTATAGTCAAGGCATGGCTTTGGGAGACAGGACAGAGTGCCAGAAAAATGGCATTTGATAACTAAGCCTGTTAGGAACCCAGTGAAGGTCAGCATCTCTGTTTGGCAAAGCATGTATTAGATGAGTCAGCAACGCATTGCACTCTGTCATTCATCATTGTTACAACAACTGAGAGGCAGAAATGTGATTAATTTGTTTCTACTTTTTGTGAGATTTCGAGTCATAGATCTTATTTTCTTCTTCAGACAACTCATATTTTGAAGTAGTTGATAGTAAAGGAAAAATAAAACCCTCTATGTCCTCAACATTTTAAGGTAACCTTTAACTTGTGGTGAAGAACTTTATACTCTCCCTCCCCTTCCCCCTAGGAAACATAGGAAGTGAATATTTCCAGGGGGTGATTGCTATACTATACCTAAGGAGAATTTTATGAAAGGGAGGCAGCAAACAGACTCGGTGAGATTGTTGCCTGGCTGCCTGAGTACACTGAGAGATTAAATAATTTTACTGTTTACCACATGTACAATTTCACTTTGTGCCCACTTACCCGTGGACTCTGTATGTACTTGTTTTTATTTTGGGCTTGGGGAGAGGGAGGAGGTTTCATGATGATTTCAAAAGTTACCGGTGCTCTTTCAAGGTAAACATTTTTAAATATCCATCTTAGCCACCAATTAAGCAAAATAAGAACTAGGCACCTTTACCTTCTCTCCAGTTTCAGTTCATATTATCCCATTCATATGAAGCAATAGTCCTAATCCTTCTTTGATAATCTTTTTCCCAAATAATGCTTTAAAAAAGTTCTATTTTCTGACCCTTAGCTTTCTTTCTGAGATTTATCACTACCAGTACTAATCTTACAGGACTTTGAGATGCTCTTGTATTCATGCTCTGTTATGTTCTTTTGCTCTCAGGCTTAGTCCATACCTTTTTAAATTTTAAGTCAGTCAATGAGGTCCTTTTATATACAAATTTTTCTCTTTAGACATTCCCCTTTTCCCCTCTTCATTGGAATTGTTTCCGTTGCATTTTCAGTATCTTCCTTTTCCCATCACAACTAGGCCTACTTCCCATTTCTCTAAATCTTTTGAAACCTTATCCTCCAAAATCTAAAGTGCAAATAATGTTATTCCTGGCCTTTTTTCCCGTCATCATAAAATCTAAGACGAAATAGTGATTTTACTCCAAGATTCCCACATCAGTAACCACTTTCTCTTTCTTGGTAAGAATCAGATAGAGGATAGAATATCCTCTCTTGATTCTTCCACTTTTTGAAGGAAGAAATTATAATTATAATTATTAGCTTTTAGAAGACAAAAAGCTCTAGTAAACATCTATATAAATGAAATCCTCTCACCTTCCTGACCTCATAATTTATCTCGTCTTTCTGTCCAAGTGGTCTGTAATGTACTTCAATGACAATATCCCATCTTTTCCTGCCTCCACTGAGACTGAGATTCATCCAAAGACTATACCATACTACTCTCTCTGGTTCCTGGATTTTCTCATTAAAGCATACCTGCCCAATATATATGGTAGTCCAGACTTTAATGTGGTTTCGACTACCTCAGCATATGTTGTGCTATATGAAAAAATGGCAAAGGCACTTAAGAAGACTAAGTCTGAAAGCATGACTAGATCTGAAAACACATATACACAATACACACATATTTGGTATGTATGTATGTATACACACACACATACATATACATATATACATAGAAGCTGCAAAAGTTGTCCTTGCAAAGCTTTTGTAGAGATAGAAAGGCAGGTAGATGGATGAGAATATTTAAGGTATTCAGTGAGATTTTTAAGAACTCAAAGGGTGGAGGACTGAAAAAGAATGCAAAAGATCACAGGATAATTTTAGAACAATAAGAAAAGAAAGAGGGGCAGCTAGGTGGCGCAGTGAGTAGAACACAGGCCCTGGAGTCAGGAAGACCTGAATTCAAATCCAACCTCAGACATTTGACACACTTACCAGCTGCGTGACTTTGGGCAAGTCGCTTAACC
This sequence comes from Phalanger gymnotis, assembly GCA_028646595.1. Taxonomy (NCBI): domain Eukaryota; kingdom Metazoa; phylum Chordata; class Mammalia; order Diprotodontia; family Phalangeridae; genus Phalanger; species Phalanger gymnotis. The sequence goes on from CM053628.1 coordinate 13,183,146, forward strand.
CCAATTGCCCTGCCTTACCCCCTCTCGAAAACAAAACAAAAAATATTTTTAAAAAATATATTAATAAAAGAAAAGAAACAAAATGATAACCAAGAAGACATTACCAAATACAACCCATTGGCTGACTTTCTCATTTCTTTAAAATATGAGAATAGTCTTCGCAGGTATCAAAGGTATCTTTTATGAAAAATATGAGAAGAGAACATAAAAGATTTCACAGATGCTTTAATACAGAAGGCTACATTTTCATATTCACAAAACTGACTGAAAAGAACAGACAAAATAAGATTTTATATATATATATATGTATAGTATATAATTTGTTGATTATGACAACAATAAGCATCATTTAAAAGAGCTTTCCCATAAGATGGATGAATGGTAATGTTTATACAAATTCACCCTTATTTCTCAAAAAATGGACCAATAAAAGAAAACAACAAAGTAAAGAGATGAAAGTAATCTGGTCATAAGAGATAGTAGAGGAACAAGAAAAATGAGCAAACAAAAAAGAGAGCCCCTATTACGGTATAGAAGTACTGGGAGATAAAAGGGAAAAAAAGAAAAAAATTTAGGAGAGAATAACACTGTAGTAACAAGTGGATCTTCAGAAATGAAAATTAAATTGCCATAAGAATTTGTAGAGTGGTTGAAAAGTTTAATAAGAGAATAAAATTAAGATATAATGAGGGAAATAAGAAATTTTGGGAAAAACAGACAAGCATGAGACTCAGTGGTATACAACAGAAGAAAGAAAATTTTAATTCACTAGGATATACTTTGTAAAAGAAATGGCAGACAGTGCACTAAAACTGCCGAAAAGGCAACAAGAACAAAGTCAAAAGACATGAAAACTAGAACATATAAAGTCTCTACAAACCAAAATGACTGACCTTAAAGATAAAGCTCAAGGAGATAATATGAAAATCACTGACCTCTATGGAAAAATACTAGGATAAAAAGCCTCATTATCATATTTTAAGAAACCATAAAAGAAAATTGCAGCAGAGCATTATGACAGAGAACAAGCTAGAGACTGACTGCATTCAGAAGACATCACCAGAGAGGAGCACTAAGTTTAACACAATGAGAAATGTAGTTGCTTTGAGGTCAAAGATACAGTTTTAAAAGCTCCCAAGAGAAAGTGATTCTCATATCAAGAAATAAAAGCTTTAATCAACTGGTAGTACTTGGTATCAATGAGAAAGAAAAAACTGGAATACGATATACGGAAAATTGAAGGAAAATAGCTTACTCTAAAATGTACATTTTCCTGAAAATCTGAGCCTATCTGAATGTAAAAAAGATGGACTTTTATCCAAATCAAGGACTTCTATTTCTCTTGAGAAAGCTATTGAGGAGAAGGCTCTTTGAAATGCAAACTCAATGAAAAAGAGAAATTTAATGAAAATAATCAAGTCTGCATAGCATTAGGGCAGCTAGGTGATACAGTAGATGGACCACCGGACCTGGAGTCAGGAAGACTGGAGTTCAAATCTCCCTTCAGACACAAACTAGCTGTTTGACCTTAGGCAACTCATTTAACCCTGTTTGCCTCAGTTTCCTCATCTGTAAAATGAGCTGGAGAAGGAAACGGCAAGCCACTCCAATATCTCTGCCAAGCAAACCCCAAATGGGGTCATCAAGAGTTAGACACAACTAAAATGACTGAACAACAACACAGTATGAAAAAGCTAGGTAAAGGTCAAGCACTTGAGAACTCCAAAAAAGGAATAAAAGTAACCTCTCTTAAAAGTTTGGCCTTATCTAAAGACTAACCCTATGACAGGTGATCAGAAGGAGGTAACAAAAGAAAGAAAAGAACTAAGTGACATTAGTATCTCTTGAAAGCATAGCACCACAGATAAAAGTTATTCAAACAAGGAGGTGAATAGGGGATGGGAGGAGGAGAGAGATCCTGAATCATATTCTTCTCAACAGAAGTGGAATCGTTAGATCTGTGTCTCAGAATTGTGGCACATTAGGGGAGGATCATTTGAGCAATGAAGAAGGATGGGAAGGAAAAGGTACAAAAATGAATCGTATTCTTACCTAGACTGGACAAGAGAAGTTTTAAGGGTACAGAGGTAAAGTAAGTGAGCCAGAAAAGGGGAAGTGTTCCACACGTTCAGTATTGGGCAATGTTTGCAACATTCTATCAGCACAAAGCACAGAGCCTCTCCAGAAGGATTAGGCCTACTATGCATGGCCCTGGAGGGGAGAATTTGGGTGGCACTTGCAAAAGACAAATTTAGACTTGAAGTAAGGAAAAACTAACAGTCAGTCAAAAAATGGAACAGGTTTCCTTGGGAGGTAACTGTTGCCTCTTCATTCAAGCAAAGACTACACGACTACTTGTTCGTTATGGAGCGAGAGGGTAAAAGGAAGGGAACAACCATTTATTAAGCACTTGATAATTATTATTTCATTTGCTCCTCACAACTCTGTGAGATAGGCGCTATTATTAACACCATTTTACAGTTGATGAAACTGAGGCAGACTTAGAGTAAACGGCTCGCCCATGGTCACACAGCTACTAAGTGTCTAAAGTAGGATTCGAATTTAGGTCTTCCTGACTCAAGACACACTGAAAGGTATCAAAGCTCTAGATTAAATGCCAAAATGAGTGGTACAGACAGTGCCATTTTACTTGAGAGGAAGAAAAGACCACTGGATGAGTAATAAGAGAAGCTTCCATGGACTGAGCTTGAAGGATGGAGTAGGCATGGAAGAGGGGAGACAGCTTTCTAAGCAACAGGGAACACGCGAGCAAAGCTTTCAACACGTTCTCCTAATGTGGAAACTCCCTCTACCAATGCCGATTGTTACCTCGTGTGAGTCCTTCATCTTGGAGTTTCAGAGTTGTGTGGGGGCACCTGTGAGGTGACTTCACAAAGCTAATGTGTGTTGGAGGGAGGACCTGAGCCCAGGTTTTTCTGAATCCAGGGACAGACTTCTATCTGCTCTGCCACACTCTCCCAACAAGCTAAAGAAGAGACAGAAATGAATGTGGTGTGTTACCATACGATGAGGACACTGGCCTAGCTCAAGTGGAAGATCTGTGTTCCATTAAGTGAGTAACTCCACCATGCCCAGCCCTGTGCTAGTGGTCGGGAGGGGTTGTGCTTTCATATAAGGAGGTCAAATACACATGGGTAAAATTGTTAAATAATCAAAGAAGGCAGCATGGGGTGGAGGGCAAAATGCACAGGCCAGAGACAGATCTGCATCCCAGCCATTTAGAGAAGGGAGGAAAGTTACCAAATCCCACTTTGCAAGGTTCCAGGCAACACATTAATTTAAACAAACTCTGCGTCCTTTTGTTCACCCACTGTCTCCATCGAGTTTATTCTCTTCTCGCTGTCTCAATGTTGACTGTGTCTGCTGGTAACCAAATTACTTTATTCTGTGTCATCTCTCCACAAAAACACAAAATAAACAACACAAAAAGGGCACACTGCTTAATAGCTCAGCATGGGCTTGTTAAGAGTGTTTTTCTGCTCAGAAGCTAGAACTCAGGTTTTCCTCTTGTTCTATATTCCATGGAACTGAGCCAAACCCACAGCTCCCATTAACTTCAAAAAGAGTCTACCCCTCAGATCAGCTCCTTAGGGGTAGAGAACAAGACAAGACAGCTACTTGCTGTGAAGGGGACTTTTCCACCCTCCCATCCCTTCTTCCCTCCCTTTTTAGATTAGTTTTTCTTGTTGGTGGTTGGAGAGATTACTGGAGCTATTACTCAGTGCCTAGCGCTGGAGTCATTGATTTTGATATATATGACAGAAGCCGCAAAAAGTGGTTTGGGTTACGAGAGGATTGGGCAGCCATACATTAGCATAGATGTCACTACCGATGCCTGATAAAACTGTAGCAAAACTTAATGGTCCCTGTCAACAAATAGGTTTGGCACGGCAGCAGCAATGGATCAACCGTAATCATTTTCCTCTAGGAAAAGCAGCCCAGTTAGGTGGTAAATCCCTCATTCTACTCCATACCTCACAAAGAAGAGCTCAGCCCAGAGATCTCTGCTCCAGACAGAAAATGCATGTTGGAATAATCCTAGTAGATCACAAACTCATACTTGTGCCAATGGCTAATGGCATGGCCTCAAGCTAGCTGTGTGCTGAGCACTGACCTAACAGACAGTTTCTAGCTCTTTTCTTACTGGCTTTCTTTCTCTTCCCTAACCCTGTCCCCCACCAACAAACTGAGTTTAGATCAGAGAAATAACCGTACATGAAAAACTTCACTTTTATTATTCCGGTTAACAAACATCTACTATACACTTGCAGTCTGCATGGTACTCTAACCCTATGTTCACTTGGAATTTGAAGACGAAAAAGTGCAATAGGGGCAGCTAGGCGGCGCAGTGAGCAGACCACTGGTCCTGGACCCAGCTGTGTGACCTTGGGCAAGTCAATTAACCCCAACTGCCCTGCCTTCCCCTCTCCAAAAAAAAAGTAAATAAATAAATGCAACAGTCCCTATCCTCCAGGAGAGTAAATTTGGCTGGAAGTTGACACCATGAATATAGGTAATTAAAAATCAAAATATACAAAAAGGAATTTTGGGGTGGGGAAGGAGAACACTGACAACGTGCAGATTCTAGCGAGGGTATGGTTTTCAAAGACATTGGTCTTAACACTTAGGACAAGTACAGCAAAGGCCTATGGTTTCAAAGCTGCAATTCATCCACAACATATGGTCTTACAGTTGCCAGAGGCTCAGAGAGATTAGGGACTTTTCCTATGGCCACACAGCTAGGAAGTACCAAAGTTGAGATCTGAACTCAAATATTTCTGATTTTAAGTCCAATACTCCATACAATTTTCCAGTTCCATTCTGCTTCACCCATTGATAAGAGCAACAGTGAACAAACATATCACTTTTACTAAAAATGGCTGTGGAAAGGAGGGGGAGGGTGCTTGCCTGGGTGACCCTGAGACTGGGCCTCAAGTCCATGGCCGCCTCTTAAGTTTTAGGTTTCTTCCCTGAATACAGGTCACTTAACATCACGCTGTGAAATGGACATTTCCAGCACTGGTGGCTACCTTTCGGGTTTCTAAGTTGATGCTGGCCGTCCATCAGGAAGTACTTCCTGCAACTGCCCCACTTCTCAGAGTTGATCATTGACAGTGCAGGCCTCAGGTGAAAGTGAAAAGTCTGTTCACCAGTTCATTAAAGTGTCTTTACCTTTCAGGGAGATTTTAATGATTGTAATGGGTCATGGTTTCATGTTTTAAGCATTTGTTAATGTGTACTTAGGAGTCTTCTGTACTTTAAGCATTTCTTTTGTAACAGAGGAAATAAATAGTTCTATATCCACATCTAATTTGTACACTGAATATCTTTTCTGAGAAGGGACCATGTTAATCCCTTTTAGGAGAGACCTTAAATATGAGCTATACCTAAGCTTTATTAAAGGGATTTTCCCTAGAATTCTGTCCTGGAGAGAAAAGTGAAGGAGATGGGGGAAAGTGGAACATAATGACCCAGTGTTCATTAAGAAAAGCCCTCTCTACTTTCGGAGAGGGGTGACATCTCCTTTTCACCCTATCTCCTAATCTTGGCAGGTTCCTCAGTCTTTCCTCCCAGCCCTGTTCTGTACTATTCTTACCACCCCAATCCAAGCAACTGTCATCACCATCACTGCAAATCCATGGTGGGGAGGAAGGGGAGAACCGGAGAGGTCAAGATCAGAAGCTGACTCCTCCAAAATCAAACACTTGACCACAGGCCCAGGGGCCAGGCAAGGCATAGGGGCATCATTTGATCTCTCAATAGAGGTTCTAAGGGAAACTAGAGCCTTTAACTTGGGGGGATACTTAGAAGACACCGCCATTTCTACCAAATAAAGACCTTGGGGGAAAAAAAGAAAAGCCTATCTCTTCTCTTTGGGATAAAGGCACCTACAGGATGAATCCAGGCTCCAAGTAAGCCCAGATCAGAAGCCCCTTGTGGAAGGGGAGGCCCCTGGGCCACGAGTCAGAAAAACAAAACAGCATCAGAGAAAATGATTTTTCTAAAATATTACCAAGTTAAACTGAAATGTGACTATCCCCATTTTTCCTGCTCCTTTAAGAAAAGAAAAACCCATACTGGAAATGTGAATACTTGCTAGTTTTAAAGTTGACTGTTTATAATTATCAGTGAACCCACTGCCAGAGTTCTGTTACTTTTTGTCTAGGTGCAAAAACTGCTAATACCACATCAGACAGCCCAAATTCAGAGAACCATTTAGAATAATTGAAAGAGACCTTAAAGATGATCAAATTTCCTGCCCCACACTCATTTTAAAGTAGAATATAAGGTCATTGTAAGCCCGGTACCTACCAAGAAATGCTTACTGATTGTTTTTGTTTGTCTGTTTTTACTTCTTAATTAATATTTGCTTTTAGATTAACCTCATTTCCAAATATAGCCCTCTCCCCTACCAAGCAAGGCTTCCCTTGTAACAAGAAATAAAATGAAAGAAGGGAAAAACCCAGTTCAGCAAAATGAAGCAGCATAGATCTAATTTTGATCGATTTCACAAAGGAGAAAAACAAGGCTTGGAGAGAGCAAATCATCTATCCCAAGCAAGACCGGAAGTGGGAGTCCAGGCTATGGAACCATCCTAAGGTCCTAGCAACCCTCGGCTGGCGCGTTTACTACTATTTGACACTGCTGCTGAATGAGCAATTCCGTCTAAGGAATAATAAGAACTCACATTTGCTCCTCATGATAACCTGCGTGGAAGAGAGTTATTATCCCCATTTTAGAGATGAGGAAAGTGAGACTCAAAGAGATTAAAAAACTTGCCATTCAGCTAAGGTGTTCTGAGCAGGATTTGAACCCTCAGCCCGCTAAGTCCAGGGCCAATGCTCTACCCATTACAGCATGTAGTCTCTTGGAATTAGTAGGGATTTCCTATTTAAATAGTGACATCACACACACACACACACACACACACACACACACACACACAGACACACACACACACCCTGGACAAGCTAAAACAGGGAAACGAAGAGAGGAATCACCCCCTCGCCCGTACAATGGCAAGCAAAGGAAACATTTGAAACCTACCGTGTCATCACAAGATGCTGAGAAATATCCCAGCAAAGAGGCTAAGCTGTGGTCTGCACCAGCACTGAGCAAAGACTTCAAAAGGCACACAAAGCAGCAAGGGCCTAGAGTTCCAGTTAAAGTCACATATCCAACTTGGTTCAACCTTTTAGAGCTGCAGTGTGCAGAGATGGCTCTGTGTGAGCAGATTTTCACAGTCAGACCCAGACCACTAAGCAGTGCCCTTTGTGAGCCTGCGGAACATCCCTGATGTGGTCAATAGTGACCTCCTGAGGTCCTTCCCATATGATGGCTTTGGTGAACCTACAATAGAAAGTCAATTTGAATGATTTCTTTTCCAGTTAAAGTTTATCAGCTGCAATATCTAAGCTTTATTAAAATTGCTAACTGACCATCAAATATTTTCATATGCAGTAGACATACTCTTTGTCTTGATGCTATGATTCTGTATTTTGAAATGAAAGCTAATCACCATTCCAACAGCACCGTGCTTTCATAAAATTAGCAATTTCATTTTCATTCTGCCATTATCATTCAGGTACTGAGTGTCTTCCCCTTTTATTTCTATCCCTTACATTGTATCACCTAAGTAAACTGTAAAAAAGCACGCACTCTAACCCATGTCCTAGTTAAGGGGGATCTCTGTGCTCTAGAGACCACCCTTCCACCCCTTTATTCAGTCTTATCATCTTATCCTTGGGAACAGCTCTACACATTGGCTAAATAGGCAAATGTGAGGGCATTGGAAGACTTCCATCTGCCCAAAGGTATCTGCCCCTGCACTCTGTCCTGGGGTCTGAAATACCTCTAAATAGGATCACCCACAAAGGGCTTTATGGAGATGAACACTGAAGAAAGATATTACAATACCTCAAAGTGTATTAGCTATCAAACACATTGGCATAGATCAGTTGGTCTCATGGAAAGCAAAGGAATGAAAATAATAAAGTGAGAATGGAGGGAAAGGTACAAAGTCTTAAGTTGCTACAGCATGCCTTAAGTGTCATGAAGGCACTGAACACCTGGGGTGTGGAGGGATGCCCACTTCAAAGGGGCAGTGGGGTTAAAGGCCAACTTTACCTGCCTGCCTGTTCCTCTCTTGCTCAAGAGGCTCAAATGGCTCCCTATTGCCTCTAGGATAAAATACCACCTCCTCAGTTTGGCATTAAAAAGCTCCAGATTAATTACATATCACTTTCCCCGGTTACCCCTAATTGCTTCCCTTCAAGAACTCTATGTTTTCAGCACACTAGCCTGTTTGGTGTTTTCTTTCATCGCAGTGCCTTTGCATGGATTGTCTTCCATGCCTGGAGGGTTCTCCGTCCTTACCTTACCTCCCCTTAAGGCTCATTTCACATGCGTCTTCCTATGGGTTTCTGGATTTCCCCAGTTGCTACAGAAGCCTTACCTCCTCATCAAATTCCTTTATACTTATTCTGTATTTATTTTTTTTTACATATGTACATGTGTGCAGGCTGTTTCTCCTAAGGAGAATGGAAGCTCCTTGAGGACAGGTCCTGTTTTTAATTTGGTTTTTGGATCCCCAACACCTAGAACGAGGCTTGGTACAGTCAGTAGACAGTTAGTAAATGGTTGTTGGGTTGAACGGCATTGCATTTTATTCAGGCACTGCTACATGTCGCAGCCATATGCCTTGACTTGGTTTGCCATTCTGTCTGCCAATCTGATTGCTTCATCAGGACTCAACAAAGTACAATCTTTGGAAGGTCACTCTCCCTTTCCAGGACTCAGTTTCACCACGTGCAAAATGAGGTAACTGAACTAAATTGTTTTGAGGTCTCATCTACAATTTTCAGGACCAGTGGCCTAAGGCTCTGCCATCTCGTCTTGTCCTCATAATAAGCACATGAATACGAACTGACTGCAGGCATTCTGGAGGGGCACAAGAAGTGGGAATCTTCATTTCCCAAGTGGGACTGTAGTCCTATTTGTTGCAGTTCATTATATCTTGAAAGGAAATGCATTTGCAGCTTTGTAATTTCTGTTATTAACTCTAGGTTAACGATAATAAAATGATCTGAAATTATCTATGCATCACATGGGCGGCATCCAGCAGAATGCTCCCTGTGTTTTATGAGTTTTAACTAAATACTTGGTGTAATACAGAATTCTTTTCAATTACCTTAAAAGAACAAACTTGGACAAGTAAGATGCCACTTTTTACACTAAGACACTTTTTAAAACTGCAGAATTAGTTTAGGATTTAACCATTCAAAAACCTGATCCAAAGGTAGGCACTATTTTTTGGAGGGGAGAGATCTGCACCTGGGAGTTCTTTGCCATAGGGGACTCCCAGTGTGGAAACTCACTGCACCATGAAGATTGGCAATTCATGTCACAAGGACTCTGAAAGGGTTTCAGGAAGCACTGAGAAGTAACTTACCCAGAGTCACAGAGACACGGTCATGGTCTGACATGGGTCAGAGGCATGACCTTAACCTGGGTCTTCTTGAATCCAAAGCCAGTCCACTATTTACCACTCTCTTTTATAATGCTTAGAAAGAAGAAGACTGACTAGCATTAGAGCCCCTGCACAATGCCTCCTCATGGAATGGTGTGCCATTAAGGCAAAATGGGCTTACTTTAACGGGTGCCCTTGAGGAGTTTGGCTTTTGTTTACGGTGAAAGTACTTTCACCTGTTAAATGCTAAGCCCCAGGCCCAAAGCCCTATCAGGTGTGAAACCTGTGTGGGCGTAGATTAATAACTT
>CM053628.1:13193443-13215918 GCA_028646595.1 Phalanger gymnotis
GGTGGAAAGGGGGAGAAAATCTGTAGTTCAAACGCATGTGAAAATCAATGCTGAAAACTAAACATGTTAAAAATAAATTAAAATAAAACCAGTAAAAAAAAGAATGATTGATCATAAGAGTCCGTAATTATTTTTCTGAGTTTTCCCAATCAACTTGATGGGTTTACAAGTTATGCACCTTTTCTGGAGACAGCTGAGGGGTATTATTCCAGGAGAGGGTGAATATGCTCACTGGATCCATGCTGAGAGGGTACAGAACTACTGGTTAATGAGGAGTTAGCTCTGAGATGATTGGCTGGCTGGGAGTCTGGAGAACTTTTCAGGTAAGGTGACAGACCGATTCAGTCTCTTTTGATCAGAAGACAAATGAGTGTGCAATAGAAGTCACAGTTTCCTTCCCTAAGGAATTGGGGGTGGCCACCTTAGGACAGAGATGCAGAAGAGAGTTATGTGTGCTTGCAGGGTTATGTGGGGTAGTTGTCCATTCCTCAGCCTGAGTGAAGGCTTTTCTAGCCTTAAATTCTAGTACCCTAGGCACTGGGAGATTTCCTTCTGAGGTAGGTATATATAGGCCCACTCTGCCCAATGTGGAACTCTTAGGCTTGGAGGCTATCTCATGGGTGATGTCACGTTTGAGAGTTTAAGGACTCGACCTTCTAAAGATAGAAGACTTTCTGTTGCAAATATGAGAATCTTGCAGAAAAATGAGAATCTTCCTGTTCCTCAGTGGTCCCTTTCTTGAGGAGTATAGCCAGTGAATTGTTTGGACAGTATAGATCTAATGAGAAAGAGAAATTGAGCCCCCAAATATGTTTGCTTTCTTTGAGGGAGACCAAACCTGAGTGACACTGAGTTTGGGAGGAATGTGTAGGCCTCTGGGGGAAGGCTTGGAATCCAGTAGAATGTCAATGGGCTTGCCCTAATGCCAACTCCATATTCATTTTCCTTTTTAGTGATTTATGTGTCCTAGTGTCTGTTAATGGAGTCCCCTGAATCCTTCACATCTTTTCCATCAGTCACCAAGCATTTATCAAGCACCCCATATGCCTTGTCCTGTGTTAATGTCTTACATACTACTGAAGATACAATATGTACGTATATAGGTTTCTATATAATATATACAAAGAAAATTCAAAGTAGCTTTGAAGGGGAAGGCACTAACAGACAGAGTTACCAGGAATAGCTTCCTGCAGAAGAAGGTACTTATGTTGTCTTGGAGGAAATCCAGGAGATTCCAAAGGGGAAGGGTGATGAGGGAGAACATTCCAGGCTGGGGGGGGACATTCAAGACCCAGAGGAAGGCCATAATGCATTGTGTGTGAGAAGTGGCAAATGTGGACTCTGGAGTACGTGGAGGGGGCTGATGTGTAAGAGCCTTGGAAATATAGGAAGGACCCAAGTTGTGAAGAGCTTTACATGCCATCTTATGTGGGTGGGAAATAAAGGTTGTCATACTTAGGCATTGCTACCTAGCATGGCTGTATGAGACCTTAGACCTTTTCGCCTGTATTCGAGGAAGTTTAAACGCAAAATAAATATAATAAACTTAGAGATTTTCCTGGATTGACTCTAGGTAGGGCAAGGAGCTAAAGGGAGAAAAATCATAGAATCAAAGAATTTGAGAATTGAAAGGAAACTTAGTGGCTTTTTAGTTTAATCCAGAAATAATTTTGAGTATAATATTCTCAGTAAGTGGCCCTTCAGCCTCTGCTTGAGGACCTCCAAGCAGTAAGATCCTACCACCTCTCAAGGCAACTCATTCCTCTTTTGAATAGCTCTAATTATTTCAAAGTCTTTTTTTCTGACATCAAGCCTTAATTTGTCTCTTTGCAGTCTACTCATTGCTCTTGGGCCCCAAAGAACAAATTTGATCCCTCTTTCATATGACAACCCTTCAAATACTCAAAGACAGGTATCATGTTCCCCCTGAGTGTTCCTCTTGTTAAACACTCCCAATTCCTTTAAGTTATCCTCCCACGGATATGATCTTAAGGCCCTTCACCATCCTGGTTCCCCTTCTCTGGATCCTCTCCTCTCCTGGTTAAAGTGGGACACCCAGAACTGAATATAGGTGAGGTTTGACTAGAGCAGAGGACAGTGGGACTGTCACCTCCATATTCCCAGGATCCAGTTAGCTTTGGGGGCTGCTACTCCATACTGCTGACTCCTCTTGAGTTTGCAGTCTACCATGACCCCCAAATCCTTTTCAGTTTGTGGACTCTTCTATTTCCATTTTGGAAGATAAAGCCATTTATCCTTCTCCCATCCTGTGGCACCTCTTTTGTTTTCCATGATCATTCAAGATTCACTAACAGTAGCTCACCAATTCCATCTGCAAATTCTTCTATTTCCCTGTAATGCAGTTTGTCTGGGCCAGGTGGTGCCCTCTCACTATCTCATTCCTTAGGTTGGGTCCCTCTTAGCCATATGTAGCAACTCTCTGGTGGTCAGCCTATAGGATTGGACCCAGTCCCTGAGAAACCAGAGTTTTGAGATAAACCATGTACTTCACACATTATTGATAATATTTGCACTCCTGTGTCTAGCTAGGTTTGAATTCACCTCCAAGCCCTGGACTTTCCTCCTTTGCCATGTCTGAGCCTCAGTTTCTTCCTGGTGTGAAACAAAATCCAAATAAAAGTAGGCCTGATCTCAGCTCTTCTCTTCTTAAATTGCTCTTGTTGCAAACACCCCAATATTTATCTCTGATGCTCAGCCCCCTCCGAACTTCTCCATCTCCATTTGCATTGCCGGGAGTAAGAATGCAGACAGTTTGCTTCAAGAGTAAGAATGGTCTTGTTTTTCCTAATAAGAAGAATCCCTTTTTCTTAGACTAATGTGTCAGCACAAATTAGTTTCCCAGATAAGCAGTCTCAGCGATGAGGGTCCAGAGTGAATGGGACCCAGGGTACATAATTTTTGATGGAGATGGAACTGTAGGGAAAGCCCAAAACATGAGGCACCAACCTAGAGGGCAGACTCAGTGGGCTACTGCATGGAGAAATCAGGGAAACCAATTGGCAAGAAGGAAGACACTGAGTGACTTAGTAAGGCAGTGCTGAGTGAGTACCAAAAGAGATGTGAGGAGACCAGGATAAGCCATTTGCTTCCGAAGTTGTCTCTGACGATTGCAGCCCTGTGTCCAACCAGGTTTGAATTCACCTCCAGTCCGAAGCAGGAGCCCAATGCAGTCACTATGCTTTTTCTTTACTACTCTCAGAGGATCATATAAAAATGTTGGAGCTCAAAGCAGGACAGAGAGGCCTTGTGTCCAGTGGAGAATGTGAGACTGCCTGAGGAGGAGTTCGCTAAGATTGAGAAGATCATAAAGAAAACATATGAAATCTCTTTTATCTGATGTGCTCAGAGATGCTCTGTGAACCCAGAATAATGCATCACAGTCTCACTAGAATGCTTTTCCTGGGACCAGTGTTTAAGCCTAGTTAGATGTAATGAGCTCTTTTTTGGTCCTGATAGGAAAAACCAACAAGCGTAAAATTGGATGTCTCTACCTCATACTGAATTCAGTACTCTAACTGGCAGGATTTTGGGGTGCTAGGAGGCCAGGAGGCCCACCAGGAGGTGCTGATATTCTGCCATTCAAAGCATGGAGGGCAGGTTCCCTCAGAAGATCCTGCTGGAGCATGATGAAGAAATTGGTTAAGGCAGTGTTTTAGGAGATTAGGAAGGTTACTTGCACACAATGAGTAGTTTGGTGGTGTCAGAGACCAGTCATCATTTTGAATGTGGAGTGGATGAGTGGGAGAATGTGTGGTGTGGGGTGGAGGGAGTGTTTGGTGAGAAATGGAAGAGGCCTTGTCAGGGAGAAATTGGGAGGGGTGTGACAGTGACTCCCCCAAGGAGTTAATCTTGGGTCTCCTCCTTATGGATAGCCATCATGGGGGGCGTGTATATATGGCAGGGAGGATATTCACAGTTCTCTGAGTCAATCCCAGTTATGTCTTCTGCTGCTGCCAAGCATGAGTGGGCATTATAAAGAAGATGTGATGAAGAAGCTATTGTGTGAGATCCAGTCTAGCACAGCCAATCCGAATGGTACTGGCTGAGCTAGCCTAAAGTTCTGGTCCTAAGACATGTTCTTGATGAAGTTGTGCTAGCTCTTTGTAAGAATGGCCTCTTTCCTTTCTGGATGTTCACTAATCATATCTTTCATGGCCCATTCCAAATTTTCCCCTGGGATCAAAGTCAGGCTCACTGGCCGTGGCAATGGCATTGGACATTCATAACTTGAGCAATATAACTATATCAGATTGTGGTATGGTCAGGCTTTGGCGCATTGTAGTAATGTCACTAAACATAGACAATTATACAAACCAGTTGAAGTTCCATCTTGACTTGTCATGTGAAGGCTGTATCTTTTTTTTTACTTCTTTTCTAATGCTCCCTTTAGGCTAATGAAAAACTAGTATAACACCAAAAAAAATAGATAACTGACATGGCATTCTTTACTTCAGAACATTAATACATTTTCCAAACAGTAAAAAATTAATTCCAAAAATGCCTTGTAAGGATAATTACATGGCAGATGAATGTTGTAGCAGAGGGATTAGATTACTTGATCTCTGAGCTCCTTTCGAGCTCTAAATCTATGATTCCAAGATACTCTGATACAGCACCCTGCATCTTAATATTAAATGGCAGAACAAATCCTAAAATGCCAAGCACAACATTAGGAAATAAGCTGTAATCTTTCATGTCCCAAAAGTCTCAGTGCAGTTTTAACTGTACTGCAAAGTACCATATGACACACTTTGCAAACCTTGATGCTCCTGGCTTTGATGTCAGAAAGACTTAAGTTTAAATGTGGACTCAGATACTTGATAGCCGTGCGAACCTAGGCAAGTCACTTAACCTTTCTGTGCTTCAGTTTCGTCTTCTGTCAGATGTGGGCATTGGTCTTAATGGCTTCTAAGATCCCTTTCGGCTCTAAAACTGTGATCCTATGGTCTTATGTTAAATAGTATTGGGCCAGCTGCAGATCTGTGGGGCACTCCATTAAAGGCCTCCTTTCAGGTTGATATTGAGCCATTAATGGACAGCTAGGTGAAGCTATGGACAGAATGTTTGACTTGGGGTCAGAAAGACTCAAGTTCAGATCCTATCTAGGATACTAACTAGCTGTGTGATCACGGGCAAGTCACTTATCCTCTCTGTGCCTTGCCTCAGTGTCTTCATCTATAAAATGGGCTAATAATATCCACCTCCCAGGATTGTTGTGAGGATCAAATGATATAAAATATGCAAATTGTTTTGCAAACTTTGAAATACCATATAAATTCTAGGCATTATTAGCCCCCATCATGGTTGTACCTCCTTCCCTTAGGGGTACTTATGCAACAGGTTGGTTGTTCCTGGTTCAAATTAGCCATGTCCATCTCCACATCAATGTCAGAAATGACCATAAACGCAAAGACCTTGATAGATTAGTATACTAGATTTAAATATTAATTACAGCATTTATTTTAATTTGGGGCGGAGGCCCAAGTTGCCTTTCTTTGGAACTTCTTTCAGGAATCGGGGAAGTTATATTCTAAATATCTTACTCTTTCTCAGCTTCTAGGACTGCACACCATGTTATCTGTAATTCTGCCAATAAAAACCTATTCATTGACCCTTCTATCAAACCCTATTGTTGTAGAAATACGACATTTCAATGTCAGTGCCCTTATGGGGGCAACTTGACTTGGAGGCAAGGAAAACTGGGTTCAGATCCTGCTTCAGATCCCTACTAGCTGGGTAATATGGGAAAGTCACTTCATGCCTCAGATCCCTACTAGCTGTGTGATTTGGGGGTGTCACTCCATGCCTCAGAACCCTCATTTATAACACAGGGAAACTTAGAGATTTGAGCTTAAAGGGACTTCAGTGATCACCTCATCCAATATATATGTATGCATGTGTATATATATATATGTATATATATATATATATATATATATACATGTTTTTTATTTGTTGAGTGTATTTGTACTTTGCCTTTAGCTTAGAAACTAAAACTCTCTTAGCTGTTTTAGTGAGACAGGCCCTTCATGCAGTGGATTGGGAAAAAACTCTTTGTGACTTAAGCCCTATTATTTGCCAGAATTTTGGTTTCCAGGGGTCAAACTCCTTTGGAACTCAGGCCAGCCAGCTAGGTAATTAGACTCATCAGGCTTTTAATCTGTTTTTGAGCCTTTTTCTTCTGCTAGCAGAGTTCACATCCTTGTCTCAGGCCTCTATCTGACTTAGTGTAAGAAAGGTCTCATAACTCCTATTTAATTCTTGATTACCAACTTGTATCCCCTTCGGTAGTCTCAGAGGCTACCTTCCAACAAACCACAAAGTGTTATTTGGATCAGAGATACCACAGGTGTCCTTAGCTTCACAAGATTTGGGGGGAGGTCTTCCTCATAAATCAAAGGGTAAAGAGAAGGCAAGAACAAAAAGTCACCTTTCACCTGTCACCTTCCACCTCAGTCCTTTGTTCCTAATTCCTACCTTTATTATGTAAATTTGGCCAGCAACAAATGTGGCAGGCTTTATACCACCATATATACATATACATATCATGCATACATACATGTAACTACATATATGTGTGTGTGTGTATGTGTGTGTAGAGAGAGAGAGAAGAGAGAAAGAGGGGAGAGAGACAGAGAGAGGGAGAGAGAGAGAGAGAGAGAGAGAGAGAGAGAGAGAGAGAGAGAGGAGGAGGAGGAGGAGAAAGAGAGAGAGAGAGAAGAGGAGAAAAGAGAAAATTTCAAATATAAGAACAACTGTATGGCAGAAGTATGTGAATCCATACTTAATCTCTGTTTTCCATAGTGACTGTTTTCATTTTGCACTTTCAAAACAGCTACTGGGAAAAAAAAAAGTTTTTAGGCTTCTTTCATTGACTCAAATTCCTATAGCATCCTAAATTTATACAAATGTACTCTGACCAAACTCTGTTTTAGAAATCTTTGAATTCAATATTTCAACACACTGAAGTCAGAAATTGAAAATGCAATCTTGACCTAAGAAAGATAAAATCAATACTTGTAACATTTATGGCTAGCAGGGTAATGTGTATGGATTTCAAATATAGAGCTCATTTATTCATGGATATTTATCAAGATTCTGAAGTGCCATGAGACACAGGAGAGGAGAAATTCAGTGAGTAAATGTCAGAGGGAGCTAGTTTATGTTTCCTAATTGCTTATGGGGAGTAAGTTCTTTAAGTTACCTATATACCCAGTGGTGTTAAATAATTATTTATATGGAATAATCAATCAATCACTTAATCAGCAGGCATTTATTAAATACCTACCATGTGCTTAGCACTGGGGATACTCAAATATTCAACACTTAAGTGGATCTCTGACCTCATAATCAGGAGTTCCTGCCCGTGATTCTAATTATGACCCATCCCTGCCTTCCCATCCTATAAGACTCTCATCCATGTCCTCCCAAAAGTTGTCCACAAGGGGCCCATCCAATGTGCTGGACGCCTTTAGCTTTCTCCCTACATTATGAGGATACCAATGTAGCACTGTGCCCATCCACCTGTCATTCCTCATTCTTGCCATGTGACCAGCCCATCTTCTCATTCTATTATACAATTCTTTGATTACATCCTTTAGTTCTGTTCTTTTTTGGAGTTCCAAAATTAGTTATATGGTGCAGCTAACTTACCTCACTATGCAAAATTCCATTCACTTTGATGTAATACTCTTCCTTAGCTCTTCAGAGGCAGTGGGTTTTAGGGTCTCTGCTATACAGCAATACCAGTAAAATATTTGTATTGAAAAGACGGGTCTTTGATGTTATGGGAAGCCTGGGGTTAGTAAAAAGGGTTTCACAGTTCCCTGAAAGCAATCTAGCCTACCCTCTTCCTTTTTAGTTCTGGAACAAATTCGTTGTCTATCTGTATGTATTACAGATCTATTCTGGGAGAGAAACTCTGCCATGTATTGGGGTTTGATGTGATCATCACAGTATCATCTGAAAGCAAGAGCATCTGGGAACATGTCAGCATCTACAGGGAATTCCTCTTGAACCTGGATTATTCTGTGCTGGATCTCCCCCACCATAGTGATACATACTTTGGGCCAGCATTTGTCTCCAAGTTTTGTTCTTAACCTGATGTTTATTATCAGAAGGTCACTGACCAGGGTTATTTCTGTTATATTTTCCAAGGGACCTTGAATGATCTTGATATATGAATGGAAGAAATCTTGTTGAAGAATAGTCTCAAAGGCAGCAGTTACTTCTACAGAGTCGAATACTTTTTTGCAATCAATAATCACTGTAACAGGCTATTCTGTTCTCTGGGTGTTTCAGCCAATTATGAGACAGCGCAATGAGGTTCTGTTGTTGCACAGAATTTGTGAAAACTTGCTTGTTCCCTACGACTACTCTCATTGAGGATGCTCTTTATTCACATATAGATGACCCATACAGATTTAGTATAGGAGGAAGAATACATTTATGCATTAATAGTTACTAATGTTTTACTGGTCGCTTTTTTTGGAATCAATAAGGACCAAGATTTTTTCTCTTCCTCTACTATTATTCCACTCCTTTAGATAGGGGTCCTTTAGAAGTCAGTTCATCCATGCTTTCACAATTGTATAATCTTCAGCTTGGATTTCCTCTGTATATACTTGATCTAATCTGGCTGCTTTTCCCATCTTTGTTGTCTTCGAGGACACTTCTGTTTCCTCTGAAAACACCTCGGGGACCATGATGTTAGGGTCTAATTGCATTTCTTCCACTGTCCTTGATGGGGAAAACACTTTGTTGTAATGCTTTTTGCAATTGATTTCTATCTTTCTTCTGTTTATAGCCCTGTTTCTGTTTTTATCCTTGAATGCCCTTGGGATGGCTTTACTTAATTGGATAACTTGCCAAGCTTTCTTTGAACTGCTTTCACTCTCCATTGCTTCTCTGAGCTGATAAGATGATACCACTCATAAGTATCCATTGTTCTTCATAAGATTTTACAGATGAGTTTATATCTTAACCCAATTTTGCCTTTGGCAGCCATCTCTCTCCACTTGGCAGGTAAGTCAGATATTTGTTGACTAAAGCAATTTCTGTGCTCTTTTGGTCTCTTTGTTGTAGCAGTTAACTTAAAACATTGGTTCAACTTGCATAACAAACTCAGTGTTTGTGTCAATTCTGCTACACATTTTTTATCTGTGATTTTCAACAGCTTAACTAATTCAGAGTCAGTACCTGTGTTGAAATCTGTACCCAAAAGACTTCAATCATCCTGCCCTGGCCTGAAAGTCCTTCTTGTCCAAGGCTCTCTGCTGAAGTTCCTGTTTTTTTTAGCTTGCTCCTATGTAGTCAGTCAATAAGAATTTATGAAGTGCCTACTATGTGCCAGGCCCTGTGCTAAGTACTGGGGATGCAAAGAAAGGTCAAAGATAGTCTCTCGTCTCAAAGAGCTCAGGATCTAATACAAGAGACAGCATGCAAAGAATATGCACAGACATACTAGGTACAGGATACATTGGAGATAATCAGTGGAGAAAAGGCACTAGAATTAAGGGGCCACCTACTAACAGCTAGTTGAAATGGTAGGCAACTGATTTTAAGTGATCCCATTTTTATATCAGTTCCATATTTTGTCCTTAATACTCTTGGGATTAATGTGGAGGTGTGCTAAATAAAAACTACCTACTGTCTCCTCCCAATTCCCCTATGCCCCGCCTCTCCTCTATATACTTAAGGGCTTAGGAAGAGGGGAGACTATCAAAAAGAAATAATTCAGGGTTAAATCTTCTTAACTGTATGCCACATCTTTTTTCCTTTCTCTTGTTTGTTATAAGTTCTTTTTTTAGAGGGGGGAAGGCAGGGCAATTGGGGTTATGTGACTTGCCCAAGGTCACACGGCTAGTAAGTGTGTCAAGTGTCTGAGGTCGGATTTGAACCCAGGTCCTCCTGCCTCAAGGGCTGGTGCTCTATTCACTGTACCACCTAACTGCCCCTGTTATAAGTTCTCATCTTGTCTGGGGCTCTAGAGAAAAAATGAAATAGCACCTGTCCTGCCTTCTATCTGTGTGTATGTGCATGAGCACACACACGTATTATATGCATACACATATATGCACACACATATAGATATGCATATATAAACACATGCATATATGTGTACATAATACATATATACATATAGATATAATTGAAAATTAGCAAATGCTAAGTAATTTGGAGAGGGAAGGAAGAAGGACCTCAGGGGCTAGGGTGATCAGGAAAGGCTTCCTTTAAAAGGCGTCCTTGAGGTAGAGGTAAAAGGGGATGCTGATACTGAATCTGGCTAGAAGGGATCAAGTGAATTTAAGAGATGGAAGTGAGGAGTAGGAGGTGCATTCCAGGCAGTGAAAGTATGGAAATATGATTTTGCATGAAATGTGTGAGGAACTGCAAGAAGGCCGGTGATCTAGGTGCCCTCTTCCCAAATACCTCTCTATCCACCTCCTGAAATTCCACTGTTAATATGGAGTTACCCTTTGGGATAAAGCACTGCTGGTTCTGAATCTTCTTTATAAAATATAAATGCACCTGGAGGAGGTGAAGCATCAAACTATTAGCAATCATTAACACCTTCATATGATTCAGTTCTCAGGTGACTTCCCTCCATGACAATTAGCTGAAGTTTCGATGGCAGGAAGGAAGGTGTAATAGTTTTGGAATGTAGGGCCCTATCCCTTCAAGATATGTCTGGATAGGATGCCAAAGATTAGGGCTCTGGGCAAGTAAGGGCCATTATGAAGACACTGGGCATCTGGGACAAGTCAAGCAATTGATTTATTCAATAAGAATTACAAGGTGGGATATAAGAGGGACAGAAAGTGGAACTGGGAGGATATTATCTAATATGCAACCCATAGACAAGAAGGTGTAGGTGTGTTGCAGTT
The DNA here is from genome assembly GCA_028646595.1 of Phalanger gymnotis. Lineage (NCBI taxonomy): Eukaryota > Metazoa > Chordata > Mammalia > Diprotodontia > Phalangeridae > Phalanger > Phalanger gymnotis. The sequence continues at coordinate 13,204,351 of CM053628.1, forward strand.
TGTTGCATTGGCTAGAATACCCTTATCCTTGAGATCATAGATCCATTTATATAGATACATGGGTATTCACTGTATGAGTTTATTTCTAATGGGATCTCCATTTGGAAGGCTTGATATTTTTTGAATACTTGAAGGATTAAACCTTTTGTATTAAAATATTAACTCAAAGTTGAAGTGGCACATTCACCTTCAATCATATTGCAATGTCTCTGAGCAGTTTGTCCCATCAAAGAATACCAGAGTTCCATTGATACGGCCCGAAGCTCCTCTTCTGAAGCTCCTCAGGGCCTGAAGCCCCTCTTCTGACTTGCGGACTGAGCTTATTCGTGCAATTCCTTCATATGGAAAATCCCTTGTGCAGCCATCATAGGCAACGAGAATGAAAGAAACGGGAGCTTTTGTATAGGAGATGAAAACTCAGACTGTTACTCAGTCTGCTCAGAAACTGGAACTGTTGCCATGCCATGTGTTTGGACCACCGTGGCTCCAAAGAAAAGGAGAAAACAGTCCAGGAATGGTAGGAAGCTGTAAACTGTGCTGTTGATACTCCTGTAATTCAACTCCATTCAGCCCATTCCAAGTATTGCAGGGTATTGTACAATGACAGAGAGGAAATAATCTGTCCCTTCAAGAAGTTTGCTTTCTACTAATAGGCTGCGACATGTATGTATGCATACAAGAAAAACGAAATCATTTGAAAATGGAGAAAAAGTTCACATTAGGGAAATCAGGGAAAGATTTTACCAAACAGATGGAGCCAAACTCAAACCTTGAAAGAAGACAAGGACCAGAATGGGGAGGGAAGGCATTCCACACATGGAAAGTAGCTTCAGAAATGCGTGGAGGCAGGAGGCGAAATATCAGGGTTAGGGAACATTATTAGTTGAGTTTGACTGGATGGTAGCATGCTTGAAGGGGGACTATGTTTATTTCTGGAAAGTGTATCTTTACTTATGTTTCATATATGGCTTTTTTTTATGCCGGGGAAAGATGGTATGATGGGAAGAGCACAGGCTCTAGAGTCAGAGAACGAGGGTTCAAATCCCTGATATTTACTACTTGTATGAAACTCAGTTTCCTCATATGTAAAATGAGAAGGTTGGGCCAGATGGCTTCCTAGGTCCCTTCCAGTCCTGTAGCTATTGATATTATGATCCAAAGTACTGCTCCATCCTCTTCCACTGACCTTATTCCTGTAACAAAGAAAAACAGTCAAGAAAAGTCAAGCAACAAATCATGTTATGGCCCATGCAACATTGTAGTTGATAGCCTCCTGTCCCCCCACCCTTCCCCATTCCTCTTCCTCTTCCTCCCCAAGAATATTTTTCGTCTAGCTTTTTTTGGCACTGCAATGATTAGTCATTACCTTTTTGTGTTGTTTTCCTTTGGATGAAGTATATTGTTCTCCTGATTTTGCTTTCTTTCAGTTCAAAGAAAGCTAAAAATAGTCAAATTTCAATGGAGGAGACAAAATGTAGATAGCTAAGTACATATGAGCTCGATGTAATGGAAAGTGGGAAGTAACTCAGAAGGGGAGGTACTAGTAGATGAAGGGACAGGAGAGGACTCCTGCAGGAGGTGAGATTTGAAGTCAGGTAAGTGAGGCATGGATGCTAGGGCAGCTAGTACCATGGACAGAGCTAAGAAATGGAGTGCCATTTGAGCAATGGAAAGTTGGCCAGTGGGACTGGATAAGAGTGTGATTGGAAAGGAGTAGAGTGTATGGAAGCAGAAAAGGCAGGAAGTTGTGAAGAGCTATTAGCCATAGCATGTGAGAGAATACAGAGGTGATGTTAGCAGAACTGTGCTCTAGGAAAATCCCTTTGGCATTTGGGTGAAGGATGGATTGGTGTGAGGGCGAAACCTGAAGTAAGGGGACCAGTTAGAAGCTATAGAAGTAGCCTGGGCAAGAGGTGATGGGGGCCTGAACTAGACTGGTGGCTTTAGGGCATATCCCATTTGTCAGCATCAATAACCTATTTAAATAGGTTAGGATGAAATTGTTTAACTGTATGCCATAGCCTTTTCTCATTTGTATTCTCTTGCTTTGTACTAACTTTGATGTTTGCTCTAACAAATCATTTTGACTAAAGCTAGAGAGCTGATTCAGGAATAACTCCCATATCAGTAACAGGTTATTTCCTGTCTGTAAAAATATAATCAATCGTGTGTGTATGTGTGTGTGCATGTGTGTGCATGCGCAGGCCCTTATACATACACATTCGCTGTTCTTCAGTGCTTTCTGTGCCTAACGCCTTCTAGTTAGTTTCTTCAGGGAAGTGTTTATGGTCTATAGAAAGGATGTTTCCATACGATCTACAAGTCTTTCACCTCCTTCATTATTGACTCCTGATCTATAGCAACACTTTTCCCCACTCTCATCTACTCTCAACTGTGCATAATAGTGTACGTTTATTAAATTTCAGGAATTTCTCAGAAATCTCTATCTTCTGCAGCAGATGTTGCATAAACCAACATTAATTTCATTTTGGTCTTTTTACAAATACTTATCTTGACTTTTATAATATTAAATTATTAACTGTTCCATGAAATTATGTTTCATGTTGCCTTTAGATGAGTGACAAAGGCAACTTCTTTATTTACTTTATCAAGGAGAACTTGGGAGCCATAGTTCCATTTAAATGCACCTTTCTTCAGGCTTCTATCTCCACACCATCTCTTCTTTCTGTTCCCTTTTCTCTGTTGACATGGCTGCCGACCTCATCCATGGCCTCATCATCTCTTACCTGGACTGTTTTAGAAGCCTCTGAATTCGTCTCCCTTAGCTCTTTCTCCTTTGCATTCCATCTTCTCCATATTCCCAAGTAATCATTGTGAAGAACAGGTCTGACCTTATCTCACTCCCTTGCTCAGAAAACTTTAGTGGTCCTGCTTAACTTTTGCGATCAAATGTAAATTCCTTGGTTCAGCACTTAAAATGACTAATCACGAGGCTCCAGTCTGCCTTCCTAGCCCGATTATTTTGTGTATACTTTTATGTTGAGCATGTTGTCTCCTTCTATAAAATGTAGTTTCTTTGAGGACAGGTGCCTTTATTTTTCCCCTATATTTCCTGGTCCCATGTGAAATTCCTAGCATATAGAAGTCACTCAAGAAATTACTGTTGATTGATTGGTTCTAGTTTAATTTTGATATGATTCTATTCAAGCAACAGTATGTTCATTCTTTTGTCATCGCACAAGGATCCCACATTTCTCCTTCCAGACTAAATCTTAGCATCCTCTGGCCCCTTCTTTGCTACTCTGCCATCGGATGAGCAGAATTAGAAGGGGCTACACAAGACTTGGGCCATTTTCTCCTTTTCTTCATTTCATGTGTTGCTGTGGCCAAAGAACCCATCACCAAGTGGTCAGCCTATCGGGGATGAGTCTCTCCATTTTTATCTAGGCTGCTTTCCAAAAGTACATAGTCTGGTGTTGCTGGTTCATAATCTCTGCCCTTCTAGTGTGGCAGAGCCTGGTTTGTTGGAATAGCCATAACAAGCCAGGATCACTTACACATTACAATGGGACATTGGAAGATGACTAAATCCAAATGAAGAGAGCTGAGGGTCTTCCATAGTTCTGTATTAATTACCACAGCATGGGAAATTCAAAGGTTCCTCACCCAAATTCATCATCTACCCAGCTGCCAAAGTGATTTTCCTAAAGTAAAAGGTTGCCCCGGTTGCTCCCCTACTTAATAAACTCCAGTTGCTCATTACTACCTCCTGGACCATTCATCAGAGTGGCTTGCCTTTCTTAACTCACAATGCAGGAATAGCACATTTGCTGTCATCCAAGTTTGCCTCCCCTTCTGGCCTGGCAAGGGGCCATGAGTGTCAATGTCACTCCTGAGGGAAGGGTCTTAGGTCAAGTCATTCTGAGTAACATTAGTGGTGATCTCTCCCACTCATCAGTTAATTTACCTAATCTTTTCTTTAATATCATTAACAATTACTACCAAATATGTGGTCCATTAAAATGGAATATCATTCAAAATAGTCTAGCCTTTCCTCTGGGCTTAAGAAAATGCTTTTCTCCAGGTATTTGGAGGAAGGGAAAGCACCTATGGGGAAAACCGGAAACACCATCAATTAGAATTCCTCATTCTTGACACAATATCTCTTCTTTATATTGAAAGGCCATTTCCTATGGCAGAGAATAGCCCTATGGTTTGATTTGTGAGCAGAGATGGCTCTTGAGTTAAGAAAATGAAACTCACATCCTCATGGGATGCTGCCGGTTGTGTTTGAAATAAGCAATCTCGTAAGCCTGGGGATCTCAAATTCATTTTGTGTTGGAGAACTTAATGACACTTGACCAGCAGACTTCCTAAAACAGTAGTACTCGGTACAGTGTTGTGAATGTAACACTTACTGTACCTCCTGCAGGGCCATCTTGGCTCACAGTGGGCTAGTAACTGGGCTATTTTCCAACAATGGAAAGGCCTTAGGGAGCCTTCCTTTTAATGGCACCTTCCCCTATGCTTCACTTGTAAAAGTAAACCTGAATGATCACATTCGATTATCTTCAGCTCCCTTTATGGGCCTGCCAAAGGCCCCCAGTTTACTGGGAATGCTCTGCTGACAGATTGTCATCTGGAATAACTTCACTCAATTTGGAAAAGATAACAGTATGCTAAAGGGGGACAGAAAAGAGCCACTGAGGCCCAGTAGTAAAGAGTCCATGCTTGCTCCTAGTTTATAACTTAAAACAGTCATAACCACAACAACAAAACTATAATTCCATTGCTGAAATTTCTGATCTGATTTTCTTTTAGAAATTACCATGGTTCATTCAACACGGTGATCATGACTCCATTGGATTAGTATTCTGCTACATTTGTACTTAATGTTAACTCATGTCAGTTTACAAAAGAGTTATGGTGTGATTATAAAGGTCAGCAGAGAAAGTTTTGATGAAATCGTGTGACTAGACCTGCTTCCCTGCAGTTGAATGAAGGACTGGCAGACATTTTGAAATGCTTTTCCTTATTTACAACCAGAGACAGTACTTCCCTCTTCAAGCACATACAGGGTGTCCTTAGTGAAGTTTTAACAATTAGAAGGACCAGCATTTAAGAATACTTTGAAAAGCTAGAACTGGACACTGTATATTACTGGGGGATTTTTACCCATAAGGTAAAGTAAAATAGAGATAGAATGACCATTTTTATTTAAAAGTAAAGTTATAATAAAAATTTTGCATTAATTTTGTCTATTTTGCTCCTTCTAGCATTAAGTACACTGTCTGACACACAGTAGTAGGTACTTTTTAGTATTGATTGATTGATGATTGATTGAAATTATTATTTTTTGATTGATTGGAATTATTGAAGCTTAAAACTGGACTAAAACATTTGGGATATCTTATGTGTAATTCTCTTTGGTAGTTGAAGTGAACAGAATCTTAAGTCATGAGATGACTAACTTTCTCATACCTCAGTCTTTAACTATAACATAGAGATCTATATTCAAAACTGGTCTCTGACGTTTGGGGCTGTTAAAAATAGAGTCAGCTCATCTGGCACACCTGCTTACATTGATTCTGCATGTAATTTGCATAACTAAAGCAATTCAGTGCACAGCGATTGGTTACCATTGCCTATCCTGGATAGGCCGGAGACAAGGCTGAAGTGAAAGTGTTAAAAGCCCCTTCCCTAACTCACTTTTTATTTATGTTCCTCTGCTAAGTTAATGCTTTAGACCAAACAGTCAGCTGTGTTCTCACTTCAACTACGATTTTTATGGTACCATTGGATGTCCAATGATGTATGCTGTAAGAATCATATTCAAAGACCAAACAGGAAGTTCAAATCAATTCATTACAATCATTAAGCATTTTCTTAGTGCAAGGTACTAGATCAGGAATGAGGAACCTGCAGCCTTAAGCCTTCTAGGTCCCCGAGTGCGGCCTTTTGACTGACTCCAAGTTTTACAGAACAAATCTTTTTATTAAGGGGATTTGTTTTGTGAAGTTTAGATTCAGTCAAAGGGCCGCACTTGAGAACCTAGAAAGCCACATGTGCCCTTGAGGCCACAGGTTCCCCACCACCTCTGTCCTAGATGCTCATTTGAAATGAATGCAACTTTGTTTGCTAGGGTAGTTTGTTAGAGAAATCAAAAATTTGAAATGGAGTTTATTATTCAGTAAAAAGAAAGATAGTGAGTTTAAAAAATATACAGGATTACATGTTAGAAGAGTATGTATGGGGGAGTGGAAATAAATGTAAAGTCATCAGTCACTTGGTATTGATAGCTGTGAGGGTGCTTTTCTTGAAGCAAATGTATGTGATAGATTAATTTGTAGTAAACATATTTGATAAAGGGCTGACGTCCAGAATCTATACACACACACACACACACACACACACACACACACACACACACAACTAATAAAATGCTGTCCTCATTCAGGTCAAAGAATATGAAAATGTATGAAAGAGAAATTTAAAATGCCTAATAACCAATGAAGAGATGCTTAAATTTCCTAATAATCTGAGACATAAAAATCATGGTAACTTTAAGATACCACGTCAGAATGGGAAAAATACTTTTCCCGCTCAGCCTCCTCAACTTAGAAAGTCCACTATTGGCAGAGGTATGGGGAAATAAACACTCATACATAGTTGGTGAAATTACAGACTGATGCAAACATCTTGGAGAATAATATGGAAATATGTAGTGAGTCACTATACAGACTTTGACTCAGCAATTACATTACTGGAACTCTATCTCCATATCATTGCATCGTGAAAGGCAAAAAAGGACACATCTATATAAAAATATTCATAACTGTGAAAAAAATGGAAACAACCCATATGTCAAACATTTGGAGAATGGCTGAATAAACTAAGGTGTATTCATGTAAGGAAATATTATAGTGCCATAAAATAATCTATCTGAAGCATATACAGAAGTATTCAAAGACTTATGTAGAGTGTAGCAGACTGGCATCAGCAGAATAATAGCTATGTGTACAACTCCAGCCATGTTTAATTTTTAAACAAGGAAGAATGATTGAAAACAGAGCAAAGAGATGTAGAACTTCAGGCACATCTTTTGTTGTTCAGTCATTGTTTTTAGTCATATCCGACTCTCCATGACCCCATTTGGGGTTTTCTTGGCAAAGATACTGCAGTGGTTTGCCGTTTCCTTCTCCAGCTCATTCTACAGATGAAGAAACTGAGGCAGACAGGGTTAAGTGACTTGCCCAGGGTCACCCAAGATGAGTCTTCTTAACTCCAGGTTCAGAACTCTATCTGCTGGGCCCCCTAGCTGCCCCTCAGGCACATCCATAAGGGAACAAAAAAGAAAAGCATTTTATTTGCTTGTCATTTGGTTCTGTCTTTGTTTTGTATGTTTATTTATTTTGATTGGTGATGAGTAAATTTATAATTGAAAAATAGTCATTGAAAAACTATCTCAACTCTCTGAGACTTAGAGAATGTGTGGGCTAGTGAAGACCTTAGACACTGCCTCATTTTACAGAGTGAGCCAGTGGGAGTGCCATTGAATCCTGACTCTCCATTTGCTGCTCTTGAGCAAGGAACAGGAGGCTAAACAAAAGAATGTTGGTTGTGAGATATTTATGTGTATTCACAGACATGCCCTACCGATTTCAACAATCCAGCTAGCAGCAGTTGTGGGGGTGAAAGACCAACACAAGCCCAACAACAAGAACTCTGCCAGCATGCTGCAAAAGCCCAGGTTCTTTTGCTCTGCTTTAGTAAGGAAAGCAACATTAAGGGGTTGACAAGTTTACTTTAATTCAGCATACAAATATCGCTCACTTAGTTCAGGGGAAAAAGCCAGCACCCTGAACTTCAGAGAAAAATACAAACAAAGTACAAACATCGACAGACAGACCATGTCTGATTCAAATCCCAATACATAGTTACAGAGTTTAACAAAGTCCCAGCATCCGGGTTTATGAGCTGGAGGGCTCTTAGCTACAGCTGCCCAGAGTCTCCGCATCAGCACACTACCATCACGAGTGAGGGCCCTGGGCAAATGGCTCTGTCTTCTTTTCTTATGCTGTTTCAGATGTCATCAAACCATCAAACGTCATCTGAATGACCAGAACTTAGGCTCCTATGATTGGCTCTTGAGTTAGCACCTCCCCTTAGTACCCTGGGAGCTTCACACCTACATAGGCTTAACACCTAATAGGGTTTGGGCCTGGGGCTTAGCACCTAGTAAGACTCAATGAAATACACTGAGTTAATCAAAGGAAACAAAAGTGAAACTCTTCAAGGGCACTTGGTTGAACTGAGTGCTAAGAGCCCATTTTACTTACCAACACAGCCCCCACCCCACAAGAGTTAAGAACCCTGGTTTTAAGGTTTTGCACATTTGCCTTTTGCTGATAGGGCACATGTTAATGCATGAGTAAAAAAAGTAAAGCATTCATAAAAAACAAAACTACAATTTTCTATCTTCAGTGAAAGATAACTTTCAGAACTATAGTCTTAGCTATAGATAACAGCTATTATATTCTTCCTTATCAATTGCATTATCCTTCCTAAAGATTGAACCCCTAGGGAAAATTTTACACTGTTTTCATTACCTGAAGTGTTTGTTTCCATCCTACCCTATTCCTCTCCCCCACAACAAAAAGAAATATTGTGCTTATTGAAACTGTGGACCAGAGTTAAGAATTTGAAATGTTATTAAAGAAGTTGCTCGTGAAAATTGATGCATTTTGCAAGCTCTCTACAAGACTTCAGGCTTATAACTTGAAATTTCATTTTTATTGTTTCTTCTGCCTAGGATTCCTGTTCAGTCAGACATCAAGGAGAGAGTGGAGAAGATTGTGACATGGTATGTCTTCTGATAATGATGTATTTGTAAGTCTTAGATTAAGCTCCCTGCAAACCATTCTGGCAAAAGTTTTTAAAGTAGTGAGGGGAGTGGGCTTTGTGGTGCACACCCAGCCTCTCTGATGCTGGGAGGCTGAGGCTGGTGGATTGCTTGAGTTCAGGAGTTCTGAAGTGCAGTAGTGCTAAAACCATCTGGGGTCCACATTAGGGCTGGCAGCAAAATGCTGAGCCCCAAAAAGCACCAGGGTTCCTGAAGAAGGAAGGACAAAATGAATCAGTGGCTTAAAGTTTCCATGCAGGTCAGTATTGGGATTGCCCACTGTACTTCCAAGCTGGAAGAGATAGGGAGACCCAATCTCAAAGTATAATAATAAGTGAAGTAGTGAGAATAGTCCTCATTTAAATCTTACGATATTTGGGTTTTTGTGGAGAATGTCCTATATCTGTTACATCCTCTGTATTGCTTTATTGCATAGATTTGTTTGCTTGTTGTCTCCTCTAATAGAATGTGAGATCATTGAGGGCAGGGACTGCCTTGCCTCCTGTCACTGGCCCAGTCTTTACCATACCGGTGTATTAGGACTGTGATTTGTTTCTTGAACTCTTCACACTGTCCAGTGATCTGTAGTGTATTCCAATGACAACATCTGTTCTCCTACCGCCTCTCTTGCCTCTGGTTACAATGCAAAGTAATAGGGAGAGATGACATTTCAAGAGGAGGAAGGAAAAGTAATTACCGAAACTTAATAATTAAAAAAAAACCATGATGTTAAATGCAGTGTTCCACACCTCTGGGCCACCCTTCCCTCCTCCCACCTGTGCAGAGGAATGAAGGTTAGGGGTCTTTGGAGCCAAGCTCATGCTTTAAAATGTTGTAACAGTCACCTTTGTTTTCTGGTTGTTGTTTTCATTTGCATCAAGGTGACTCCTGCCTCTCCATTGACCTGGCTTTTCTACTTAGGCTATGAAAGTATGCTACTGGACTGAGCCTTAGTCCCCTCACTCTATTAAGTATCTAGATCAATTTTTATACCTTTTAAGAAAAAACTAGCCCAGCCTAGGTGACCGATATTGTTTCTACCACAGAAGACCACTCATGGCCACATAACCATCAACTGATAGATATGAATGGCCCTGCCAGAGAACAGTACTTTGGAGCCTCCAATGACATCAGTTGATGGATCTCTTTCAGGGCTCTTTCTACATGAGAATAAATTATTTCAGGAATGATAAAACTTCTCGCATGACACTATGGAACTCACCTATCAGGATAATATTATTTATTCCTACCTCTCAGTCACTGCTTCATCACATGATATTCTTTGAATAGCTGGACAGTTTTGTAGCACGTAATGGGGAGTTTGCTATTTCTGCTATTGACTCCTGTAATAGACAGCAAATTATCACATGCCCAGAGCTACAACTAGTGTGAGGTCAAGGAGGACTTTGTCCTGAGGTGTCAACATGGTGAGTGGCCTGCTTAGTCCTCCTGGTGGTTCTCCCTCCAAGGAAGAGGAAAAGGAGACCTAGGGCCTGAGTAGGCTGGTCCTTAAATAAGGAAGAGACAGGGACCTTCTGGGCCTTCTGGGAAGCAGCTGCCCCTCCTGACTAGGTGTGGTCCCAGGCAGAGGGGTAGCATAGCTGCATAGCTCCCTGGCATTCTGGAGATGAGTCGTAGGTAGGAGTGTTGTCTCCTGACCACTTTCTGCTTTATGGAGAGGAGGGAAGGGTCTTTAGGGGCTTCACTTTGAGAGCATAGTCTAATTTGAAATCTTATCTTATAACTTTGTGTGCCATCTTAGGACTTGAACCTTCCTTTTTCCTATGGGTACCATGGGTAAAGATGAGGTTTTTTTAATGGGGTTTTCCTTTGGGTCATTTTCTCCACTTCCACAGCCTTCAGAAATAAGTGCCCATTCATTGTTATGAGGCAATTTTTTTCATTCCCTGGAAGATACGGAAAGAAAATTATTATAAGAGGATAAACAATAATACACAGTATCAACTAACTCACTGAACCACCACATAGAATTGACAGTGTTTTAAGAGAGCCATTCACCAGCATCATCCTTAAAACAAAGATTTTTTTTATTGTAAATTGCCCTCCCCAAAAAACTCATTTGGTTAAGCTATCTCCTCCCCAAGACCAAGTAGATTAGCAGCAAGAACTCTAATGAAGAGAATAATGTGAAGGTCATTAGGTGTTCAATAGTGTTTGGGGAAAGCTATAAAAGAATCTCACCTGGCTGCTTCCATAATGGTTTATATATCAGAAAATGGGACGGGGTGCAGATTGGTTACCGAGGATTCGAGAAGATTAGTTACAGCGCTTGCAGATGGATTTTCAGCATAATACCGAGCAGAAAACAGATTCCAAACCATGCGTTTGAAAGTCTCATTTCACAACAGGCCAAGGGTAGCACCATCAATTTGTGTCTAATTATACTCTTCCATGTGAGATAAAAAAAATACCTCAGGGTTTCTATAATACAGGCTCATTAATGCAAATGAGAAATAATTTTGAAATGTTTCCTGCTAGGGCTAATGTGAATGCTGAAGCTAATTGCTCTGGTAGGATATTAAGAGCCCCATTTTCAAAAAGGGCCTCCTTTGCAAAGTGCCCAGTTCTTGCACACACAATTCCTTCCCTACTGTTTGGCTCCTAAGAAGAAACAACTTGCCTCTTGTTCCAAGAGGAAAATGGTAGAGATAATTATTTAGGAATGCGTTTTTGCATGAAGGGGG
>CM053628.1:13223508-13250487 GCA_028646595.1 Phalanger gymnotis
ACAACCCCCATCCCCTGCAGCCTCTTCTTCAGAAGAAGCATGGTCCCCCGCCTCCCCTCCCCCAGCCAGATCTGCAGTAACCTCACCGTATTTGTCCCAAAAATGTCCAGAATCACGAGGTCCCTGCATCCTTTGGGCAGACGTGGGTGGAGTGTGGTAGAGGAGGAGGTGAGGACAAGAGTGGGGGGGGATGGGGGGGGGCTTCCATTACTTCTCAGGAATGGTCAAGATCACTTCCTCCTCAAGCCCCTCCCAGGATCCAGGCCAAGAGCAATGAGGGGGGAGAGAGACGGGGGCCAGTCCAGATATCCCCTCCCTGGGAGGAGGGATGCCATGGAGGTGGGAAGGGAAGAAAAGAGCAGAATCCTCTTCCCGGCTCCCCTGCGGGTTTGGGGAGAGGGGCCCTGGCCTCTTACCTCCAGAGGTCCGCAGCTTGGCCTTCCCAGAGGCTTTCCAAGTCCATCATGTCCGGCCGGCAAACAAAGGGGTGTGGGAGGAAGGCCCCCTAGGCTGCTGCCCCTTATAAACTGGTAAGCACTGGCCACCTACTGAGGCTGAGGTAGCCCCTCCCTTTGAGCTGATATGCAGGGTAGAAGGGCTGGAGCCCTGCCCACCAGGGAGTGGATATCCAGGTCTGTTCTCCCCTTCTTCTTCTCCACCTCCTCCCCCCGTCCCGCTCCCCGCTTGCACCCCTGCTGTTCAGAGGCAGCTGCTGCTAGTAGTGGTACTGCAGCTTCTCCCTCTTCCCTGCCAGTATTCCCCCTTAGAGGAAAGGCGAGCGAAGGGTGGTGAGTGAGGTAGGGGAGAGCTTCCCCAAGGATGCACGGGAGGCCACTTATCCCTTCTGGCCTATGGTACTGTTTCCCATTTTCCAGGGAGAGATTCCATGGCCCCGATTGGCTACTGTGGAGGATGCTATAACATTATGATGCTGAAAAACAGCCAATGATCATCTGCCAAGGTTTGCGATGTCAAGAAAAGTGGTAGTGGGAAGTAAGAGATGGCACAACCCAACAGGAAAACAAACCATCTCAAGGAATAGTAGCAAGATTGCTCCCAACCTCAATTGATTTCCAATGCAAGGGTACAGTAGCCGCCCCTTACCAAAGCCCCACATAAAAAAGAGTATCTCGATTTGAATGAAATATTTAAAAAAAGAGAGAGAGATTACATATGGTTCAGAATAGCCATGTAATGTCCTGGGGCAGGCAATTTGGGGACAGAGGACAAATCAAAGATGGCACACAAAGTTCTCAAACAGAAACTTCACTCCACTCCTACATGATAAGATTCAGACCAAGATGAAGTATGTGACCTTTGCTCCAAAGACGCATTTCACCATTTCAGGATTCCTTGAAATATGATTCATTCATTCTTTCTTTCTTTCTTTCTTTCTTTCTCTCTCTCTCTCTCTCTCTCTCTCTCTCTCTCTCTCTCTCACTCTCTCTCTCTCTCTCCCCCTCTCTCTAAGTTCAGTGATTCTTAAATTATCTCTTTTTGATCTGTTTTCCAGGTCAGTTGCTGTTAATATTAGATACTAATCATTTTGTTCTATTTCTTTTCAGTCTTTGGACTTTGCTTTCATATTTATTTTTGTCTCATGGAGTCATTAACTTTTGTTTGGTCCATACTAATGCTCAGAGGGTTTATCGTTTAGGCAAGATTTTGTACCTCTTGTGTCAAGCTGCTATTTTTTTATCCATCCCTCTCATTTCTTTTCCAATTCATTCTTCTAGTGCTATCATTTCATTTATACAGTTATTTTTGACTGTTTTGTAAGGCTCATGGTTTATTTCACTTCATCCAGAAATTCAATTGCATTTATGACCAAGCTCTGTTTTTCTTTGAGGCTTTGCTTGTGGATGTTTTGGAATCATTTTCTATTAGGGCATTTAAGTCTTGGGCATATCTGTCTTTATGGTAGGATTCTTTTTTTAACTCATTTTTCCAGCTTTGCTTCCTAACTTTAAGCTTTGTGTTCAGTCCAGGTTCTGACCACTTAGGCAGGGAATACCTGGACCTCACTCAGCAGGCTTGTTTTATATTGTCTTTCATCCTGCTGCTGCTTTCTTTGAGTATTTAGTGTTTTGTTCCTGTAATATCTCAGGGATAGCTCAGCTTTGAACCTTCCAGCTTTCAATGTCAAAGTCAACAAACCAACAGGCATTTATTAGGCTCTTTGATGGTTAGGACTGTTGTTGCCTTCTTCCCAGCTCTTAGTGTCTGGCATATGTTGTTTTTGTTGTTCATTTGTGCACAACTCTTCATGACCCCATGGACTATAGCATGCCAATTCTGTTCGTGGATTTCTCTTGGCAAAGATACTGGAGTGGTTTGCCATTTCCTTCTCTGGTACATCAAGGCAAACAGAAGTGACTTGCCCAGGGTCACACAGCTATTAAGTGTTTGAGGCGGCCTGAGCTGCCTTTTTGCCATATACTAATTGTTTATTAAATACTTGTTGACTTGATTTAAGTTGAATTAATTTCTCCTGGACAATCCTCCCAACATAGGCACAGCAAGGTACAGGGAGCAGTGGGACAGGATCTGCTTTGAGAAAACTTCTGAGAAGGTGGAGAAGCTGTCCCTTGGTCCTGGGCCCAGGGTCTGCCCATGAAGCATTTCCACTGGATTAGTACAGATACCAATGTCTAAGAGAAGCTGGGGGGAGGCATGGGGGAAAAGGAGAGGTCCAGCGCATGTGGGAGGGCCCTTTGAGGAAGGAGAGAGAAAACTTCCAGCTGGGAGGTCTGGAAAGGCTACAGGGGAGGTGGTGCAGAGGAGCTGGATGGTGTCCTGGCTGTGTCTTCAAATGGAGCCTTCTAGCCCATTTTGTAATGGGGGTAGGATTGGAGGTGGAGAAGCCTCCCTTTGTAGATGCTCCCTGGTAGTGTCCTTGGGCTCCCTGAGACATGCCCTGGGGCTCTGCCACACTGAGGGATCCAGCTGTGACACAATGCTTTTCAGCGGAGGGTCAGAGTTGCTCAGTATCCCTGGGATCGCTGGAGTGGAACAGTCACTTCTCCCCTCAGCCTCAGGAAGAAAAAGTCTTTTAAAAGAGAGCAGAATTTAAGAATGCCTTGGAAAGGACCAAGCTACATCAGTTGACACAGGGAATTTTTTTTATTCTTAAGTTGCAAATAGAAATAAGAGGAAGAAAATCTTTATTTTAAAGTGAAGTTATATTATCTTCTTGGACTTATTTTGATTTAAAGGGCATTGCACAGATAGGAAAAAGAAAATATTTATTATCAACTATATTTTCTTGTTATTTGAAAGTCTAGGCCTTCTGGACTTAATCTCTCTGGGACACAGTTTCCTTATGTGATAAGTAAGTGGGCTGGACTAAGCGGCCCCTAAGATCCCTTCCTATTCTAGATGTAGGACCCATCTCTCAGCCTGAGGGGCTTCCCCCTCCCCTTCCTGGGAGACTGGTGATATTCTCCCTTGAAATCTTTCTGTTCAGAGTTTAAAGGGATACCCTATAGAACTTGATTAAATAATAACAGAATTCATTAGGTTGAAGAAAGAAAAGATCTAGAATTTCAAGAAAGATAATGAAAAAGGGTAGGGGTGCAGGAAAAATAGCACTTTCAAGTCTCAAAGTATATTATAAATCAGCAAGCAGCGAACCCATTTGAGCATGATTAAAAACTAGAGATATAGCGCAATGGAACTGTCCAGACAAGGGAGAATCAGAAACATTGGAGCTAAATGATAAACCAAAAAGCATAAATTACTTAAGAAGGAACTTACTATTTGGTTTAAAAAGCTGCTAGGAAAGTGAGGAAGAAGTCTGGTCAAAATGAGGCTGTGAAAACAACATTACACCTTTTTTTGCTAATTCTAAATGGATATGTCATCTTAATATTAAAGATCATACCATTTTTGAAGAGTAGAAGAGAGACAGATCATATACCTCTCGCAGCTATGGGTTGGATATGTGTTCTTAATAAAACGAGACAGCGTTCATTACAAATGAGAAAATAGATCATTTTAATTACATAAACTGAAAAGCTGCTGCACAAGCAAAATTAAAGCAATAGGAAAGGAAGTGATAGAATAACAAAAATATACATATATATGTAAATTTCTAAGATAAGAGTTTGGTGTCTAAGCTATACAAAGAATTAAAATACACACACACACACACACTCACACTCACCAAAAGCTATTCCCCAGCCCAGGGATATATACAAACAATTCTCAAAAGAATTGCCAACTATTAACAACCACATGGAAGAATGCTCTAAATCTCTAATAACAGGAAAACTACAAATCAAAACAACTATGAGGTTTTCCCTCACACCAGCAAATTAAATTTTTGCTTTTGGACAAGTAGGTGGCACAGTGCTCGGCCTGAAGTCAGGGAGATTCATCTTCCTCAGTTCAAATCTGGTGTCAGACACTTACTAGCTGTGTGACCCTGAGCAAGTCATTTAACTCTGCCTCACTTCGTCTTTGCCTTTATCAAACATTAGATTACTATGGACATTTACTACTGTGTATTGTGTACCTAATGTATTTCTGTGATCCCGAACTCTATTTCTTAGCCACTACCAGATTGTTTTGATGATTACAGTTGAGATCTGGTACAGTTAGGTCACCTTCCTTCACATTTTTTTACATTGATTCCCTTGATATTTTTAACCTTTTGTTCTTCAGGATGAATTTTGTTATTATTTTTTCTACCTCTGTGAAATAATTTTGGTAGTTTGGTATGGCACTGAATAAGTAAATTAATTTAACTAGGGTTGTCATTTTTATTATATTGGTTTAACCTACCCATGGGCAACAAATATTTTCCAAATTGTTTAGATATGACTTTATTTGTGTGAAAAGTGTTTCATAATTCTGTTCATGCAGTTCCTGAGTTATATGTCCTACACTCAGTGCCAGCAAAGAGTTTCCTATAATCTCCTTCTGACCAGTTGTCTGACCGCTTTACCATCTTTGGGCTGAGAAGTTTGGAAACCACCACCACAGATTTGGTGTCCCCAAGGCTTGCTGCTGTCTTGCCAGGGTATCGTCTCCATTCTACTCTCACCGTAGTGAGACAGACCCTTTCTGCTGACCTTCTAAGGTGTCTTGGACTGAAAATTGTTTCGCCTCTCTCCTTTTGTTGGTTCTGGGCTCCAGAATTTGTTTCGAGGTGTTATTTTAACATTGGAGGAGAATTTGGGAGAGTTCAGGCGAATCCCTGCCTTTACTCCACTATCTTGGCTTTCCCCTTCCGCTACCCAGAATTTCTTTTCGTTAATTATTATTAATAATGTATTAAAATATATTTATATCAATATGTTATGATAATTAATTATTAAGTATGGAAGAACAAGAAGTAATCCAGTACATGGGAGATGGTTGGGTTGCTGCTGTTCAAAGCTGTCCCTGGGGACAGTTGTAATAATGGTTAGCAGATACAGGCTCAGGGAAGGGGGTAAATCTGCCCAGGATCTTTGTGCAAAAACTCTGGAGGTCCGCCTACTGAGGACTAACAAAGGGATTGGCCAGTGTCTGGGGGCTCACATGTAATGTACAAATGTATTTGTAATTTTTTCCATGACATATGTAAATTAAAGATTTCTCATTTTTTAAAGGCTATGATGGTAGTGCATGTGATGTACTAGTAGAGGAAGAGGACAGGGATTTGTGGGATTCATCCCCAATAAAACTACCATTTAAAAAAATAATTAATTTATTTTTAGTTTTCAGGATTCACTTCCAGAAGGTTTTGATTTCCAAATTTTCTCCCCCTCCCTGCAATCTGATATAGACTATATATACATTAGTATTAAACATTATTTTCACATTGGTACTACCATTTTTCAAGCCTTTTTGGACTAGTATATGCCTCTGTAAATGTTTTGGTGGCATATATATTTTAGATAACAAGTTATTAATTCTCTTTCATACTTGTTAAATATGAGAGAAAGTGTCTAGCTGACTGTGGAATCAAGAAGAGGTGACTTCAAATCCTGCTACTGCTGCAGTCACATATTGACTGTATGATCCTGGGCAAGTCACTTAACTAACTTCCCAGTGCCCCAGATAACTCTCAGGGTATAATTTGCTGACTTAGTGACCATCTGTCTTCTACAAGCTTCCCATTCAGATGATGAAATTATAGGCTCGATTTTTAAAAATGCATAAATTAAATTTTAGAGTATTGTCCTTTTTACCTCAGTGAAATGACCCAAACGTGAACAGTTAGGCCACCTTCCTTCATATTTTTTATATTCATCCCCTTGATATTCTTAACCTTTTGTTCCTCAGGATGAATTTTGTTCTAGCTAATTTCTAATTTTCTAGCTAAAACAATTATTTAAATCATCTTTTAGTTGTCATATGACTTTCTAAGATGGTTAATTCCCACGATGATGATTTTTAAATGGAATTTATTTTTTAATTAAGATTACTAATAAATAAAAGTACACCTGACTTGGGGGAGGGGCTTAATCTTTTACCTGGCTAACTTAGTTTTGTCTCAATTTTTCATTGACAGTTGGATTATCTAGATATGCTATTTGTAAATAATGATATATTGACCTTTTTATTTCCATTAATCCCTAAGCAGATAATAATCTTTTTTCCTCTCTTTTTTTCTTGCAATTGCTGTAATTTCCAGGGCAATGATTAATAGAAATTGTTACAGCAGGCATTCTTGTGATACTTTTTAGTGAGAATGCTTCAAATGTTTCTCCACTGCATAATATTTTGGCTCTTGGTTTAAGGCAGATACTTTTTTATTGTATTGGGGTGAAATCCCTTCATTTCTATCATTTTTCTCTATTAGAGGGAGCTTATTACCTGACAAACACTGAAATCCCAGTTCAGAGTAAACTACCATCTCTCGGGAGGGAGGGAGCCACCTTACCCCAAGTGATCAAATTAAGTGCCTTTGATTCTCTTGCTCCAGTAATGAAGGTCCACCACTCAAAAGCTGGAGATTGGGATTTTTGTGATCACTGTCTGGTGGGCAGCTCTCCAGCCTCTGCCAGCTTCCATGGAATTAGTTGCCCATTTTGGTCCCTGCTCTTTTTCTGTGACTGTTAACAATGCTAATAAAGGACACTTTTCAAAATCAGGAACACTTTGATTCCTTTGAGCTTACTATAAATCATAAATCTGGAAAGGAACTTCAAAGACCATCTAGTCCAACTCCCTTACTTGACAAATGAGGAAACTGATGACCAGGGAAGTTAGTTAGCTAGGTGGTGCAGTGGTTAAGACTTGGAATCAGGAAGTTGTTGTTGTTTAGTCATTTCAGTTGTGTCTGACTCTTCATGACCTGACCTGAGGTTTTCTTGGCAAAGATCCTGGAGTGGTTTGCTATTTCCCTCCCCAGCTCAGTTTACAGATGAGGAAATCAAGGCAAATAGAATTAAGCTACTTGCCCGGGGTCGCACAGCTAGTAAATTTCTGAGGCTGCATTTTAACCTAGGAAAATGAGTGTTTATGATTCTAGGCCTGGCGTTCTATCTATTGCTCCACCTAGCTGCCTGAGAATCAAGAATCTGTGAGTTCAAATCGGGCCTCAGATGCTCACAGGCTGTGTGACCCTAGGCAAATCACTTAACCTCTGTTTACCTCAGTTTCCTCATATGTAAAATGAGGAACATAATAGCACCTACCTCTCAGAGTTGTTGTGAGGATAAAGTATTTGTAAAGTGCTTATCACAGTGCCTGACACATAGTAGGTGCTACTTTATGTAGCTATCAGCTACATAATAGTTATATGATAGCTATTATCATTAAGTTAAATGATTTATGCAAGGTCATCAGAGATAAGATTTCAACTCCAATCCTCTGATTCAAGAGCCAGTGTTCTTTCCATTGTTCCATAATGCCTCCCAGAGAGCATATTACTCTGATTTCAAATACTGAATTAAACAAGGTAATAGGTACTTCATTTGGTTGCAGGGTGAAATATACTGAATTAGAACTCTCTTTAAATCAAGAGTTCTTAACTCAGGGTCCCAAAACTTTTGTTTTGTTTTCATTTTAATTGGTATTCATTGTAACTGTAGTTTACTTTTTGCATTTAAAAACATTATTCTGAGAAGGGGTCCAAAGTCTGCTCATCAGACTGCCAAATGGGTCCATGACCCCTCAGGTCTTAAGAACTCCTCCTATAAATGAATGCATTGTGTATAAGCAGGTCTGGAAATTCCAAGATGTCAGTGTGTTCCCATTTCAGGATGTTTTATTCTAACTCTAACCCAAACCATAATATTATAATATGATAAAGGTTTATTTTAACCAAGAAATTGAGAGGGATTTCAAAAGTCTTAAAATTAAGTCATCGTTTGCACCTGAATTGTAATTTTTGGAATAGTCCAGAGACAACCCAGTCTACCTTACTTTTGCTTCCCTAAGCATTGTTTTACAGTTTGACAAACATAGACGCAGAATATATCAGCACAGCTTCCATTTTCCTTATCTGATTAGTGCCTACAGCTATAGGGTTTCTATGAAAAGTATTTCCTCCACACATTAGATTGGGTCAGGGACTTAGAATTAAGGAAGTAGGAACAATATTAAGATGTCACGTAGCCCGTTTTCTGCTTGGGGCATAACTCATTTAAACCTTCTCGTAGAAATAGAAGACTTCCAGAGGGGATTCACTGCAGCCTCCCCCCCTCAACTAATAATCTATACTATCCCCAAATCCTTCCCACTAAAATGCAATATGGCATGATATTTCCAGTCTTTGGTTTTCACTACTTTTGTTCTACTACAGGGGACATCAGAAATCCTCAGTCACTCAGACATTGAAATAATAGAATTATTATTGACATTTCCACATGAAGACCCAGTTCATACCCCTCTCTAGTTGAATTAGAAGAACATTAAGGTAGAGAATTGTGCTTTTCTGTTTGTGTCCCCTTGGTACCAAAGATATCGCTGTCTATACAAGGGAGTGCATTAAGTGACATTTTATGCTCTATCATCCCTGGCTTCTGTGCATGACCTCCTACTATGCCACCTTGACTTGTGCCATTTATGAACTAAAGTCAAAAGAAGTCAAAGAATTGCATCATTTGAGAATTGCAGGGAACTTTCACAGCCCTCTCGCCCAACCCACACATGAAAGCAATCCCCAATATTTCACAGCCAATAAGTGATTTTCTTTCCTCTGCTTAAAGACCTCCAAGGACAGAGAACTGCCCACCTCTCTAGCAGCTTGGTCAGTTTTTGGACAGATCTAATTCCTAGGAAGTTATTCCTGACATCAAGCCTAAATTTACCTTTTTGCAACTTCTCCCCACTGCTCCTGGTGCTGCCTTCTGGGGCTGGTTAGAATGAGGCTAATCTGTCACCAATGTGACAGTCTTTCATGTATTTGAAGACGGCTTTCCAGTCTCCCCTGAGACTTCTCTTTTCCAGGCTGAATATGCCCGGTTTCTTAAACCTATCCCCATTTATCACGGACTCAAGACCCTGTACCATCCTGGTGGTGTTCCTCTGGATCAACCCAGCATATCAGCATCCTTAAACTTTCCTGCCCAAAACTGAACATGGTACTCCAAATGAGTTCCGACAAGAGCAGAGCACAGGTGGACTGTCGCCTCCCAATTTCCAGAGGCCATGCCTTTGCTAACGTAACCCAAAACCACATTCACTTCTCTGGCTCCCATATCCCACTGCCAATTCCTATTGAGCCTATTGTCCACTAAATCCCCAGATCTTTTTTAGAACTGCTCTCCGTGCCTTACACTTGGGATATTGATTTTATCGTACCTAAGTGCGGACCTTACATATATGTCTATTGAACTTCAGCTTATTGGATTCGGCCCAAAGCTACAGCTACAGCTTGGAATCCTGATTCTCTTATCTACTGTATTAGCTAGCCCTGCCAGCTTTGAATGATATTTGGCTGAAAATTTGACCAGCTTTGCCTTTATGCAAATCATTAATAAAAATATTAAATAGCCTAGGGCCAAGGACAGATCCCTGAGGTGTCTTCACCGGAGACCTCCTGCCAATACTGACATTGAAACATTAACTACACTTTCCATCTGGCTATGTGACCAGTTTCAAATGTAATTATATTGTTGTATAATCCATATGTACCCATTTTCTACAAAAGAATAGGAGGAAATATTTTATCAAAAGGTTTGCTGCAAGCTAGGTAAACTGCATCCCCAGCATTTCCCTCATAGACTAATTTAACAATCTTGTTAAAAAAGGAAATGCAGGTTTTCTGACCTGACCTCTTCTTGGTGAAACCATCCTGGTTCATTGTAATCACCATTTCCCTTTGTAGAGGTTTGCTAGTCAGCTCTTTAATGATCTATTCTATTATTTCTCCAGGAATCATAGTAAAACTTACTGGCCTAAAGTGTGCAGACTTGGTTGTTGTTTTTTTTTTAATGGGATTAAATTTGCCCTTCTCTAACCTTGCGGTACTTCTGCCATTTTTCATAATCTTTCAGATATCACCGACTGGGCCTCAGCCCTCCTATCTGCCATTTCTTTCAGGACCCAAGGTTGCAGTTCATTTGTGCCTGTTGGTTCAAACTCATCAAGTGCAATTGGATGCTCGCTTATTAGCTCCTGATTTATCCCAAGTATAGTCATTTGGGTTGTCATTTCCGGGATACAGGTGAATCCTCTCTTGGTTGAGAAGAAATGCATACATTTTAATTCAACAAGCACTTATTGAATATATAATGTTATACACTGTGCTAGATTTTGAAATTTGGATTTGATTAAACAGTGTTTTCTGTAAACCAAAGTACAAACCAAATGAATTCTGTGCTAAGTGGAGGTTGCTGCTTTTAGCTCCAACTGTTAAAAAAAAAAAAGAATCATGCTGCAATAGAGAAGGAAAATGTTCCAGGTACACAGAACTTAGCCAATACCAAAAAACAAACTGACTCTTTAAATGTCATGCAACATTTCACTTTAATAACAATATTTTACACAATATCTACACATCACATACATTTCCATTGAAGAGACATAAACACAATAAGTAGTGTATAACTGATAGAATCTTACAGTGAAATCATGTTTGATTTGGATTTGAGCCCAGTCTCTGCCACCTCCCACCTGTGTGACCTTGAGAAAGTTTCCCCTCATGGTCTGTTTCTACATCTGTCAAATGAGTCATTTGGACTAATGACCTCTCAGGTCCCTTTTCACCACTCATAATCCTCTAGTCTTGCCAATTGGAGTAATTTTGAAGGATAGGTGAAGTCAAGATACCACCAAAACATCCCTTTTTCTTTGATCTCACCATTTCCAAGAAGACTATATTGTAACCAGTGAACAAATACACCTAGCTAGTTATTAATCTAACAATAGTATTGGAGCTATCGACATGTTAAATATAATTCCCATTATGTTTTACTGGATGTTTATCCAATTTGGTAGCATAGTGGAGAGAGAGCGCTGAACTTGAAGTCAGGAAAGCCTGATTTCAAATCCAACTGCAAACACTTCCTAGCTCTGTAATTCTAGGTAACTCACCTAACCTTTCTCTCAGTTTGCTCTTTGCAAAATGGAGATTATGATAGCACCAACTTTCAAGGGTTGCTGTGAGGATCAAAAGATGTAATATATACATATATATGTATATATTATATATACATATATATGTATATATTATATATACATATATATGTATATATTATATATACATATATATATATATAAAGCACTTTGCAAACCTTAAAGCAATATAGCTATCATTATTAATATGGTGAGCACCAGACCTGGAGTCAGGAAGTCCTAAGTTCAAATCTGGTCTCAGACACTTCCTAGCTATGTGACTTCCAGCTACTCACTTCACCTCTGCCTGCCTTAATTGTCTCATCGGTAAAATGGGGACAAGAACAGTAGCACCTGTTTCCCAAGGTTGTTGTGAGGATCAAATGAGATGACATTTACAAAGCACTTTCCAAACATTCAACATCTATACAAATACCAGCTAATAACATTAGTATTGTGAACCTGTTAAATGATATTCGAGTGGTTCTTTCTAAGGACACATGACAACAACAATCTTCTCCAACCTTTATTTCACCTGTTTAGCCTTTGTGTTATTACCTCCCTATACATGATAGAGATGTAAATAAGCAAGAGAAAGATGACAAAGAAATCGTCCAGAAACCCCAGAATCCCAAACAAGCCTTCAGGAACCAAATCCAAAGGTGATATCAGGTAGAAAAAGGCGCCCACTAAACACAGAACAATCCTGATGCGAAACATCCAGAAAAGTCCACCCACTGAAAACAGTTCCCGGAATGCATGCCTTAGCAGAGTGGGGAGATCCAAAAGTCTGTCCATAATAGACCGGGGCTGCCCCGAGAACCTTCGGTTGTAATCATGAATATCTTGATGTAAACGCCGGGAATCAAGAGAATGGACATCTTCACCAAACACAGGAAATAGCAAAGTCACTGTTTGTCGACAGATCGGACAACTGACCATCCCAAGCCATGAACCATAACGCCAGTAAGCAATAAGGCAGTTGCCGCAGAAAAGGTGGCCACAGTTGGTTTCGATGGGAAGAGAGGCATGATGTAAACAGATGGGACAGGACAGGTCCGTGTAGAACTGAGGTCGAGGGGCTGGAGGATCTTGCTCCCTGTGGAGTTGTTCTCTCAGTACCCTGACGAGCTCGCGGTTGTTGGGATGGATGTGCAGCTGAGCACTTCTTAGAAGGGCATAGCCCAGGACGGCCAGGAAGGCAAAGCCAAGCAGCACGGCCACTAGCACCTGGTCACTGACTCCTTCGATGAGAGAGTCCTCGGTTCGCAAACCGTGCAGCTTAGAGGGTTGCTTGGCCATGGTTGTTCTGGCCCCCCTCCCGCGAAGGGCCACGTGGCCAGCACCCAGGCCCTAGCGCGAGGCTGGAGACAGTCGCTGTCCAAGGTCCCCAAGTTTGGCGCGGCAGCCGGGGGTCTCCACTTACTGTCGGTCACTGCTGCCCGGGCCCAGCGGGGGTCGCTGTGGCCCGGCTTCGGCGACGGCCGCCGCGGCTTCTTGGAGCGCGGACGGAAGGCAGCAGCGCAAGGCGAGCTAGGCTAAGCGGCCGCTGCTGAGGCGGCGGCGGCGGCGGCGGCGGAGGAGCCCCGGCTTGCGTCTGTAGCGCTTGCTGCAGTGCTAGTTGCTGCTGTTGCGGCGGCGGCGGCAAGGACTCTGGGCAGTCCGCGCGGACGTAGGCACGCACGCACAAAGGGCTTCATTGTCCGCGACCTCCGGTTGCTAGGCAACCGCGACTTGCGCTCGCGCGCGCTCTCTCTCTCTTCTCCCTCCACATCTCTTCCTCTCTTCCCCCCTCCCCTCCCTCCCGTCCTCGAGCTCCCGGGGAGGGTGGGGCGGAGCTCGGAAGATGCCAGGCACCTGCTGCTAAGGCTTACAATTCTTAGTCTGGGGATATGTGTGTGTGTGTGGAGGGGGGGATGTGTGCGGGGAGAGGGGTGAGTGTACTTGCGTGTGTGTAAGTGTGTAGTATCTGTCTGTGTGTGATTTGGGGAGCGAGCTCCCTCTCGTCTCCTCTTCCTCAACTCCTATCACTCAAGTGCCTTCTGCCACTCTCTCCTTCGCCCCTGTTTCACATGACGAAGTGACCTTAATCTTTTCCAAGGCTTACTCTTCTACCTGTTCAAGCAACTTCATTACGTCCCACCTCCTCTAGCACATTATCCCCTCTGTCGTCCCACTCTCATTTATTTTGAATATCTCCCTGTGTATGGGCTCCTTTTCACATGCAGACATACAGAACACAGACACACACAATCTTTACATTCCCTACACTTTACGCACTCCCCACCGCGTAGACACACAGCACACACACTTCCACATCCACCCTCACTCCCTTCTCACACAGACCTCCTCACAACACACATGCAGCACACACATGCCCACTCACCCCTTCACACTGCCTACAAAAATCCATGTCTCCTGCCCCCTGACAACAACTCTCACTTTATCTTTCTATCCCTGCTGTCTATCGTCCTGTATCACTTCTCCCCTTAGAGACTATAATTCCCCAAAATGAGTCTACCACAGCACTTCCACTTTCTTTCTTCTCACTCTCTTCTTAACCCCTTACAATCTGGTTTCTCATCTTTCCGTTCCTCTGAAGCCGCTCTCTCCAAAGTTATTAGTGACATCTTAGCTGCCAAATCCAATGGCCTTTTCTCAGTTCTCATTCTCCTCAACCTCTCTGCAGCCTTTGATGCTGTCGATCACTCTCTCCTCCTGGATATTCTCTTCTCTCTAGGTTTGGGGGATGTCCCTCTTTCCTGGTTCTCCTCCTACCAGTCAGATGGTTCCTTCTCAGTCTCCTTTGCTGGATCTTCATTCAGATCACACCCTCTAACAGTAGGTGTCCCTTGGGGTTTTGTCCTAGGCCTTCTTCTCCTCTCCTCGGTTCCCACAGATTTAATTGACATTTTCTATGCTGATGATTCTCAAATCTACTTATCCTGCCCCCACCTCTCTTCTGACCTCTGGTCAGCTGCCCTTCAGATATCTGGAAATGGATATTCAGTACATATCTTAAACTTGACGTGTCGTTGTCTTTGCCCCCAAGTCCTCCCCAACTCCTACCTTCTCTGTTACTGTAGAGGACAATATCATCCTCCCAGTCCCTCAGGCTCACAACCTAGGAGTCATCTTGGATTCCTCACTACCTCTCACCCCCTACATCCAAGCTGTTGCTAAGGCCTGTCAATGTTCTTTGCAACATCTCTCAAATATGCTCCCCTCTGACGCTGCCCCCATTCTGGTGCAGGCTCTCATCACCTCATGCCTGGGTTATTCCAATACCTGCTGGTGGGGCCGCCTGCCTCAAGTCTCCCTCCACACCAATCTTTTCTCCATTCAGCCACCAAAGGGATTCTCCTAAAGTGCAGATCTGATTGTGTCACACACTTGCCACCCCCCCCCCGATGCCCAGCTCAAACTCCAGTGGTTTCCTATTGACTCCAAGAGCAAATAGAAAATGCTCTGGCCTTCAGAAGCTCTTCCTAACCTAGCCCCCTCCTACCTTTCCAGTCTTCTTACACCTTATTCCCCAACACATACTCTTTGATCCTGTGACACTGGCCTCCTGGCTGTTTCGTGATCGAAACATTCCATCTGTCTGCTCTGGCTGTCCTCCATGCCTCTTCCTCCTCATCTCCACATACTGATTTCCCTGGCTTCCTTTAAATCCTAACTAAAATCCCATCTTCTCCAGAAAGCTTTCCCCAAACCCTCTTAATTCCGGTGCCTTCCCTCTATTAATTATTTCCTATTTGTCCTGTACATAGTTTGCTTTTTATATTTGTTTACATGTTGTCTCCCCTATTAGACTGTAAGCTTTTTGAAGCAGGGACTGTCTTTTGCCTCTTTTTGTCTCTGCAGTGCTTAGCACAGTGCCTGGTACAAAGAAGGCATTTAATATATGTTTATTTATTGGTGTATTATGGAGGGAGTGTGTATACTGTGTGTATGTGTATCTGTATGTGCTATGAAGAAGGTGTGTTTGAGGTATGCTTGTGTGTGTGTGGTGCATTTGGAATGTCTGTGGTATGGAGTATGTGTGTGGAATATGTGTGATATGTGTGTGGGAGAGTATGTGTTGTGTTTATGTGTGTGTGTGTAGACCGTGTATAGAGTGTGTGTAGAATGTATGGTGTATGTGTTTGTGGTAGGGGGATTATGTGTGGTAGGGGAGTGCATTTTTGTATATGGAGTGTGTATATACTTTGGGAAAAGTGTGTGGCATTAGTGTATGGTATATGTCTCTGTGGTATATGTTTATCTGTGGTATGGGGAGATTGTGTGTGTGGTGTATGGAATGTGAGTGGTATGCGATGTGTGTGGCATATTGTGTGGTGTATATGGTTGTGTCATAGTGAAAAAGGGAGGACTGCGTATGGGACTGTGTGTGTAATGTATTTGTCAGTGTGTGGTGTGGAGAGTGTGTGTTGTATATATGTATAGTGTGTGTGTGTGTGTGTGTGTGTGTTTTCTGTGCTTACCTGCATGTGATATGTGAAGTGTGTCTGTAGTAGATGGAGAGGTAGTATTTGCGACATATGTGTCTGTGTGTGGTAGGGAAGTATGTGATATGTATCTGTGTTGTGTTTAGTATAGTTTGTGTGTGTGGTTTGGGGAGATATGTGGGGAATGTGTGCGTGGATACATGTCTGTGTATGGTATATGTGTCCTGTATGGTGTGAAGAGTATGTGTTTTATATGTGTGTATGTGTTTGTGTGTATGTGTGTGTGTGTGTGTGTGTGTGTGTGTGTGGTGTATGGAGTGGTAGAGTAGGAGGTGTATATGTCTCTGTGTAGCATGAGGAGTATACATGTGTGGTGTATGGGGGAGTGTTTGTGGTATATGCAACATAGGTGTTTGTGTGGTATGGGGAGTATGTATTGTGTGTATATGTATGAAGTGTACGGGGGTGTATAGAGTATTGTAGTGGGGGGTGTTATGTGTCTGGGATGGGGAGTGTGTGTGGTATATGAATATGGTGTATGGGTGTGTGGTGTTAGCGTATATATCTGGTATATGTATCTATATGTTCGGTGGAGAGTGTGAGTGTGGTATATGGAATGTATGTGGTATGGGATGTGGAGCATGAATGGTGTACATGTCTGTGTAGTGGTGTAGTAGAATTTGCGTGTGTGTGTGTGTGTCTGTAGTGTGAGGAGTGTGTATTCTGTATGTATGTGCTATGTGGAGTGTGGTGTATGTTGGAGAGGGTGTATTGGAGCATGTGTGGTATATGTGTGTGTGTTATGTATGTATGATATGTATATGTATCTGTGTGAGGTGTATATGTGTGTATGGGGTGTAGGTGAGAATGTGTGTGGTGAATGGGGAGTGAAGTATATGTGTGCATGAAGTATGTGGTATATGGGGGGGTATATGTGCATTGTGGGATGTGTGGGATATTTGTATATGAGGTTTGTGTGTGTGGATTTGGGGGGTATTTTAATTGAGGGGGTGAATATGGTGTGTGTGTGTGTGTGTGGTGAGCATGAGAGGTATGTTTGTACTGTATTTTGTGGAGTGTGTGGCATGTAGGGGGTATGGTATGTATAGCATGTATGTGGTATGTGGTATGTGCTATGGGTATGAGGAGTATGTGTATACTAGGTATATGAACATATGGTGTGTGTACGTGATGTATGTGTAGAGTGTGTGCGTGTAGTGTTTATGTAGTATATATGTTTGTGTATCTATGTGTAGTATGTAGTATGTGGTAAATGGGAGGGTGTGTGGATTTTGTGTGTATGTGTGTTGTGTGCGTTTGTGATATGTGTGTGGTGTGGAAAGTGTGCGGCATAGATGTATAGCGTATGGTGTTTGTTGGAAGTGTGTGCGTATATATCTGTGTGAGGTGTATATGTACATTGTGGGATATGTGGGGGGGTGTACAGAGTATGAATGTGTGGAGTGTGTGGTATGTGTGTGGGGAGGTAATATGTAGGGATGTATATATATGTGTGTGTGTGTTTTGGCTATGGTATGTTTGTGAAGGCTTGTGGTTTATATATCTATGGGATGTGTGGTATGTTTATTTGTAATGGGTATGTGGGTGTGTATTTGTGTGTGGGTATGTATGTGTGGGATGTGGATGTGTGAGATGTGCTGTAGGAAGTGTACATTTGTACATAGGTGTGAACATGGCATATTTGTGTGGTGTGTGACTTGTGGTGTATGAGAGGTATGTTTGTAATTTGTATGTGGAATATATGATATGTGTGTATGTGTGGTATGAGGTGTGGGTCTGTGGAGTGTGTGCTATGCATGTGTGATACATATGTATGTGATGTGTTTATGTGGGTTGTATGTGGTGAACATTTGTAGGAGGGGTGTCAGTGTGGTATTTGTGCATGTGTTATATTGTGTGGTTGTGAGAGGTAGTGTGTAGAGTGTAATATAGGGTGGTGTATGGTATGTATGTGTGTGTATATGTATGTTGTGTGGTATGGGTGTGTGATATATATGTGGTGGCTGTGGGTTACATTTGTGTCTATGTGTGAGGTGTGATATGAGTACGTAGAGTCTGTATTTGTGTGTAGGGGTATGTGTAGTGTATTAGTTATGTGTTTATGGTTTGTATCTCTGGTTTGGGTGTGGTATGTCTGTGTCTGTGGGGGCGGTTGTGTAGTATGTGAATATGTGATGTGTTGTATTTTGTTTGTGGTATGTGTTTTGTGTCATATTTATGTGGGGGCTGTGGTATGTGATGTGTGTGTGGTGTATTTACGTGATATGTTTTGTGTGCAGTGTGTTGTGGTGTGTGAAGTATGTAATGTATGTATATGTTTGGTGTGTGGTAGGTGTGCAAGTATGGTATATGTAGGTGTCTCTGTGTGGTATATGGTATGTATGTGTGGGTGTATGTTTATGTGGTATGTGTATGCCAGGTGAATGTGTGGTGTGAATATGTATGCAGTATTTTGTGTATATGTGTGTGTATATGTGTGTAGTGTGTGGTATGTGCTTGTGATCTGTGTCTGTTAGAAGAGTGATATAGTGTGTGGATATGTGTGGTGTGTGGTATTATATGTTTGTAGTATTATGTATTTGGAGGTGTGGTATGTGTATATGTGCTATGTGTGTGGTATGTATATGTGTGAGTGGCTATGGGACTTTTTGAGTAAAGTATATGTACTGTGGGGTGTGTGGTATGTGTGTAGTGTGTGAAGTGTATGGAGTATTGTGTGTGTGTGTGTAGTTTATACGTGGGGATGTGATATGTGGGTATGAGTATTGTAGTATTTGTGGTGTGTGTATATTGTATGTGTTTGTAGGGAGATTTGTGCAGTGTACGGGTATGGGTGTTTGGGGTATGTGCGCAGTATGTATGTACATGTATAGTAGATGGTATGTTTGGTGTGGATGATTGTAGGTTGTTTTGAGTAAATATGTGTGTGTATGTATATGTATATATGTATACACACACATATATAGGGGGTGTGTGGTACATGTGTGGTGTGTGGTATCTCCATGTGATATGTATGGAGTATGTATGAGTGGGTATATGTAGTTTATGGATGGGGATTGTGTTATATGTGGGTGCGAGTGTATGTGCAGTAATTGTGGCATATGTACATGGTGTGTGTGCGTTCGGTGTAGGAAGGGTGGTGAAGTGTGTGGGTGTGGGTGTTTGTGGAGGGTGTGGCACGTGTGTATATGTGTAATAAGTGTTATGTGTTTGGGGGGGATGTGTGTGGACGACCGTGGGTCTTTATGAGTAAAATGTAAGTATGTGTGGGGTGCGGGGTATACATGTAGTATGTGGTGTCTTTGTGTGATGTGTATGGGGTATATGTGTGTCTGTGTTTAGTTTATACTTGGGGATTGTGTGCTATGTGGGTGTGAGTGTATCATGGTATTTGTGGCATGTGTATATGGTGTGTGTGTGGTCTGTGTCTGTAGGAAGGTTTGTGTAGTATGTAGGTATGAGTGCTTGTGGGGGTGTGATATGTGTGTATATGTGTAATAGATGGCATGTTGTGGTGGAGATGTGTGTGGATGACTGTGGGTCTTTATGAGTAAAGTATATATATGTGCGTGTGTGCGTGTGTTTGGGAGGGTGGTATGTGTGTATATGTATGGGTATGTTATGTGTTATATTTGTGTTATGTTTGTGTGTGGAGTATGTATGTGTGTGGTATGTTCATGGGTATAGTATATGTATTTGTGGAGTGAGTGGTATGAGTATGGTATGTGTTTTGGGAGTCTATGTGTATGTATGCTGTACTTGTGCTTAGGGGTAAGTGTGTGGTGTGCTGTGTGAGTTGTTTGGTGTGTATATGGTTTGTTTCTCTGTGGTATTTGTGTAGTGTGTGGTTTGTGTATGGATGTGTGTATGCAATGTAAGTGTGTGGTGAGTATCTGTGATGATGTTGTATAATATGTCACATGTGTTTATGATATGTGTGTTTTTGTGATATGTATGAGGTATTTGTGAGTAAAGTGTATATTGTGGGGTATGGCATGTATGTATATATGTGGTGTATATGTGTAGTGCGGGTTGTGTTATATGTAGTGTATGTGCAGTATCATATGTGTGTGGTATGTATGTGTGGGGTTTGTGGTATGCATGTATGGTGTATCGTGAGATGTGTATACAATCTGTATATGTGTGTACTTTGTGTTGTAAATGTGTAGGGATATAATTTATGTGGTGGACGTATGATGGGTGTGGATGTGTCTAGAGTTGGTATATGTGTGGTTGCGTGTGTAGTTGTTGTGGGGGCTGTACTGTATATGTGCAGAGGTGTATTGTGTTAGTGTGTATATGATGGATGCATTGTGGTGTATGTGTAGAGTGTGCGAATGTGGGTTGGGGTGTAGGAGTGTAGATATGATGTGTATCTGTGTGTTTTGTGTGTTGTAATATGTTTCTGTGTGTGGTACGTGTGGTATTGTGTGTATATGTGTGGCACTATGTATATTATGGGGAGATGTTTGGTGTATGTGTGTGTGTGAAGTATATGTGGTATGTGTGTTGATATGTGTATATGTGTGGTATATTGTGATGTGTGTGGAGCATACACGTGTGTGTAGTATTCGTGTGGAGATATGTGTGTTATGTTTGTAGGTTAGGTTTATGTGTGGTATGCATTCATGGGTAGAGTTTGTGTGTAGTATTGTATGTGTGGTATGTTGTATATGCGTGAAGTGTGTATTGTGTGTGTATGTGCATTGGTATATGTGGGGGTATGGTGTGAGCGATATGTGTGTGGTATGTATATGTTAGGAGTCTATGTGTTTATGTATGTTTTTATAGTGTGTATAGTATGTTTTATTTGTGTTTAGGGGTATATTGTGTATGGGTTATGTAAGTATGGTTTGTGCTTCTGTCTGTGGTAGGTATGGGTGTGATATGTGTGATTTGGTAGTGTGGGGATGTAGTAAGTGTGTGCGTGTATGTGTAGTATATGGTATGAGTTTATTGTGTGAGGTATGCATATGTGTGATATGTGTTGTGTGTGGTATGTTTATGTGTAGTTTGTATTTGGTGTATTTAACTCTAGGGTATGGTATGTATGCAGTGTATATGTGTGGGGTGTCTGCTGTGGTGTGTGTAGTGCGTCAGAGTGTATGCAGGGGGTATTGTAAGTGTATTCATGGGGTGTGTGGTAGATTTGGATGTTTTATATGTGCATATGTGGTATGTGTAGTGCATGTGTATGTGGTGAAGTGTTCATGGAGTATGTGTGTGTGAAGGGGTATGCATGTAGTATATGTGGGTGTGGAGTATGTGTGTATGTATCTGGTGTATGTGTGTGGATTTTTGTGTGTATTGTGAGGTGTGGTATGTGGGAAGATGTCTGGCATAGTGTGGGGGGGTGGTATGTGTGTGGGGGGTGCTTATGGAGTGTGTACGTGTCTAGTGTGTGTATGTATAGTATTGTGGTGTGTATATGTGTCAGTAATGCAAAATGGGCTCCTTAGTACTTAGTTTAAGGGGTGCCCTTGAGGAGTTTGGCTTTTGTATACCTTGAGTAAAAGTACTTTCACCTGTTAAGTGCTAAGCCCCAGGCCCAAAGCCCTATCAGGTAAACCTGTGTGGGTGTAGATTGATGACTTAAGAGGGGCCAACTCCAGAACCAGTTGGTCTCTGGACTCTGGTCTCTGGTCGTTGAGTCGGGGCTTGAGAACACCAGAGGCTTGGCTGGGAGGAGAGGCGAGAAACTATAGCTGAAAAAAGCTGAAGCAGAGCCGGCCCCTGTGTGGACCCAGGAGTTCAAAAAAGGACTTGAGGCCAGTGAATATGATTTATGCCATCTTATTTTTCTGTGGCCTCCTGGCTACTCTTGTGAGGCGGGCCTACTGGGCCTGGAGGCTTGTGTTCACAATACTGGAATGGGGAGGTTGGTTCACTAATTTGTTGCTCTGGGCCCTGAATAAATTTTTTGATGCCTTCTGCTTAGAGAATTCTATATACCCAACGATTTTGAACCATTCAGATATATATATGATCCTTTTGGAGATCATAAATTCGGCCTTCCTACTACAACCCCCAACTTCTGTCTCTTTTTTCTATTCTGGTATGTGACTAGTGAAGGAGGAAGTTCCATCAGCTGCTTACTGAGCGTTATCAGATCGGTGCTGGAGAAGAGCTGGGATTCCCAAGGGCTTTGGGGCAGGGGGCTGCAGAGATGTGGGTGCCTTCTGCTGTCTGCAGTGGGCGACTGGGCGAGCCCGGGTGGTGGCAACTACCCTGGCCCCATCCTAGTTTTGCATGTGGGGCAGGATACAGATCTGGGGCCTCAGCAACTTTTCAACTGCATCCCCTCTTTTTCCAGATTTTTTTCAGTTTTTTTTTTCTCTTTTTTGTCCCCTCCCTCACAAAACTTTGGAATTGGGCGATGCTTTGAAAGAATTCTCAAAGGATTGGGCAGAGCTGGCTTCCTGGCTCTCTTCTCCTTCCTCCTCCTTGTTTCCATGCCCCCATCACTGGGACTGCAAAATAAGAGCAGGTAAGGAAGATTTTTTTTTTTAGTAGAGAGAAAAATTCAGAGTTCAAAGTCATCTAAAACGCAGTTGCTCAATGTCAGATCATTCTTATCCATTCATTAAAAGTTATAGACCTC
The DNA here is from genome assembly GCA_028646595.1 of Phalanger gymnotis. Lineage (NCBI taxonomy): Eukaryota > Metazoa > Chordata > Mammalia > Diprotodontia > Phalangeridae > Phalanger > Phalanger gymnotis. The sequence continues at coordinate 13,246,078 of CM053628.1, forward strand.
AATTAGAAAAGTCCTCATTTTCCTAGTCGATAGTATAAAAAACAGCTTACTTTAAAAAAAATTCCAAAGTATTTTACATAGATTAATCTCATTTTAGGGAGTTGCTATTATCATCTCCAATAAGTAAACTCAGGCTGACTTATTATTATTATTTTAGCCAATTTCACAGAAAGGCTTATAAGGTAGAATTGGAATTTGCACTTGGGTCCTCTCCTGACCATAGGTCCTATGCTCCTTCTAATATATTTCAGGCTGTCTTCCTAACATGAAAGTAATGAAATTGCCTTATAAATGAGTCTACTGTCATTCTGGCTGGACTCTCTCCTTATTTAGTCTGATTTAGTGACATTTGTGTGTTCTACATTGGCACTAAGAAGAATATGCTAATTTTCCTTCTCTAATAATTTCCTCCATTGGAAAACCCCAAATCAGCATCCTCATGACATTTGTTTCAAGCATACAGTTATTATGAAAACTGATCTAGTGGGGTATGGAAGATAGAGCTCACTTTGGAGTTGGGAAGATCTGAATTACCTTCAGAAAAATTCCCAGGGCTCTAGGCACCTCTTTTTGTTGCCAGTTTCATAGGTAGAGGCCAACGTTTCCTCATCATCCAGGATTTCTAGTCCTTTTGGAGAGCACCACCCTTTTGAAGCCTTTCTCCTCTAGTAAGCCAGGTTTGCAGCATCACTTGGTAATTCTTCCCTCTCCTTCCTCATCAGAGAGATTCTGCCTCCTACAACATCTCTTGCATTGCTCCTCCCCTTCTCTATTTCTGTGGCCACCACCTTAATTTGCTTCTTTTCTGAACTAGTAATGATTACAATGCACACTGTGACATCCAATGGCCCGCTGCCTCCTCCCTCCTTTCCACTCCTGCCAGCCACAATTGATGACTTGGTGACAGGGGACCTCTACTCAGGGTCATTATTTTTGTCCACACCACTGGAAGCAGAAACCTTCCTCCTCTGACAAAAGATGAATGAACTTCACAATAGAAAATAAAACTAGACTGTGGTTAAAATGTTTCTTCTCTGGTTTGTCTCAGTGTTGCTACTGTGAGTTAGCCGTAAAGAACCTGGGTTTGTCCTTGCCTACAAACTCACTGGATACATGGTGTGATTGTCCCCGGGTTTTGCACTCACTCTACTGTCTTAGAGCTATCAGTTAAAAGTGATTTTAATTCTTTACATTTGTTCCTTTTTATTGTGAATTCGACAAGCATCAAACAGGAGAGAAAGAAGTTCACTGTTCAAATATAGAGAAATTTGCCAGTATGGTCCGGGGATGTTCATGTGATCGCAGATGAAACTTTGTTTGAAGCCTTTTGCTCTATCTCTGACCTCAGGTTTGTTATCTATAGTGAGGATAAGCACATGCTGTCATAGGCTTCCGAGATAGAGATAATGTATGTGTAAAGCACTTTGGCAAAGCCTTAAATCCAAGGAGAGTCAGCCATATATTTATTATTATTATTCTAGACAGGCTAGTGGTTCCTTTTTGAAGTGAATTACACTGTACTTGAGTTTCCTTGTACGCCATGTTAATACCTGAAATCATTAAATAATGACAGAAGCTGGATGCAAAACAGAGAAGCCACTTCTGAGGTTTTAGTTGGTTTGGTTTGGTTTTTTCATTTCTTATTTTTTTTTTTGTTTTTGCTTCTGAACAATTACTGGTGTCCCTTTCACTAGATGGCAATATTGTATTGCATAATTTACATGAAAATACACTTTCCCTAAAAGAAAAAGGAAAACTTACAGTTAGCTCTCCCTTTCTTCCGTGGTGGCCTAGGGAAGGAACTCTTTGTCCCTAAGATTTACATTTATTTTTTAAATGAATATCATTGCCAGCCTGATTACTCCAATGAAGGGGGTTTCGACTCAGTAGACACCCTCTGATGTCCTTGAAGGTCTGGTCAAACCCTAAAACCTGTTTATGTCTGAAAAACCAAAGGTTTTCCCATGATATTCATGTCAGAATGATTTTCTTATCAGCCCTGCTATCAGAGATAGCCCTTTCAGAGAGGGTCTTTTGTATGCCGTGCAGAATGATGGAGGTTGTCACTTCTATAATTAGCACTAAGTATTCTTTGTCCTCTGTCTTCTCACTGACAAATAAAGACACTGGGAATCTGTGAGCCATTTCACACTCAACTGCTGTATTTGACAAGGGAAACACAAAGAGGACCATGTTAGACTTCTGTCTTCTCCAACATTGTAAGCCCCTTTGGATTGTTTTCCAGATTCGTTTTTGTTGCCCTTATTTTATTTGAAAGCCATTTAAAAATGGCTTTCAAATAAAATCTCAAGCACAATGGATAATGAAAGAATGATTTGGTTTCCTGCTCAGCATAGGGTAATAAATATGGTATATGTTTGATACCTCCAAATCTATACCACCCCCCCCCCGCACACACACAGATCAATTCCTTTGAAAAGGAGGAAACACATTTGTGACCTGGTTTCAGAAATGATGGGTTTTTGTTTCAAGAAGAAGTTTGAAGACCATCACTTGGCTAAATTTTCTCTTTCCACAGGACATAGTGCAAAGAAGCAAGATCTGGTTGGCCCAGAATACACTAGACCAGAATGGCCTCCAGACCAGAATGGCCTCCTAGCAGCTGCCCTACCCAGAGCTAACAAAGAAGTTGGATTGTGGAAACAGGATCCAAAATCCAAAAAATCAATGTCACAAAAGTACAATAGGCAGGGACTGTGAGAATTCAGTAATGCTAGTAAGGTTATTGGGTGAAATCTCTTGTAAAATATTCCTTTTCCAAAAAGAATCTTTGCTTGCAGCAAATGCTTTTGACTTTCCCTCTTTCTGATAGCTTTCCAAAATCTTTTCCCTGAATGCCAAACCGACATTCCCTTAATTAAGGTCAGTAGCTGCTGGTCTGGTTTGCTCAATCATAATCCCTTCTCTGACTTTCAACAACTGTCTTCACACTCATTTATGTCTGCTTGGTGATCTGCCCTATTTCCCTTTCCATTTGGAGGGCCTTGTCTCAATACAACACAGCATAATTCCATGCTGGGTGAGAGCTGAGACTCCCTTCCCCTCTATTTCTGTTCACCTCAAGTCTTGTAAATAAGAGAGGGTGGGTTGTGAGCCCAAGCTCTTCATGATATCATGGTCTGGCCAAACTGAGAAGGTTTTCAGTATGGCCAAGTCATTTTTTAATTTCATTGCTTAAAGAATTGAATTTGTCCCATATATTGCTTTTGCCAAACCTAATGCAAAACTGGAGGCTCCCCCTAAAGTCAGAGACAAATAATTTAGGCTTGAATGCAAGAGGAAAACTTCCTAAAAATTCAAGCAACCAAAAAGTGGGTATATGAGATGCATGCTAGAGGGAACCCTGAGGAATCTAGCTGTTGGTGGTGGATCATCAAGAGACATCAACCAAGGATTAGATGTAGAAACAAAAAGGAAAATTGTCTTTTCAGACAGAGGGAATTAAACAAATTTGAGAAATAATCACAAAGCTGGCACAGACAAAGCAAATATTTGTGATAGCCCTGACATATCTGAGAACTCTGCTTCATTCCTTCATTCAGAGGCTCATCGAGCAAGCTGATTGATTTTTTGACTGCAAATCCTCAATAACTACATTAGTTTTCAGATGAGGATACTGAGGTCCAGAGGGGTGATTGCCTAATCACACACAAGTCAAACAAATCCAACTCACACTTCAATTTGCCTGTGGAGACAAGACTTTGTAGCCAAAAATGTATAGCATTTCTTTTTGGCTCCATCGGAGATTTATCTGAGATCCAGCCACTAAATGAGTTCATTGATATTGAGAAGTTGCTGTGGCCAAAAACCTCATTCACCAAGCTGGATGCAAATTGATTAGTTCTTTGGCTACAGCACTCATAGCAATGATTTAAAATCATAATTCTTCTAAGATGAAGACTGATTTTAGAGTCTCTAGCTCTCATGCGTCCTCAGATGGTGGGGTGAAAGTTATTCGGAATCAGAATCTCAGTGATAAGCTAGAGATATTATGACTAGAGCCTTTCCTATCGTGTAATGTTTTGGGTCCCTGATTTCATCTGTGTGGTAGTTATATTGGTAAAGTAGAACACTTCCATGGCCAATACTTCTTAATTTTAGAATGCTATCACCAAAGAAATTCATCACCTTTCGGGTTGGAGTGTTAAAGAATTACAAGGTCACCTCTCTATGGTATTGGAGTAAGAATTTGATGAAGTGAAGTAGATGATGATAACATCTCTGACTCCTGGGGGCACAAGTATGGGATACTGGATCATTTGGGCGTTTTTTTTAAATACATTTTATTTAATATATTTAGTTTTCAGCATTGATTGTCACAAGAGTTTGAATTACAAATTTCCTCCCCATTTCCACCCCACCCACTCCAAGATGGCGTATATTCTGGTT
>CM053628.1:13250987-13281224 GCA_028646595.1 Phalanger gymnotis
AATGCTGAAAACCAAAAATGTCAAAAATAAATTAAAATTAGAAAAAAAAAAGAAAAAAAATAAAGGAAGAATTGAGGTCTTCAGCCGAGAGGGGGAGGGTGGAGAGATGGAGGCATGAGGAAGGGAGAGAAGGCTTGGAATGGTTTCTTGGAGGAATGAGGTGGAGAATCATTTAGAGAAGAGTAAGAAAAATTCCTTTCTGCACAGAAGGCCAAGTTGGGGCTGGGTAATCCTGAAATTGTAATGTACCCAGGCTGAATGGTTGTATGACTTTATCTAGCTTCACCCAGCAACATATGAGTGCAATCAGGTAGGCCAGTGGTACTAATAAGAGTTCAGGATTGAGTGTGCTATAACCAGTGTTCTTCCCCCACCCTCCAACCTCCCACATCTTTCCTCAAAACAAAGATTACTTTTCCCTGCAAGGTGACATAGCTGTCCCTGGGGCCTGATTGGCACTTGCCTCCTTTGAGGAAGCTTCCTGGTCTATCACCTAAGAGCATAAAAAGACCCAGTCATGTGGAGCCTTTCTGACTTGGTGGATTGCCAAAGACCAATCGTATTATATTCTGCCCTCCTGGACTAGTTGCATTTCCACTTGGAGATGAGTAGATCTGAGCCTGTGGAAGCTAACTATCCCCGTATCCTTGTTGTTTTGGGAGAAAGTCAACTTTCTTTCCTTAACTGTTCAATGACTTATGAGTCATTACCAAAAGGAACCTGAACCAACTGGGCACTGGCACCAGGCACGTCCCCAACAAAAAGGATGAGCTTGGCTTTGACGAGGATGTGAAGGATGAGCAGAGGGCAGCGGAGAGGTGAATTGGCTAACTATAGTGTCAGGATTGAAGAGGGAGGAAATCAAAGTCAGAGCAGGAGTGAGGGCCTGAGAAAGTACCGAGGGAGGAGAGGACGAGAGGTGTCAGTGAGGGCAAACTGAGTTTAGGAGATCTGAGGATAGAGAGAGATGGAATGGTAGGCACACGTGGTCAGATAGAAGAATGTCAGTTTTCGTTATGGAACTTGAACCCTTTTGGTTAATTGTGAGATGTATTATGTGATTATTTTTTCTGTGTGTGGGTGAGGTCAATTAAAGGGCTAAGTCATGGCCATTTAAGGAGGCTGAGGAAATTGGAGGCTAGGGAGTCCGAGGGAACATCAACATGAATATTGAGATCCCCTCATAGAAAAGAAAGAAGATGGAGAGTTGTGGAAGACGGTGAGCCAAGTGCTAAACTCTTTGGAAAAAGGAGCACACATAACCGGGGAGAGAGTATATAACAGCCACCAGGATTTGGGTGGGGTGGGAAATTTTGATCATGTTCTTCCAAAAAGAAGAGTTTCCTCAGTGATGGAGGTAAAGGAAGAATCTGAAAGTGGAAGTGGGGAGCATGGAGAATTATGGTTCTAGGAACTGTGTGAGTGCAGCTGCAACCAGTGGGGCAGATGATGGGCTGGGGAGGCTTGTCATCTGGATGATCCAGGTCTCAGTGAGACCTGGTAGACAGAAGGATTGTAACAGATAAGGGAAGTTTGTTTACTGTGGAAATTTGTTCCCATTTTCCATATGATACTTCCAGAGGACACGGTGGTAGCGATAAACGGGGTTAGAATGGGATATGGGTCAAGTTAGGTTTGAGGAAGCTGGTCTTTGGGGATAGTTTGTGATGTGATAGGTGATTACCTCTGGGCTAAGGAGGTAAATAGGTGCTAGGAAATAGAGAGCCACAGGGATATTAGAGGATGGCAAGGGGTATTGTCAGACAAGGCCCAGGGAGGTACAAGATCTTACTTACTCTTGAGGTGGTGCCGTAAGTGGGTTCCATCCCAGTCTGTCAGCACCACCACTCTTTGCTCAACCTCTGATCTGATGGAAGAGGGTGATGGATACAGGTCAGTCCCAGCTTGCTGCCCTTACAGCTAGATAATGGTGTAGTGGATAGAGTACTTGAGCTTGACTCAGGAAACTCTCAGTTCAAATCTAGCCTCAGGCACTTACCAATTATGTGACCCTGGACAAGTCACTTAACCTTTGCTTGCCTCAGTTTCCTTATCTGTAACGTGGAGATAATGACACCTACCTCCCAGGATTGCTGTGAGGATAAAGTAAAATATTACTTAGGAAGTGCTTGGTACGCCTTGAAGCATTATGTAAATGCTAGCTATCATTATGATTATTGCTGCTCTGGAGAGATTGCAGGAGTTCAGGGCAGACCTGACAGTGAGTGGTGCCTGTACCACCATCCCAAGAAAGATCTAATTACCAAATCCAATAGCATCTTCATAATCCTCATCCTCACACGTTCTGGGCCTCATTTGACACTGTGCGCCACCCTCTCCTCCTGGATGCTTTCTTTTCTCTGGGTTTTCATGCTGCTATTCTGTCTCGGTTCTCCTCTTACCTCTCTGATTACTCCATTGGCTCCTTTCTTAGATCTGGTTCAGTTATCATCTTTATGCTGATAGTCTGTCTGTCTGTCTGTCTATCTATCTATCTATCTATCTATCTGTCTGTCTACCTGTGTATCTGCTTATCTTTGTATCTGTTCATCTATCTATCTGTCTATCTGTCTATATATCTATGTATCTGTTTATCATCTGTGTATCTATCTGTTTATCTATCATCTGTGTATCTGTCTATCTATCTGTCTATCTATGTATCTGTCTATATATCTGTCTATCTATGTATCTGTTTATCTATCATCTGTGTATCTATCTATCTGTCTGTCTGTCTGAGTTTCTCCCCTGAGCTCCAGTGTTATATCACCAACAGCCTGTGGAACATTTGAAACTGGATGAATAGTAGGCACTTCCAACTCAACATTTCAAAAATAGACTTCATTATGGTACCCTCAAACTCACCCCTCTTGTGAGCTTCCCTGTTACTTTAGAAGGCATCACCATTGTCAGTTACCCAGGTTCTCGATCTTGTCATCATCCTCCATTTCTCACTCTCATTTGCCATCAGTTCAGCTACTTGCCAGATCCTATCCTTTCTGTGTGTCCACATATGGCCACTTCCCTAGTTCAGGCTCTCATTTCCTTGCCCATGGATTATTGTAATGGTCTCCTCACTTGTCTCTCAGCCTCAGGTGTCTCCCTACTCCAGTCTACCCTCCCCTGAACTGCCAAATGTATCATAGTCTGAAACACATCACCCCTCTACTGATTAAACTTCAGTGGCTCTCTATTAAGTCTAGGAACAAATATAAAGTCCCCTGTTGGTTACTTAAAGCTCTTCACAACCTTTTCCTTCCTACTTTTTCAGGCTTCTTACACATTCTCCCCTCTGTGCCATCTGTGGTCCAGTCATATTGGCCTCCTCGTTATTGCTCTAACATGGTCCTCCTTCCCCCATCTTTGTGCTTTTTCTATGGCTTTCCCTCGTCCCTCCCCTGTCATAGAATCTGTAGCTTTCATACTTAATTCACCTGCCACCTATTGCAAGCCTTTTCTAATCTCTACAACTGTTGGTGTCTTCCTCTTTAGTACAAGTTTCCATCTAGCCTGCATATTGTCTTTCATGTATCATTTTTATGCCTGTTGGCTCCTCCATTAGGGTAGAAGCCCTCTGAGCCCAATGACTGTTTTCTCTTTGTATCTCCAGCCCTCAGCACAGAGCCTAGCACAGAGTAAGCCCTTAAGAAATTTGTATTGCTTGACTGAGCTATAGGATTCTCCTACTTTACTAAGAGAAAGAGAAGGACTGAAAGTGGAGAGAAACAGACACAAGGTTAGTCTGGCAGGACCTGTTCCTAATCATGCCTTAAACTCTTCTTTGATTTCCAATTCCCAAGCATCTCTCTAATTGAAAACATTGTCGAATTTTGCTGAGAATCAAGTCCAACCTCCTTGGCATATAGTTTGGTAACTGGAGTCTCTACAATTAAAAAATGGGACAATTGCCCTTCAATCCTGTGTCTTTCCCTTTCTCTATATCACTTTATAGAGAATGACTGACAGTGACTCAGCAGTCACATCTTACTGGAATGTATGATATTAGTGCCTGGTGACCTGGGATTTATCCAGTGCAGTCAGGTGGCCTCTGACCATGTCCCTCTTCCTCACACAATTCACAAAACCTTAGAACTTCAGCATTGAAGGAAGACAAGGACAGTGAGGTCTAACTCTTTCCCAAATAACAATTCCCTCTCTACCATCCCTGAGCCTTTGATGGAGGATTTCCCACTCTGCCCACTGTGCTCTGGCCCAGCTCTCCTTGTTAGAGGAGCCTTTCCATCCCTGCAGTCCAAATGGGCTTCCCCCACCCACTGCTCCCAGTGCCACCCTTTGCAGCCAAATAGAAGGAAGAATCTTGCCTTTGTTGTCCATAGTTCTTTTTAGGCTATTTTACCCTTCTCAAAGAAATAGAGGAAATCCAAGTCAATGTTTTTACTTTTGCACCTTAGAGACAGAATACATCTTCATTTCACAATATCAACTTTGAAGCTATTTGTCAACTAAAATCCAGGTTTACCTATATTTCTGTGAAATATTTAGAAAGGTAGGATGGGTGTTATTTTGAAATAAATGTCTGTGGAGCCCATGACAATAGGAAAGAATATAATGAAAAGTTCACCATGGCTCACAAGCAGTGAGATGAGGTCTGAAGTATTTTGAGTAGGAAAGAGGTTCCCAGGAGAAGTGTGTCTTCCCACCCCACCATCAAAAAAAAAAAGAAAATCATTCTTCAATAATTCCCTTTCTTAGGTTACATCTAAATATGGCCACATATCTCTTCTCTGTATTCAGACCTATGGAGTCTTTTAAGAAGACCTGACAGCTACTGGTTCATTGAGGGAATTACTGGTGTAATATTGGAGGCCTCAGGAAAGAGCTGCTCAGAATTCTTTCTCTATCAGTTTGTTGAAGAGTTTTATCTGTCTGAATGCCTGCTAGATCTACAAGAGGCATAGCATTCTGTCTTTGTCTCCTCCAAATATTTCAGTCTTGGTCCTCACATTTAGCAGCTAAAGTCACTACTGGGATTAATCAACGGCTATCCTTTTATAAAGTTACTTGAAGAGTGAAAAGATAAATATATGACCCTGTCCTCAGTGAAAGCCATCTCCAATTTAGTTAGAGAGTGGCCTTCTGATTCTTTAGGTTATGGTGTTGTAGTAGGAAGGCCGAATTTATAATCTCAAATGTAATGATGTATATGTTTGAATGGTTCGAAACCGCAAGGTATGAGGGATTCTCTAAGTAGAAAGCATCAGAACATTTATTTAGGCCCCAGAGCAACAAATTAGCGAACCAGCCTCCCCGTTCCAACATCTTGATCAAAAAACCCCAGGCCCAATAGGCCCGCCTCACAAGAGTAACCAGGAGGCCACAGAGAAACAAGATAATATTTAGCCAAATCATATCTACTGGCCTCAAGTCCTTGCTCGCACTTCTGGGTTCACACAGGTCTCCTGCTTCGGCTTTTTTTTTAGCTTCAGCTGTAGTAGGTCTCTTAGCTCTCCTCTCCTCTCAGCCAAGCCTCTGGTGTTCTCAAGCCCCACCTCAACAACCAGAGACCAATTGGTTCCTGAGTTGGCTCCTCTTAAGTCATTAATCTAAGCCCACACAGGTTTCACACCTGATAGGGCTTTGGGCCTGGGGCTTAGCACTTAACAGCTGAAAGTATTTTCACTCAAGGTAAACAAAAGCCAAACTCCTGAAGTGCTAAGGAGCCCACTCAAAGTAAAGAAAAGCCAAACGCCTCAAGGGCACCCCCAAACTAAGTACTAAGGAGCCTGGTTTGCCTTAGGGACACAGGCGTGAAGCATGGCCTATTGTTATTCACTAATTTCAGTTGTGTCCTACTCTTGGCGGCCCTATTTGGGGTTTTCTTGACAATGATACTCCAGTGGTTTGCCATTTACTTCTCCTGCTCGGTTTACAAATGAATGAGGTAAACAGAGTGAAACGACTTGCCCAGGGTCACACAGCCAATTAGGAAGAGGAGTATTCCTGATTTCAGGCCTAGTGCTGTATCCACTGCGCCACCTAGCGGCCCTGAAGTACAATGGGGACTGAAGTACAGTCAACAAATGCAATTACCTTTTTCGTTAATGAATTCTAGCTAGGAGGATTGTGATTGAATTCTCTGGGGGGAAATGAAACCTAAGCACTACTCTGATTGGATAAAAGGCACTATTTTTCTCTGACTGATTATCCTGTTATCTCACTATGCAGGGCATAGAGAACCATATATAATTTCTCATCCATATGCACCTTGCCTATGTTGATCATAAGAATGTTGAATTACTTAGAAAGGAAGGTTTTCTTTTACTGGTCTATTTTCAAGAAATTATCATGAGCCTGTTCACCCTAAGATGCCCGCTGGCACATTTCCATAGGGTATCTATTATACCCCTGATCCTGGAGAGATGCAGGAGCCGATGGCAGGAGAATATTCATGAAAGGTATGCGAAATCCTTTATTTGCATAAGCATGGGGATGGGAAAGTGCCTTCTCCAGGGGTGGTGGCTGTTAGTCAGGACTCCTTCATTCTAATGGTCCTTTTCTTAAAGTCATCATTAGAAAGTCCATTGGCACCCGAGCTTCTGTAGATAACTTGGTCCACAAATGATCCTGGAGAGATACAAATGAGAACATGGAGCTATTTTTCATGAAAGGCAGGAGAGCCATTGGAATGCATTTTTTTTTTTAATTTGACCATTCCACCAGGGGAAGTTTTCACATGCTTGGTGTAGAACACCGTCTAATTCACTGACTGGTTTGTGGCCTGTCAGTTACCCTCAACTTGATTTAGCCTGTTTGCTGGAATGTGGAATGCTACAGCCTCTTGGAGCCTCAAGTGAGAGTTGGGGAAGGGGTGGGCACCAAAGGATAGATGAGCAGCCTTAAAAAGGCTCCACAAGCCCTCACACCACAGGCACTAGGCCTCCTTGAACATCACGTACACCCTACGGTTATTCTACCAGTTTAGTAAGTTCTGGTCACTAAAAGCTAATTGAATCAGACTAATTGTTATCAACTGATAATCAGTGGGGGAAGCACACTGTGGGGGACTTTTCCCAAGCTCCTTAGGGCCCCTTAGAACCCTGAAGGGCAAAGTAGTTTTGTTCTGGGGACTGAAGCTCTTTGTGGAAACGGGGTTTGGAGAAGTGAGACCAGAGCTTGCACTACATGGGAGTTTGTCATTTGTTAGTTTATGAAGGATACTGGATGTCTGGTGTAAAATTCTGGCTGCTTGATTATGTCTTGCTGAGTTCTGGGTAGTTGCAAAATCTTTGTGAAACAATGTGTCTTGGTGCCATAAACATAACCATTGCATACTTTCACTGACCTGGTCCTGTATTAGTATCATTTTTGTAAACCTTCCATTTCTAGAAACCAGTCTGCACGTGACCCATCCATTTGTTCAACACTTCTTTGTAGATTTATGGTGTGTTATGTTTAGGTGGATACTGCCCATGAAGGACATTCTGATTCAACTCTTAGGTCTTGGATGTTTTATCTACTTTGTCCAGATACGATGAGCAATTATATTAGATCAACTCATTCTCATGTGTTTCAATGAGTTCAGACTAACCTGCTGTTCTCTTATATTGAAAGTTGTATGGACTTGCTCAGGTGGAGTGTGTAACTTTTCATTTCTTTCTCCCTCTCCCACTTTTTCACCTTTTTCCTTTTCTTTTTCCTCCTCCCATTTCATTGGTAGGCAAAACACCCAGTATGAAAATTTCCTTCTCCCATGAAAATTAGCACCTCATTTGTAACTTACCATCTCTTACGTAATTGACTAGCTCACTGAAAGGTTAAGTCACCCTCAGCCACGTAGCTAGTGTATGTCTGAAGCAGGACCTGAATCCACCTCCTCCTGACTCCATGGCCAGCTTCTCTATCCAGTGTAGTATGCGTCCTTTTCTCATTATTGTCACTAATTATTGATGCTGCTGCTTCTCTATAGTCAAGACAGTCAAGGGGGTGTAACATGTAGTGCAAAGAGCCCAATTTGGAGTCTGGAAGACTGTATTGAAATCCTAGGTCGGCCTCTATGGGCCTTAGGAAAGTCACTTAACTTCCCTGTGCTCCAGGCAGATCTGGAAAACTTTAAATTGCAGAAATGCTTTATATCGGTTGGAGGGGTTTCCCCCCAATGACTGCCCTATGCCAATTACACTGGAAGTACAAACAAAAAGAAAGTGCAGACGTATATTTAGAGCCACACATTTATTTGTATACATTCATTCACATATACGTATATCTATCTAAATACATGTGCACAAATATAACCACATGCATGCATATATACATGTGTGTATGCAATAATGCACACACACATACATACATATGCATAATGCATATTCAACTTAATAAAACAGTATGTGGATACATATATGTATATAAATATATTTTCAAAATCAAACTTTCTTTTAATTTATCATAGAAAATGAAAGTATATGTTCAAAGGAAAACCACAGTTGCACGTAATAGTCTTGCATTCACTCCTTGACATTGACAAGAATACCAATCAGCTACACTATGTTTTCCAAATAAATTTATGGATGTTTAAAAAAAGTAGCTTGTTCAGGAGATGGCTATTGTGGGGGAATACAGAGAAAGCAAAAAGAGCCAGAAGAGAGATGAAATACATCAAGGAAATATAGAGCCCCCCCAATATTTTAGAGACAAAGAGATTCCTATTCACGGTCCATTCTCTGTTAATAAATTTTTACTTCTCCCTTCTTATAAATAGAGAAGGAGCAGGCAAAGAAGAAAGAACAACTGGCAGATTTTTCACTCCTACATGGCCCCCTAGCAAACAGACTCACAAAGGAAATGTACTTGGGGGAATTGAGGGGTTATTTAATAAAAGGTCCAATGATACCAAAACTCAGAAGAATTTTTTTCTGCTTCTCCAAAGAGGAAAGACATCAGAGCTTCCATTTCTCTACACTGGAACTGTCCCCACACAGTACGGAAGTATTAGTTATAACGGGACTCTTCTCCTGAGTGAGGATAAGCAGCCAAAAATGTGTGGCATCTGATGGCCTCAGCCTTAAAAACAGCTATGCTTTTTTTTTGAAAATGTTAAAATTGCTGAATGACATTCCAGTCTTCCCTTTCCATTTGCTCCTTAGAATGAGAAAGGCACCAACAGTGACATTGTTCATTTGATGACTAATTTTGAAGTCAATGAAAAGATAGCTTACAAATTTGGAATCGTCTGTTACACACATTCTTCCTTGTGTCTACTCCTTCCATCAAAGAAGAATGCAATATCTCTGTGCCATAGCAGATGTTCTCTGAGAAGTGCTACATTTAAAAAATCAGTCTGTATCCAGCCTCGTGATTGCCCTTTCTGATCTTAGCTAGGTTGGTCCTCAAGTGATAGCCCTAAAATCCATCACTAAACTCGTTAACCTGCTTCTGTGGCATTAGCATAGCCTTTGAGAACCCAGGGTCACCTCCACATTTAGATGAGATTGGCAAGGAAATATAACTTTAAGATCTTTATTGATATCTTTTGTTTTCACATCATCTTCATTCCTCATTATATTCCTTTCCTCTACCATCTGGAGAAAGCTATCCCTTATAATAAAGAATAAGAAAAGCAAAAAAGGTAGTTAAGTAAGAGTACCCAAGACATCAGTCAAGTCTGAATGTGTGTGCTGAGTTCCATTTCAAGAGTCTCCAGCCTCTGCAAAGAAGGGACAGAAGGTGCATTCTCATATCTCAAGTTTTTTACCACTCCAGTCTATCTTTCACTCAGCTGCCAAAATCATTTTCCTAAACAGTAGGCCTGACTGCATCAACTCCTCATTCCATAAACTACAGGGCCTCCCTCTTACCTCCAGGATCACAGATAAAATCCTTTGGCTTTTGAAGCTTGTTGCAACCTGGCCTCTTCTTACCTTTCCACTCTTCTTATGCTTAGGCTCTCCATAGCCTGTGATCTAGCTAAGCTGACATTCTTATTTTTTAAACTACTGTTTTTTTTTTGTTTTCAGCATCGATTTCTACAAGATTGTGAGTTACAAATTTTCTTCCCATTTCTACCCCCCCACTCTAAGATGGCATATATTCTGATTGCCCTGTTCCCCTCCTTTCTATCACCCCCTTCCCCTCTCCCCCCATCTCTTTTCCCCTTACTTTCTTGTAGGGCAAGATAGATTTCTATGCCCCATTGCTTGTATATCTTATTTTCCCTTGGCATGCAAAAACAACTTTTTTTGAGCATCTGCTTTGAAAACTTTGAGTTCCAAATTCTTTCCCCTCCTCCCTCCCTGCCCACACTCCCTAAGAAGACAAGCAATTCAACATGGGCCACAATGTGTTTTTTATGCAAAACACTCCCATAAATAGCCATGTTATGCAAGACTAACTATATTTCCCTCCCTCCTATCCTGTCCCCCTTTGTTCAGTTTTCTCCCTTGACCCTGTCCATTTTCAAAAGTGTTTGCTTTTGATTACTTCTTCCCCCATCTGCCCTCCCTTCTATTGTCTGCCTTTTTTATCCCCTTCCCCCTACTTTCATGTGGGGTAAGATACCCAATTGAGTGTGTATGTTATTCCCTCCTCAAGTCAAATCCAATGAGAACAAGATTCACTCATTCGCTCTCACCTTCCCCCTCTTCCCTTCCTACAGAACTGCTTTTTCTTGCCACTTTTATGCGAGATAATTTACCCCATTTTATCTCTCTCTTTCTCCCTCTCTCAATATATTCCTCTCTCATCCCTTAATTTGATTTTATTTTTTACATGTCATCCCTTCATATTCAACTCACCCTGCGCCCTCTGTCTATATATATATATACATACATATGTATATATATATATATATATTTGTATGTATGTACATATATATGTATGTATATATATGTATATATACATATATATATACATATACACATATATATATATGCATATTGCCTCAGCTACCCTAATACTGAGATCTCATGAATTATACACATCATCTTTCTATGTAGAAATGTAAATAAAACAGTTTAACTTTAGTAAGTCCCTTATGATTTCTCTTTCCTGTTTACCTTTTCATGCTTCTCTTGATTCTTGTGTTTGAAAGTCAGATTTTCTATTCAGCTCTGGTCTTTTCACTGATAAAGCTTGAAAGTCCTATATTTTATTGAAAGTCCATATTTTGCCTTGGAGCATGATACTCAGTTTTGCTGGGTAGGTGATTCTTCGTTTTAATCCTAGCTCCATTGACCTCTGGAATATCATATTCCAAGCCCTTCAATCCCATAATGTAAAAGCTGCTAGATCTTGTGTTATCCTGATTGTGTTACCACAATACTCAAATTGTTTCTTTCTGGCTGCTTGCAGTATTTTCCCCTTGATCTGAGAGCTCTGGAATTTGGCGACTATATTCCTAGAAGTTTTCTTTTGGGGATCTTTCTCAGGAGGCGATTGGTAAATTCTTTCAATTTCTATTTTACCCTCTGGCTGTAGAATCTCAGGGCAGTTCTCCTTGATAATATCTTGAAAGATGCTATCTAGGCTCTTTTTTTGATCATGGCTTTCAGGTAGTCCAATAATTTTTAAATTATCTCTCCCGGATCTATTTTTTGAGTCAATTTCACATTGTCTTCCATTTTTTCATTCCTTTGGTTCTGTTTTATAATATCTTGATTTCTCATAAAGTCACTAGCTTCCACTTACTCCAATCTAATTTTAAGGTGATATTTTCTTCAGTGGTCTTTTCAACCTCCTTTTCCATTTTGGTAATTCTGCCTTCCAAGGCATTTTTCTCCTCATTGGCTTTTTGGAGCTCTTTTGCCATTTGAGTTAGTCTATTTTTTAAGATGTTATTTTCTTCAGTATTTTTTGGGTCTCCTGTATGAAGTCATTGACTTGTTTTTCATGATTTTATTGCATCACTCTCTTTTCTCTTCCCAATTTTTCCTCTACTTCTCTTTACTTGCTTTTCCAAATCCTTTTTGAGCTCTTCCATGGCCTGAGACCAGTTCATGTTTTTCTTGGAGGCTTTTGATGAAGTCTCTTTGACTTTGTTGACTTCTTCTGGCTGTATGTTTTGATCTTCTTTGTCACCAAAAAGAAGATTCTATAGTCCTTTTATGCTTCCTGCTCATGTTCCCAGCCAACTACTTGACCCTTGTGCATTTTGTAAAGGTACGACTGCTTGTAGAGTAGAGAGTACTCTGTCCCAAGCTTCAGGGGCCTTGTGCTGTTGTTTTCAGAGCTATTTCTACGCAGCAAGCTCTGCCACACCAGTGTTCCTCCTCTCTCAAGACCTGCCAACCTGGACTGCAACTCAGATCCAAGCAGGCTCTGCACTCCTGCTCTGATCTGCTGCTTAATTCCTCCCACCTGGTGGGCCTGGAGCTGGAAGAAACTGCAGCTGGAAGCAGTACCAGAGCTGCACCATTTCTATGCCCCCAGGGCTGGAACTGAAAGCACACTCCTTTCACTCTTTTCTAGCAGTTCTGTCCATTAACCTTCTATGTTGTCTTTGGCGTTTTTGGGTTGAAAAGTCTGGTAAGTGCCACAGCTCAATGATTCAGGGCCCTACTGCCTATTCCGCCCTGCTCCTGGTCTGGTTGGACCTGGTGCAGCTCACGCTGGACTCTGCTCCTCTCCGCATCTAGGTCTGTGCAATAGACCCTTCCCCGTGACCATCCAGGCTTTCCTGGGCTGAAGCCCTGCTTTTCTCTTCTATTTTGTGGGTTCTGCAGCTCTAGAATTTGTTCAGAGCCATTTTTATAGGTGTTTGGAGGGACCTGGGCGAGAGCTCATGCAAGCCCCTGCTTTCCAGCTGCCATATTGGCTCTGCCCCCTATGCTGACATTCTTATTATCCCCTTGCCCCCACCCCATGACACTCCATCTCCTGACTGTACTCTTTCAGTCGTTGTCGCTCATGCCTTGGAGTGATTTCCCTTTTCACTTTGCCTTCTGGTTCTCTGGCTTCCTTCTATACTCTGCTCCAGTTACACCTTCTGTAAGATGCTTCCCCCCCGCCATCTCATTCCTTCCCTCTGAGATTATCTCCCCTTTATCTTATATGTACGTGGTGTTTGCATGTTGTCTTTATCATTAGAATAGTAGCTCCTTGAGAGCAGGGACATTTTTCTCCTTTCTTTTCATCCCTAGGGCTTAGCACAGTGGCTGGCACACAGCAGGCACTTAATTAATCTTCATTGTGATGGTGGTTGTTGTTGATGATATCTTTTCTTTGGGGCCAAGCTTGGTCATTGTAATTATGCAGTATCCACTTTCAAATTTTGTCATTAATCTTTCCATTTACATATATCATTGAGTATTTTATTAAGGAAATATATTTTTGAAATCTAATAGCCCTCAATTTACTTGACCATTCAAAGGGCCCTTGTCTCCTCCTGATACTTCTCTTTACATACCAAAACCCATACCAGGCCTTTCAAGGGGAGAGAAATGTCTTGTTCATGGAACAGCCAGTGTCATTGTACTGACGAGTACATATCAAAGAGTAAGGTGTAAGAAGACCGGAAAAGTAGGAGGGGTCTGGGTTATTATGAAGGGCTTTGAATGCCAAACAGAGCATTTTCTATTTGATCCTGATGGCAATTAGGAGCCACTGGAGTTTATTGAATAGGGAGTGATATGATCACACCTCCGCTTTAGGAAAATCACTTTAATGGCTGAATGGAGGACAAATCGGAGTGGAGAGAGACTTGAGGCAGGCCAACCTACCAGCAGGTTATTGCAGTAGTGGATTTAGCTGAGTTTCTATCTCCCTCAAAGCCCAAAATTCAATGTTGATCCTTTTATATGAGTGAGTTCATCTGTTAGAGTCCAAATGGAGAAATGTGTTTTAATATATATATATATATATATGTATATATATATATATACACACATATACATATATATGTGTGTGTGTATACATATACATACGTGTGTCTATATGTACACACATATGTGTATATATACATACACACACCCATATAGATATATGAGTTATATATCTATATGGAGATATCATTTATGGCTTATCAGCCCAACTGAACCCGAAACCCAGGTTAGTTCCCTTACTATAATATGGCCCATACAGCTTTCTTATTTCAGTCTTTCTACCCTCCAAAAAAATTAGTTTCACTATCCTTCTTCTCCTTAAAAACCTTAATGACTCTCTCTTTTTCATAAAATAAAACATAAACTTCTTATCCTGGCATTGAGAGCTCTCCCCATACCCTCCAAATAATTTGGCCCCAACTGATCTTTCCACTTTATTTACCATTACTCTAATACATTACCCAATGTCACTTGAAATGCCAACCACATTCCTACTTCCATTCATTTCTTTATATCACTGTCCCTACTTAGGGTACCTTCACTCTTCCTGTTTACCTGTACAAGTCCTACCCATCTTTCAGGACTCAGATGAAGCTCTGCTTTTTTCTACCAAACCTGTTCTGATCACATTAGCCCATGGTGATGGCTCCCTCATTTGGACTCCCTTGGAAGCATGTGCCACTTAATGGACATTAATTGGTTTTAAGGGAACAGGCTAAGTAATACTGTAAGGAAAATATGTTCAAGTAGGGTTTTGCATTGTGCTAGTGGGGTTATATGAACATCTCTTCCCAGCTCTCATGGGAGAGAGTTGCGTGAAGGAATGAGTAGGAGAAAGAAGACTGGAGACAGAGAGAAAGAAATAATTGGAATGGAGATTTGGATGGTTTTGAAATTATGAAGAAGACCGGAGATTGAATTTGGGGAAGAGATATTTGGGAGGACTTGAAGAAAAATGGAGACAAGAAAAGGGCTTAAGCAGAAGGAGGAGAAGGATTCAAGCCAAAGGAGAAGGAAAAAGACTGGAGGAGAAGGACTTGAAAAGAAGAAGCCGATGAGTCCATTGCTGGGCCAATGGCTGAAGGTTCTCTAGCTTGACTGAATTTGCCAGAGCCTGTTGATTTTTCATACAAGACATTCCATCTGTTTGTTCTGGACATTTTCTCTGGCTGTCCCACATGCCTGGAATGTTTTCCCCTCCTTATCTCAATCTCTCGGCTTCAGAAAAGTCCCAACTAAAATCTCACCTTCTACAGGAAGCTTTTCCTCATCCCCCTTAATTCTAGTTTTTTCCTCTGTTCATTATTTCCAATTTATGCTGTCTCTAGCTTTATTTGTACCCAGAGTTGTTTGTGGGTTTTCACTCCCTTTAGACTTTGAGTTCTTCTTTGAGAGCAGGGATTATTTTTTTGACATTCTTGTATCCTTGGTACTTAGCCAAGTGCTTGGCACATAGTAGGCACTTAATAAATGTTTATTCACTGACTCCTATTGTTGACTCTAATGACACATACTTTTGAGAACCCACATTGGCAAGATGAAGTATTGCAGCAGGGCTTTTTAGAGGGTTTAAAACTATTAGAGAAAATTTTCAGCTTTGAGTAAAGGTAATTAGTCACTACATAACTACGTTCAGGTTGCATTTCATACTTTCTTCACAATATGGTTTAGCAAAACTGGATTTCTACATTCTGCATATTCTGGAAAATGGGCATATTTTAAAAAATATTTGGTATCCTGAATATTCACCAACAAATGTAAACTCTGTAACATATGCAACATAAAAGCCCACAGGATTTCAGTCATAGCTTACGTGCTCTGTGGTTAAAATCAATTCTGATAACTAGTGAGACCTTGACTTTGGCGTGAGAAAGCTAGCTTTTTTTCATCCACTGGAATGCTACATGTTAAGATAGTCTTTATCTTATAAATTATTTTTCAAGTTGCTCCAACAATTTTTGATAATACCTTATAGAAGGTTTATTTTATGTACGCTCAATTAAAGTGCAGTCTCCACCCCCCCACCCCCCACCCCCCACCAACCTGTTCTTCAGACTAATTGATGTGGAGCCATCACCCTTTTATGCCAAGTAAGGCATTTAAATGTTTCCAATATGTGAGAAAGGCAAAATGTGGTACTCATAGAACCAATAATTGTCTTTATTGCAAACAGAGACCAATTTCATTTGAAAATCTTGATGTCCCACCTAATAGGAAGCTACAATGATAAGACCCATGAACACGATCCAGTGCTTCCCTAGAACACATAGGGAAATGTTTCCTTGAATCCTGTAGTTAATAATAATAGCTAGCATTCATGTAGCTCTTTAAGATTTATAAAGAACTTTACAAAAATTTCATTTTATCTTTATGACAGCCCTGGGAGATAGGCACTATTATGATGCGCATTTTACAGATTTAGAAACTGGGGTAGAGAGGATCACACAGCTAATGTCGGAAATGGAATTTGAACTCAGCTCTTCCCAACTCCAGGTCCAGTGCTCTTCCACTGCATCACTCACCTGCCCACTGAAGTCTTACAGTTCTGATAGTATATAGGAGCCAAGTGAGATACAATTTAGTTACATCCTCTAAAATAGTGCAGGCCATTTCTCTAATGTGTCCACCCTTGTACACTGCATTTAGCCCAGAATAATATTCTGCCATGTTATATATGTACCTTGGGAGCCATGTTATATATGTACCTTGGGAGCTAATGAAGGAGCCAGGGTACATGTCACTTAATATGGACCATTATGTATTGGTAGTGAACACGAGCTTGGTTGTTTATTTTACTTTAGTAATTTAATGCCTCCACTCATCCCTTTATACAGATGAATTTTAATATTCAGACATTTCTTTTACCTTCATGGAAAATGGAGGTAGTTAACCTTGGCTAAATTTAGTGGGATTTCTAATTCTGATCACATATTTTGCTTTTTAGATTGTATCAGGAGGAAACCTAATTTTACATGTATGTGTGTGTGTGTGTACATATATACACCATATTTATATGTAGATGTGTATGTATAAATCTATTTCACATGATTTACCTTCTGTCTTTTCCTTTTCCTGAAACTGTCTCACCTTCACCCCCTGAGAGCATGGGCTTTTGACTTTTTATTGGAGTAGAACATTGCCGCCTCATGCGCTTTGCCCAGTGCCATGTTCTGTTCCCATTGTGCAAAAGAACTCCCTTAACAACTGAACTACAGGGTAGGACTTAGGCACTATCTCACTTCATACCTGGGCACAACTTTCTGATGGGGGTGGAGGTCATATTTGATGGGCAGATTATTATTACAGAATTTTTTTTTCTACAGGCTAACTTATAGACTGATGGTTACAGTTATCCTCAAGGAAGAGGGTATTGTCTTTTGAAAGATAATAAGGACTGTCAGATGGTACAGTACATAGAGCACTGGGCCTGGAATCAGGAAGACTTGAGTTAAGAAGGTCACAGACACCAGCTAGAAGTTAATTCAATTAACTTCTCTTTGCCTCAGTTTCCTTATCTGTAAAATGAGGATAATAATAGCACTTACCTCCCAGGGTTGTTGTGAGGATCAATGAGATGATAATTGTAAAGTGCTTAGCACAGTGCCTGGCACATAGCAAGTGCTATGTAAATGTTAGTTATTATTATTGCTGCAGCACACACTTTGCCTGGTGACACGCTCTGTTCCCATTGTTCAAAAGAACTCCCTTAACTACAGAGCTCCAGGGTAGGAACTAGGCGCTAACTCACTTTGTAGCTGGGGATAATCTTCTGGGGAGGGGGTTGTATTTGATGGGCAGATTATTATTACAGAATTATTTTTTTTTCTACTGGCCAACTTATAGACAGATGATTAAAATTATCCTGAAGGAAAAAGCTATTGTCTTTTGAAAGATGCATTTGCATTTAGTATATTGAGAGATCATATTAAGAAATATTCAAATAGGGTATCGTAAAATAATCCCCATGTAAAGAATGCTGTAAGGATTGCAAAATACTTTGTATACATTATCCCCGTTGATGTGCACGGTGATGCTGAGGGCTAGGTGCTCTGGGTAGGATGATCATCAGACCCCATAGCTCATCAGGTGCCAGGATTTGAAGTCAAGGTCTCCTGACCCCAAGTCCATTTCTCTAGTTACCCATTCCATCTGACTGATTGGTTGCAGTGCTATTTCTTGCAACAGCTAGTCAATAAACATTTATTAAATACTTGCCACGTGCCAGGCACTTTGCTAAACTCTGGGAATGCAAAAATGGTAAGAGACAGTCCCTGCCCTTAAGAAGCTCACAGTCTAATGGGGCGGGGTCGAGGGGAGACGGGAAGACAACCCAGAAAAAGAGGCAGCCAAGCCATGGTGGGGAGGGCGGATGAGGGGTTGATGATAAAGTGCAGAGGAATGGAGCCTGGTGGAAAGTGAAGAGATGACTGCTGTGGGCATCCTCTTTCAATGGAAGATTTGAGAGGATCTCTTTGCTTTCTACACCCCATACCCTCTCTACTCAGAGGGAGGAAAGGGCAGTGGAGGATGAGGTCTGAGTTGCAGGGTTGGTGTATCTTGCAGGAAGAGGAAGTCTCTGGGGGTCATGATGAAGTACAGAGGAGTGCAAATGGGAGCCTGGAAAAAAGAATTTAATGGTTGGAGAGACCTATTAGGATCTTCTTTGACTGAAGTCCCTGGTATTAGATGTCTGCCCATGTGTACCAAGCAGGGGACATGAGACTGCTCAGCCATAGGTCTAGAGCTTGGGAAGCCAATGAGATTTCATAAATCTCACTGAAACCTGGTAGCCGGAATACAGCTTGAAAAGGGTCTGCCTTATAGAAAAAGAATAGAAGAGGCAAAAGGGGGTGGGTTATCGTTCTATCTGAAGATGATACACTCAAGTTGGGAAATCCCGGAAATTCCCATAGCGGGGAAAGCATGAGGAAGTGCATTTAGCTGAAGATCATTGGAGGCAGAAACAAGTGACATTGTCCTCAAGGTATCTGGACAGAGGAAATAAATGGATGAGATCAGTTCTGCTACAGGGAAAACCATGACGGGGAGGCTTCAGTTATCCAGCCCTTTGAAGGCCTTCTCTCCCTGCCAAAAGCAGAGTAACTAAAAGTTTCTTGACTTAATGATCATTTCACCCTTCAAATGGTAGTAGAAGCTAAAAAGGGAACCTCTGTTTGGGATCTGGTTGAAGCTGGTTGCTGGGAAAATAAGCCACGGGCATCTTGGACAGAAATGTTCAGTCCATTGTATAATTTGTGATAGATAGAAAAGCAAAGGGAAGCTCTCATTAGTCTGACATGTGCCTTAGATTTTCGGGAGAGCAGATTTCAAAGAATTCCGAGAACAACTTATAACTTAAGGTTCTACTGGGCAAGTCAATCTAGGAAGGCTGAAAAGTTCTCAAGAAAGAGATTCCAGTGACGCAAAGAAGTTATCTAAAATAGACTGATATGGAGGTGGCACATCAAAACAACTTAGATTTTGAACCAGACAGAAACTAGAAGCAGGGCAAGTAAGGGAGGAGGCCTACAAAAGGATAGTGAGGTCCTGTAACCACAGTGCTCAGAATAAGCCAAAGATGACTAAAAGGGGTTTTCTTTTTAAGTTATGCTGGAAAAAAAGGATTAAAAAGAGCATAAGACTAATTTGGTGGCATCGATAGGATACAGAATATTTGTAATGAAAAAAAAGAATGTTACTCTGGTTCTAATCACTCTGCCGAGGACAACAATCTCTGCACTATAAAAACAGAAGAAAATGGCCTAAAAGGCAGTTGATATCCAAGGTAAATAGGGGGATAGAAAGAGATCATTAGGTGCCCATGATGAGGTCAAGTCTTCTGGTCCAGAAGAGCTTTAGCCTACAAGCCAGGTGGCACAGTGCACAGTGCTGGACCTGGAATCAGGAAGAACTGAGTTCAAATTCCCCTTCAGATATTCATTAGCTCCGTGACCCAGGGCGAGTAACTGAACTTGTCTGCCTCAGTTTCCTTAACTCTAAAATGGGGGTCATAATAGTACCTGTCTCTCAGGGTTGTTGTGAGGATTAACCGAGATATTTGTAAAATACTTAGCATAGTGCTTGGCACATAGTAGTTGCTGAATAAATGCTTGTTATCTTCTTTCTAAAACAACTGGCAGAATGTAATTGCTTAGTCACTGGCAATATCTTTGAAAAATCATGGAACATAGGAGAGGTACTGTAGGGGGCAGTATTGTACAATGGCAAGAGCCTTGCTTTCAGAGTCAGAAGGCCTGAATTCAAATTCCACCTCTTACGCTTGCTCTCTGTATGATCTTGGGCACGTTTCTTAATGTCCCTGGGCCTCACTTTTCAGAACTCTCTAAGTAGGAGATTGCCTTAGATGGCTTCTCGGGCCCCTTCCCGCTCTAGTTCCAGGATAATATGACTGGAAAAGGTCAAATAGTCTCTCAGTTTTCAAAAATGGAAAGAGAGTAGGATCTGAAAACTATAGTCCAATGATTCCTGGTAAAATTCTTGAACATGTAAAAGAGAAGTTAGCAGACATGTAAAGAAAGAAGCAGTTATCACAAAGAGCCAGCGTAATTTCATGAAGAATAGGTCAGGCCGACTAACTTAATTTCCTTTTTTTGGAGGCTGCCTAAACTGGGATATCTGGGGAATGCTATGGATATAGTTGGTATAGATTTCAGCAAAACACTTGGCAAAATATTTCATGTTATTCTTGAAGAAAAGCTAGAGGGATAGGTAGGCTAGATATCTTGTTAGCTGGATTGGTCTGGCTGAATGACCAGACTCAAGGAGTTATTGTTAATGGTTTCGGGTCAGCGGAAGGGTATGTGTGTGCAGTGGACCCTAGAAATCTAGACTTGGCTCTGTGCTCTTTAATACCTTTTACAAAGGACTTAGACAAAAGCATGGATAGCATACTTACCAAGTGCACAGTTGACAAAAAGTCTAGTGGTAGTGTGAAGATATAGGATATTACGATGATACCAATGAGATGCAATTTACCAGAGGCAAATGTAAAGCCTTAAATGTGGGTTCAAAAAATAAACTTCACAAGTCTAGGATAAGGGACTCAGCAATTCATCTAAACGGGATCTGGAAGTTTTAGTGGACAAATTCAGTATAAATGAACAGCCAGTAGGATACGATTTTAGGCAGAGAGCCTCAATGTCCAGTGTTGCTGCACTTTGCTCTTGCCAGACCACATCTGGACTATTGTATTCCATGTTAGGTGCCTGATTTTAATAAGGACATTAATAAGGTGGAAAGCGTCCATAGGAGGATAAGCAGGATGGTGAAGGGCCCAGAGATCCATCCATATGACTGCATCACCCTTTCTGGGCTACTCCCTCAACTTAGCATTCACATTCAAGAGTTGGGTCCCCAAGAGAGGAAGAGAGAGAAGTTGTTTCTCCTTTTAAACCTAGTGATTGGATGATTTTCTTCAGGTCCCTGAAGGGAGAAAAAGACTTTTGAAAGGCAGCCAACAAGTAGAGGAGTCAGCACCTTGATCATGTTCCTATCCTCAGCTCACCACACAAGACACTTCAGGGAATTTACACTTGGGTGAAATCTAGGACTCTTTCTCTTTGGTTGAGCTGAAAAATCTGACTCCCATTGGGAGAGCTCATTTACTGTGTGTATTGTCCAGTATACTTTTTCTGATGTTTGCTATCAGCTTGAATATATGGGTTATTTGCTGTTTGTTACATGTATTCTTTTTGTAACTGGCATTTAGTGGTAAGGGAGTCAAGCCTTGGAGATATAGATATACATATATATGTATATATATACACACATCTATCTATATCCATATCTATATATCTATATCTATATCTATATCTATCTATCTATCTATCTATCTATCTATCTATCTAAGAGAACAATCAGGCACTCAGCTTGAACCTAAAAATGATTTCTCTCAGACATTTAGTATTTAGGTGGACAGATAGATATAATTCTAGCTTGGTAGCCTTCTCTGAGGAAACAGTGCCCATCCTCCGGCACCAGTATCGTGCTTTCCCTCCTGGCAGCAATCAGCATCTCCCTTGGAGAACTGGGGTGAAGGAGGATCTAGAGATGTCTATTCATGCCACCCTATGAGCCACATCTAGACAGACCCCATGTAGACACACAAAACCTATGTAGATAACACAGCCCACCTAGCTCCATGGATTCTAGTCTTAAAGCTACTGGTTCATTATTCCTTTCCCAGGAACTGGGGAACTTCCCTAGCAAGCATTTCCCTGGGAAGCCATTTTTCATTCAGAGAGAAAGGAAACTTAAGCCCAGCCTCCGAGTCTCCTAGTGCTTGTGGGGCTGGACGAATTGCTGTTGTGCATCTTTTCATCTGCCCTTCTGTCAAATCAGGGTGATCTATAGTAGTAGCTAGGTACATGCTTGGAAGAGCATATTATTGGGTGCATCTCTGTGTGTGAACATTGTTTCTTGTTACAAAATATTGAGTGTTGCTTGGCCTTAATATCAGCACTGCTGCAACAATTTTGATTGTCTTTCTTCCTCATGTCCCATCTGCTCTGGAGCAAAGATTATTAACCTGGGGCCCACAGGTCCCAGATATATCCCCAGGGATATGTTGATAGATTTCAGGGGGTCTGTGACCTTGGATGGGAAAAGTTTTATTTTCACTAATGTCTAACCTTTGTAATCCTACATATTTTATGTTTAACATTTGAAAACATTATTCTGAAAAGGGATGCATAGGCTTCCCCAGACTGCCAAAGTGATACGGGACACAAAAAGGTTAAGAATCCCTGCTTGGGAGAGTTAATTTTGAATACTTCGTTTTGGTTTGGGTTTTTTGGCCACTACTTGCTAAATAAAAGTATCCCCAACATTTAGGCTGGTGCCTGCAAAATGCTTTGTCTCCTTGATCTAAGTGATAGCATCAAAAAGGACTTGAAATGAAAGCCTAATCTAGAAGTAACATAATTCATGTTACAGTGCAGTTCCCAGATACACTTTTTTTTTACACGGATTCTAATTTGGAGAAAAAGGTTTGGTTCCAGAGACATTTTCTCAAAGGTATTATCTTTCCTCTGGGTGATGTTATTTCTCAGCTAGCACATCTTTGCCCATGAAAATATGCAGAAACCTTAAGCCACTAGAGTGACGCTGTCTTCCTTTAGCACAAAAGGAATTAGTTATAGCTATACGTTTCTTGTCAATAGCTCCCAGAATCTGGCAGAAGGATATTAATTGGGCATTGTGCTGAACACTAGGATTGTAGGAACGTCAGTTTCTTCAAGGATTGTGCTGCATGTCAAAACTTTTGTTTAAGCCTAAAATCTTAGTAACCAGTGACTTTTAGGTTTTTTTTTAAACTCTCTTATAAATACAAAATGAATACATTTCAGACCACCAATTTCTGTTCTTGACAATCCTTTCAAGGGTCTTTGAAGTTGATTTCCAGAGTTATCATCTTGACCATTAGATGGCACTGCTGTTATTCCTTCCGGCCAGCAAACAGAACTAAGTGAATAAAACAAAATAAGCCAAAGAGCTGCGGCTCCATTCCAGCAAATTGCTGTGGTTTTTTGCTTGTTTATTTTGTTATTTTTTTCCATCGGAAATATAAAATGTGTTCTTTTACTTAAAATTTCTATTGCATACATATGAAAACTATATCCCAATTGCAAATAAACACTTGGCAGTATGGCCCTTTTTGATAGATAGCATATGTCAGCACTATTAATGATATACAGCACACAGAGTGAATGTTCTATGAACTCACTGCATTGTGACGGCCATTTAAAGCTCCGTTAGTCCTGTGCTTCTCGCTAGATGCCACATAGAGGATGCTTTTAAAATGGCCACCTGAAATAGACAATGAAAACTCTCATGCCTATTTTGAAGCGTTCCTTTTATTTTCTCATTGTCCACACTAAAGCAATTCACTTATCTCTAATGAGGCCTGACAGGGTGGAGAGAACTCTTGGACTTGAGAGAAGCTAGCATTCGATTGGACTTTTAAAAGTGGACTAATTGGGCCGTCCCTGAAGAATGTGAATGCTCCTGATGGCCACAGCTGAGATTTTTCTGGAGGCCGTGGGCTGCACAGAGGGCAGCTTTTGGTAAACTCTCTGTCCATCTTCTAACTCAGAGGCCCTATGCCCTGGCCTCAGAGGTTCTGTCTCCATGCCCTGAACCAGATACCCAACCTAACGAGGCATGGCTTTAGTCCTTTGCAGCTGAGTCCTATAGGCAGTGAGGACCAGATAGCACTGCTTAACCAGCTGAGTGATAAGGCAGTTCCCAGCTTTCCAGTGTGATCAGTGAGAGTGTAAAGCCCTACCTAGCAGCTCTGCTTCCACCAAGGATCACCCACTCCCCACCATTGCTGTGCCTCCCTTTTCACCTGCTTTCCCAATTTGGAAGAGCCTGGTGTGAAGTAAGAGCAACTGAATGTGAAGGCATTTTACAGAATATGGAATGGTATGTGGCTTCGTTAGTTTATCGGAGGGAATTCTTGAGGTGGGAACCCCCTTCGATAAAGGCAGATCACCCCCGCCCCCAACACACACACACACACAATCTTTCTTCTTCCTCCCCTGAAAGCCTTCTCCCTGCCCCCCTCCTCAGGTATAATGACTTAGTAGCTTGCTGTCTGAGTCACAGAGGTCGTGACTTGCCCGGTTGCACAGCTGGAAAGTGTCAGAGGGTTGAACCAAGATGTCAGTACTGCCTCTTAATTTTACTAAAGAAAAATTCCTTATTCCATTGAATGCTAAATAGTCATTGAAATCTCCAAAGCATTTATTAAGCACTTACTAGGTGGAAGGCACTGTGCTAGGTACTAGGGATGAAAAGACAAAATGAAATTCTGTCCCGATCCTCTAGGGTCCCCCTGCGGTGGGGTGGAGTCAGGGATACAAGAAGTATACAAATAGAAAGTAGGCTAGTCTTACTACACATAGAAAAGATTAGAGGTTCATAGGCCCAGAACTGGAAAAGACTTTAAGGGTTAGATGGTCCAATACCCTCATATTACAGGTGAAAAAACTGAGGCCGAGGGAAATGAAATGATGTGCCAAAGGTCCCACTGCTACAGTCAGACATAGGATTGTTTACCTGATAGAACATTAGACTCGGAATGAGGAGACCTGGCTCTGAGTTCTGGCTCTGCTGCTTAAGGCACACTTCTAAGCCTCAATTTCCTCATTGGGAAAACGGGAATGATAATACTTGTGCCACCTATTTTTAAGGGTATTAAGAAGAAGGATGTGTAAAAATTGAAATTTTATAGAAATGTGAGTTATTCTTATTAATAGGACTCTTCAAGCTTCTATTGCACATTCAACATGAAAAATGTCTTTAATACAAACCTGAAGTTTGTGGTTATGAATTATAATTGCAGAATATTAGCCCTGGAAGAGACCTTTAAGACCCTCTCGTGCAGGGGTCCTTAACCTTTTTTTTTTGTCATGGGCCCTTTGGCAGTCTGGTGAAGCCTGTCCTCCCTTTTCAGAATATCCTTTTTAAATGCATAAAACAAAAAAAATAGTATATTAAAAAAGAAACCAGTTTTACTGAAATACAGCTATTAAAGTACTTAAAAACAAGCTCACAAACTCCAAGTGAAAAATTCCTGGACCAACCCATTCATTTAATTTTATTTTGCCCCCCACCCCCCCCAGCTGGGAGGGGATATTCCTTCCCCTAGCCCACCTCAGTCTCTAGGAAAGTGGGCTCAAACAACAGAATTTCTACATATTTGCCTCCCCAACTTTACTTCCAAAGATGATGGATAGAGAGGTCTTTGCCTGAGATAGTGCTGAGCTGGGTACCAAAGGTAGTTCAGACCTCCTGGTGGCTTGCTCTCTTGACCTTTTGAAGGTCACAAGGTCACATCCATCTCCAATCTCCTTTACCTAAAAAGGGAAAGAATAAACTCAAAAAAGTGAAGCACAGAGGTTTATATTCACTTAATAAATGTTTATTGATTGAGTGAATAATTTACCAAAATATTATCCATCTAGACTTTCCTACCAAGTTTTGCAAAACCAAATCCTAGTAAATAAAGCAGGTATTTCTCAATTATGTTTATTTAGGATCTTCCATACATCAATGGTGTACAAAAGTTTGGGATTCCCCTGCCCACCGTGCCCCTAATTTCTCACCATAAAAGAGCCCCCAATTCCCTTTTTGTATATTTTGGTTGGAGAATATAGCTAGGTACCAGTTAGGGCAGATGAATCCCATGAAGTGGTGGTATGTCTAATTTGCACTATTGGAAGTTACAATTATATATAATATGGTAATTGGTTCTGTTCAATGCAGATGTGCAGTTCAAATTTGAATAATTCAGACACTTCACAGAGATAATCGAGACCTAGTTGTCTAAAGCATTCTTCTTAAAAGTTATGTAGAAAAATATATAGCTGATATTTCTATAGCACTTTAAGATACAAAATGGTTCTATACACATTTTATTTGCTCCTTCCAACAAGATCGTGAGGTAGGCACCATAGGTATTTTTATCTCTATTTTATAAACTCATAGAATATCATAGTCTCTGAAGACTTAAAGTAGTATGTCCCTCAGAAGGTAATGGAAGTGCGTATTGGGCATGGATGGATTCAAGTCTATTACCAGTAATGAACAGTGCATAGGAAGTAACATAAAAGATGTTAACGAAGAGATGTATGATTGGAATACTTAGTGGGCCAGTCATGTCATGACAGCCAGAGATAACCAGTGGACTGTTTGTGTGTTGGTGAGATATTCAAATCGTGCAAGACATCTAGAGGAAGGATTCCAGCACATTGGAAGGACTTCTAGGTAGCAGGGTGGTAAATTGGAAAGAGTGCTGGATTAAAAGTAGGAAAACCTGAGTTCCAATCCCCACTCTGACTTATGTGAGCTCCAACAAGTCACTTTGGGTTTCAGTTTGCTCATCTGCAAAATGACAGTTAGTTGAGCCCCTGCCAACTTTAAACATGTGACCCAAGGGTCGCACATGTTGAGGAATGAGAGGGGGCCGATTGCCCTGGTGAAGGGGATACACACCTTGACGAGATCACAGTCCCACTGAAGTATGTGAACAAATAAGGATTCTGAGGCTCTAATGAGTTCAGCAACTTGCCCAGGATCACACAATTTAGGAAGTGTCAAAAATGAGTCAGTTCCAACCTCCTAGATGTAAGAGTTTCATTTTTCTTTCTGATCTACCATGTTACTTATATGGATATTATAAATGTTAATGTACTCTAATAACTTGGGAATGAAAGCCCATCGCTGGAGAATACAGTTTCTGAAGAAGATAACAAATGGATACCATTTGGCTTCAGACAGCAGGGTCCTGGGTTCAATCAGGGAAGGACATGAGTGTGGATAGACATTCCATTTGAACTACAGAGAAGAGCTTTCCAGATGATGATTTCTAATTATTTGATTTGTTCAGTGAAACAAGGAAAATTATATAAAGGGGCAGGGGACTGCCAAGGTTTCCTGCTAAAGGCTCTAAGTCCTTATTGAACTGCCCTCCCCCAGCTTTAGCATTCTTTTTTAATAATGTGGAGAGGCTGAAGGAGGGCAACCTCACAAGTGGGGCTGAATCAGAAATTATCCAGGAGGGCAGAAGTGAGGCTTGGAGGGAGAGAGGGATTAGATCAGATATCACCAACATGAATCATAGGTGCCCTTTGTGTCCTGTAGGTAGATGTTCAGTGAAGCTGCATGTCTTAAGGGAAAGCTGTTCATATCACATATTTTTTCTTCTTTATTTCTTCCTCCCTAGACCCTCCACACCTTCTGATCTCAATTAGAGAACAAACTACAAATTAATTTAAATTCTGCTGTTCCTCAATATTAAAGATCTCTAACTTCACAAAAGAGGAGCTTTTTTTGGTTTGTTTTCAG
Organism: Phalanger gymnotis; assembly: GCA_028646595.1. NCBI lineage: Eukaryota > Metazoa > Chordata > Mammalia > Diprotodontia > Phalangeridae > Phalanger > Phalanger gymnotis. Next base: position 13,278,629 of record CM053628.1, read on the forward strand.
CATAGGAATTGCTTCCTTGACAATATATTGAGTTTACTTATGCTGTAAGCCTTAAATGAAGATTTATTTGTCCTTTTGCTAATCATGAATCATGCTCCTTTTAGATCAATTAAATAAATCACTTTAGAGGAAGCCTGCTGTACTCTTTATAGATGAAAATCTTTGTTCTCCATGGTCTATGATACCTCCCCCTTCCAAAAAAATGCAATTAATAACCTCCGAGTGCCTAGAGTGGGAGTCTCTTTCCATTGTTTTGTCAGAGTGAGCGATTCATTTCTAGCTGTTTACTAACAGACTTAAGTAGAACATCGATATTAATATGTGCTAACATTCTGGCTGCCATTGTCTCAAATATATTTAGTGAGCACAAAGAACTTTTTAATGAAATTACTTATGATGCCCTGACTGCTCAATGGGTAAAGTTAAAAAAAAAGGTTTCACCTATCAGTTGTTTGTAGAAGATGCCATTCCCATACTTCCTATGTCCAGAGCCTCCAGAGTGTATATGAAAGATAAACAGGGACTTGTGTCTCTTTCTTATCGTCAAACAGCTTCTAATGGGAGGAAAGAGAGACCCTCTAAGAACTTTGGAGGAAATAAATCACATAGGTGCAACATACAAGTAATGGAATAGTGGCTCATCTCAATCTGGGTTCTAGGAAGGTTTCAAAGGTCAAGCCCAAGAAGTTGATCTCACTCCTCCAAGATGGAATTATGGTCCCTTGGACCATGAAAAGCATTATCTGTATTCAGAAGACATTTAAGAATTCATTTAATCTAGTTACCAATAGTTCTGAGGGTTCTCTTTCTCTTCGAATCACATTTATTTCATCCCATCCACTTCTTAAGCATTTGCAAACCCCTCTGGCCATCCTCTTCTTCTTCGCACCAGAACTCAGACTCTGTCTCTGGGATCCTGCCTCTGGGACGCTGGAGTCTGATAAGGGCCTTTTCACCTTAACTTGCTCAGAATGAGGCCGACATGCATCACTTCCTTACCTTCTACAAACTGTGCTGAGATACGTAGAGCCACTCCCCCATTCCACCTCTGATTTACATGACTTATATTAGAATGTAAGCACTTTAAGGGTACCATTCTTTTTGAGTTAGAAGCAGAGCATATTTGATTGGAAGGGTAAGACAAACTTGAAGGGAGATAGCCACTAAAATATTTTAAGGAATTTTGAGATTTATATCTTTGCATTTAGGCAAATAGAAACAACTGGCTTTCTCATTATTTTATAGTCTATGTTTAGGAAATCATTTTGTAAAAAAACCCTTTTGAAAATTATACTCCCTCTCAGTCTTTGATATCAAATATTATAATGGAAGCTCCTCCAATTATTGGAATCATTAATAAATAAACTCATGGTATAGTCCACCTAAATAAGATGAAAATAAGGATGATTATAAATTAATTTGAGATTAAATAGTTTTTCTTCCATATATTAAATTTAAACGAATTAACAACTGGACAGTTGATTATATGTGAATCTGAATTCCATACATACTTCAATATGCTGATTTAAACAATTTTTGACAAGTACAGTAATTCCTATTGTGCTCCCAATGCTTCATTTTTCGTCAGTGTCATATCTAGAAAACGTATCTGTCTCCTATATTCTAGGCTTTAGTTAATGAGCCATATTGCTCACTCTCTCACTGGAGTGCTGCAGCCTGAAGACAAAGCTTTCACTGAAGTGCATTATGAACGGAGTTCTCTTGCTTTGAAAAATGCCCTGGGCCCTAGAATGCAATGGAGATCACTTCTTAAAAGTGTCAAGTGTTCCCCTAAGAGCAGATGATTTAGAGCCCAGCACCAATATTTCACAGTGACCAAGGAAGGTTAAATGACTTGGCCAAAGTCATTCAGCTAGTAAGTAGCAGAGCCAGGATTCAAACCCAGGTCTCCTCACTGGAAATCAACTGTTCTTGTCATTAGCCACAACTCAGGAAAATCTTTACCCCCTTCATCAGTTGAACTTATGAAACTGAAAAACACCTATAAGCACAATAGCGGAAGTAATAGATTTAATTAAGGTTAAAAGTATGTGTACCACTTTGGGCCTTCCTGGGGTGGTGTTAGTGTAGCATGGGGCCCAACAATGAGTCTCACATGAATTGAGTCTCCCAATCCATAGGAAGAAATTACAGGGTGCCAGATTTTGAGTGCCCTTATTTGCAGGCTATAAGAAGCTTGTAAGAGAGACAGTGAGGTATGAGTTAAGCCAGTTTTGGGGGAGATGAAATTACATTATTAAGGGTCAGACTTTGAAGTAGCTACATAGACATATATCATGTATGTTGTTTTCCTGGTTCTCCATACTTCACTCTTCATCAGTTTGTAAAAGGTTTCATGAATTTCTCTGAATCTCTCATATTCCATTTGTTGTGGTATGATTAAAGGCAGCTTTCTGTCAATTAAGATCTGTTAATATTACTAAAGCACAGGATTGCAGGAAACCTTAGGACGGCTCTTTTTTCCAAGTAACTTTGTTGTTTTTTTATAAATTTTATTTAATATGTTTAGTTTGCAGCATTGATTTTCACAGGAGTTTGAATTACAAATTTTCTCCCCATTTTTACCCTCCCCCCC
>CM053628.1:13281724-13292450 GCA_028646595.1 Phalanger gymnotis
GGAACCTGAAGCGACTCTTCAAATCCAGGGCTGAGTCCTGGCCCCAATCTGGGCTCATATCCTTGGGCCAGTCCTGTGTAACCTGGACAGAATGGACTAGGGCCTTCTTCCCTGATTAACCCTTTCCAGATGCCTGCTGTCCCCAGGGTGGCTGATCACAAACATGGACTTGGCATGGGTCCTATGGGACAATGGCCTCTGCCCAGCCAGGCTCTGAGCCCTTCTCTGAAGTCCCCATGATGCCAGCTTCAAAGTAGCTGAACCTTGGGTTGTTCCAAGTCCCGCCTAACATTGGGAACCTGAAGCGACTCTTCAAATCCAGGGCTGACTCCTGGCCCCAATCTGGGCTCATATCCTTGGGCCAGTCCTTCGTAACCTGGACAGAATGGACCAGGGCTTTCTTCCCTGATTAACCCTTTCCAGATGCCTGTTGTCCCCAGGGCTGCTAATCATAAGCATGGTGTTGGCACTGGACCGTACAGGACAATGACTGGTGCCTAGCTACAACTCGAACTGTACCCTGATGTCCCCATGATGTCAGCCTCAAAGCACATGATGCTGGAATATGCCTCACCCCCCAGTTGCACTAGGAAAACAAGTAACTGGAGGCATCTTTACCAAGCCCAGGCTAGGGCAAACTCCTTGGCTGATCCCCAAGGAATCCTTAGACTAGAGACTCCAATCAGGGCCTTTGTCCCTGATTAACACTTTCCTAGACACCCTTATCCCCACTTGCAGGTGAGAACAGTGACAGTTCATCCTATTGGACCCTACCCCATGGTCAATATGGGACAGCAACCCCCAAAAAAATGAGGACAGAGACTTGGACTCACCTGCTGCCTTGGTTGCCACTGTCAGATCTGTGCCATCCCCAAGCAGAAAACGTTGGAAAGACAGTGACCTTCTGGATCCATCCCCTTTCTGAACCCAGCACAGAGGGAGGACTTAACAGCCATCACTCTGTATCCCTTTGCTGTTTGATCTTATTTATTTTGTCCCCCAGCTCCCATCTGGGCATTGTCAGTGCCTGGTCAGAATGGATGGCCCTGTCCTGAAGAATTTGTCCTCTCATTAAGAGGGCCAGGCATAGGGCTTGTTAGCTCTGCTTGAAAAGACTCTAGGACTGACCTAAAGGTGAAAGGCATACCCTGATACCTCTCAATACACAGCTGCACCCTGGGTCCCTATTCTCACTGGGCCCCTAATGTATGCTACCTGGGAAATGATGTCCAGATTATCTCTTCCTCTGTTCCTTCTAACACTAACTGTGGCCTGGGCCCTAGCGTCCAAGAAGAAAATGTGACTTTTCACCTTTAATGACAAGTGCAAGAGGTTTGCCTCCTTTCCTTTGGCTGCTTTCGCAGCACTAACTCCTTATCTCCCGTGAACCTTACATGAAAATGGAACATGCAATTAAAGCTTTCCTCTCTCAGTAATGAGAATTTCTCTTTATTGGGGTGGTTCAGGGCCTGTGTCTACAAAAGGACTCTGGGCTTCTATTGCTTGTACACTGAGGTACCTGGGCAGTCCATTCAGAGAAAGGTCATCACTTCTTTTCCCTTGGAGATGCCTAGTAAAGGTCCCTTCCTGCCAAAGGAAGATTGCCTGAATGGGTTAAGTGTCAGCTTGGGGTACTGATACTTCCCAGAAAGGACTATTCTCACACCAATTCCCAATTAGAATGTGTTTGGGAGTGAAGAACATGGGCAGGCGCCTTAATGGCTTCACTTCTGTGGCCTTGTCAAAGGGTGACCCTCTAGAAGGAGAACTGAGGATTTCGCATCAGTGGTCACTGCTTTCTTAGGTATTATTCTAGTAGTCTTTAAATGCTTTTTTTAATACATAGATTTTTAGTAGTTCCAGCAGTAGATTCTGCTTTTAAATAGGATGCCCAGAATTATAGAAAGTTGTTGAAGACAAAGAGTGCCCTTGACAACCTTTAAAGGTCAAGACCTTTAGGCAGGAGTCTTCCTCTCTGACTTCCCTCATTGAGAGCCCTTGTTACAGGCACTGGACGCAAAGGACACAACCTTGGGTGGGCCTAAGATCCTAGAGCAGTGGTGGGGAACCTGCATCCTTGAAGCTGCAGGTTCCCAACCCCTGTCCTATAGTCTCAACTGGGAGGAACTTCTCAGAGGTCACTGGATTTGCCCAAGCTGCCATAGTTAAGTTTCTTAACATAAAATAATTTCTGAACTGAGCACCCCGGTTCCAAATCTGATCTTCTTTCCCTACCTTTCTCTGACCAAATTAAGGGACTTCTTGGAAAATGGGAATGCTCCTATCGGATCTTGTCACCTACTAAATGAAAGTGCTCCAACCCTTTGATGTACACAAGGCAGAGGTGTTCTTATCCTGTTAAAGGTTCTTTCCCACTGCAGCATCCTCTCCCAATGGACTCCTTCGGGTGCTCTCTGGGCTTCAGAGAGAACTGGTTCCCATGATCTGTCCTCAAGCTTTTACAATGGCCCTGATTGGTGCCTTTTGTTTGTTGTGTACAGGAACAGTTTTGATGCCATAAAATTTAAAATTTGTTTCCACAAATAATTGTAGTATTTAAAATTAGTAGGGAAAGTGGTAAATGGAGGAAAATATTTGCAACAAGCTTCTTTGATAAATGTCGCACTCGTTTCAGGTTATATCAACTCTCCCACCACCACTACATTTTTAAAAAAATAAGTATTTATTTTGGCTACTATTATGATCTTTCAATCTCAATGAAATAATAGGCCCTTGCAAAAACTAGAAAAGTAAAATGCTTATCACTCTTCATAATTCTGCAAAATAAATTCCCATATTTATGATGTATACCCCCTTCCACCCTCCCCTGCATTTAAAGTCCATTACCTGTGTGACAGATGAGTGACAGTTCATATTCAGTTGTATGAATTGTTCCAGTTCTCATTACACTCTGCATCTGGCCATTGAGATCATTCCATTTCATCGTTTGTTATGGCAAATAATATTCCATTACATCTTTTGTTTAGCCATTTCACAATGGGAACACATCCCTGTAAGTTTCCCAGGTTTGCTTGCTATGAAAAAGAAATGCTATAAATGTTTTTATACATATGGATCCTTTTCCTCATTGCTTGACCAGTTTCAGGGTCTAGTGGTATGGCTGGGTTAAAGGATATGCCCAATTAAGTAACTTTGGGGAAGGGGCTTCCCTAAATGAATGGCTGAGCTGATTCACAGCTCCACCAACAGTGTGCCTCTTTTCCCACAGCCCTACCAACATTTGTCATTTTTCTTTTGTCACCTTTGCCAATCTAATGGGTGTCAGGTAGAACCTTAGTTGTTTTCATTTGCTTTTGTCCAATTGTCTATGATTTAGGGCATTTATTCGTATGGCTGTTTTGGTTACTTTCTTTACAAACTGCCTGTTCATATCCTTGGACTATTGGCAAATGGCTCTTAGGCGTGTATAGTTGAATAACTTCTTCAAATATTTTGGACTTGAAATTTATCAGTCTCGCTGGAAATAATTTTTCTGTTTACCAATTTTCCTTCTAACTTTAACTGTATTTGATTATGTGTGGAAAATACTTTTAAATTTTTTATAATCAAAATAGTTCTTGGAAAAAAACGTATTGTAGAATTATGCTTTCTAAACCATTCTTCTTCCATTTGGGGGGGCGGGGGTGAGTTCATATAGAGGGCCAGCTCTGAGAAAGGCCATTCTGGAATAAAATACAGGCCAGGTTTTCACTGAAGCCTGTTCTTTTCCTTTAGCTGATAACTCAAGATGTGGGGTCTCCAAACCCCCTCAGCACACATGTGCTAAACACCACCTGAGGGCTGTTACACGATATTGTTGTGACAAAAAGGGAACAAAGCACAAGGAAGTCATGCAATATAACAAATGTTTCACATGAGAACTTGTTGATCTGCTTGCCTAAAAAGTATATAAACCCTTTCCCTCAGTTCAATAAACAGAGTTGTGCTATACTCTCCCACATGGCCCGTGTCTTCTTTTCACTCTCTGCGGCATCCTTTTTCCCTCTGATGGCCTGGCCCCGCGGCTGCTGGTGGCAGGTTCATCCAACAGATACTTCCCGTTGTAATCACTAATCACGTATTTACCCGGATGTGAGAGGCCAGTGACCTGTCTGCCCCCCACTCCATGGTCCTCCTCATACCTGCTGGGGAGATTGGTATCTGGACTGTGCTTCCTTTTTGCGCCTTTAGCCTTGGCCTAGACCACAGGAAGAGAATGTGACCTTCACATTGAATGACAAGTCTGGGCTTAAGGTCAGACCATTTTCTGGGGAGAAGGCTACAGGGGTAGGACAGGAGAGATGCCAGCCTGGGGTCATCTTCACAAAGTCACCTTGAGGGTTGTAAAAAGGATGGCTGTGGCACCAGCAACTTAAACATTGTGAGTAGGCAGTTTGAAACAGCTTTGGGATCCCACAGACTGAGAATGGACAACGACTGTCCCAGGAGGAAGGCCCCAATTGGCTGGAGGCAGGGGCTGTCTTGGGTGTTCCAAACCCTAGAAATTGATGGGCACCCCTTGGTTTGCAGTCCTTTGCCACTCCCAAACAAGGTGCTATACCTGAGCCTTTTTCTCCTGCTCTATCCGAGGTCCTCATTCTGCTGGACAGGACTGATGCATCACTTTGGAGCTTGTGAAGTGAAGGGGTTGGGAGTAAAGGTACCAAAGGCCAGAAGCTGATGGCAGGGAGGACAGGGAGGTGCAGGACAGCCTGTTGCATCCCATTGGTGATTGTAATGTGGAAGGCGAGGTGGAGAAGATCCAGGTGAGCTGTGTGGTCCTGCAGTAGCCACCTCCAGGCAGCAAGAGGGGAAGAAGGAAGAACCTCCATGGGGTGAGCTGGTCCTACCCACCCTCATTCTCAGTTCCAACATGTCCAGAGCAGGGTTGAGGGAAGGCCAGGGTCCCAGGTTTTCTGACAGTCTCCACAAGTCACCCGGGAGTTTAACCTCCCTCCTCCCCCACCCACATACACACAAAATAAAAAATTCTAGATACCTCCTGATGGCAAAATAGGATATATGAGTCACTGGAAAAAGGTACACGCTTACCTACTGGGATGAGAGCTGCTCTATGCAACTGCAGAGGAGGGCCACCAAGACTGAAGAGTCTAGGCCGGGATATCGTATTTTTACCTCCGTGAGTTTTTTTTTTCCCCCATGACATATGTAGAATACTGATCTCTCCTATCTTTGTTGAGAATTTTCCTGATCTGCTGTCTAAAGGTGCTTTCATCCCCTCATGGCTTGTTCTTTGTATCTGCAGCATGTCATCTCTGGAATGGGCCCAGCCTGTGACAAGAGGAGAGCCAGTGGAGGAGGCCACAAGCCTGGGCCAGAGGTAGGCCCTGTTACTTCTCAAATAGGAACTCAGGCTTGATGGTGTTGACAAGAGGCCTCATAGGATGATGGCCTCTACCCATCCAGGCTCTGAGCCAACCGATGCCAACTTCAAAGTAGCTTAACCCTGTATTGTTAAAAGTTCCCCCTAATACTGGAAACCTGAAGTGACTCTTGAGATCCAGGAGATGAGTCTGATATCCTTGGACCTCACCATATGTGGACATTTGGAATTTTAGATGCCTATGGGACATGCAGCTTGAAATGCCCAGTATTCACCTAGTAAAAACAAGCCTGGAGTTAAGCAGAGAGACTGAGTCTTTACAGATAGATGGATAGATAGATAGATAAATCGGGCTTTCATATTCATAGGAGATAATAATAAACCCATTGAAGGTAGTGAGGTCCCCAAGTGGAAGAAAAAGAGAAAGAAAAAAAAAGGGCATAGGACAGAGCCTTGGAGTACACCCACACTTCAAGATATGGATGAAGAACCTGCAAAAAAGCTGAAAGCAGTCAGACTAGTAGAGAGAAAAACAGAAGAGAGTGCCACCACAGAAGCCAGGGAATGGCTAGCTTCCAGGAGGAAAGTATGGTAAGTAGTAATGAGGTCCAGAAGGTTAGCTATTGAAAAGAGACCTTCAGATTTAACAACTAAGGGATCATTAGTAACTTTGGAGGAAGCATTTTCAGTTGTGATGACATCAAAAGCCAGCCTGCTGGGGGATGAGAAGTGAGTCAGAGAAGAGGAATGAACCAAGACAGCTTTCCTAAGAAGTCTGGCTGAGAATGGGAGAAGAAATAGAGGATGATAACTTGAGAGTGTGGTTTGTTAAAGATGTGGGAGACTTGGGCATGTTTTTAGCAACAGAGCTAGAACCAGTAGATAGGGAGAGAATAACGAGTGGTGGGATATGACAGAAGGGGCATATCTTGGAAGAGATGGGAAGGGGTAAGATGCCTTAAAGGTCAGCTAGGTGGTGCAGTGGTTAGAGTGCCAGGTTAAATGAGTCAGGGAGACTCCAACTTCCTGAGTTCAAATCTAGCTTCAGACACTTAACTAGCTGTGTGACCCTGGGCAAGTCGCTTTACCCTGTTTGCCTCAGTTTCCTCATCTGGAAAATGAGCTGCAGAAGGAAATGACAAACCACTTCAGCATCTTTGCCAGCAAAACCCCAAATGGGGTCATGAAGAGTTGGCCACGACTGTATAACAAAAATAACAAGGTGGTTTACAAGGAACAACTAGGGCCCAATGTTGACTTTGCAAGAACTCTCATTAATCAGCAACTAAAGTAAAGGGGGAGAGGCATGGTGGCAAGGTATTTGAAAAGGGGAGAACTGGGAACTCAGGGGGAGGTGCTTCTATTTTCTCAGTAAGGTCGAGGTAAGGCTCTCAGCTGTGAGTGGAGACAAGGGCTAATTGTGGGAAGTCTGAGGAGAGAAAGGAAGGTTGGGAACAGCCTCTGCAGAGTGGGATGAAGAATCAATTAGGGAGGACTAAAAGGATTACTTTGCTTCAAAGAGGGCCCAGTGGAGGTTGGATAACATAAATTTGTACGGGTCCCATTTAGATCAATTGCATGACTTCCTCCAGCTACAATTGAAAATGGAGAAGTTGCCAAGATACTATACTATGTTCGCTGCAGTGTATACCATGATCTAAACCCCCCTTCCACGTGGTGCCAAGCACCATGAGTCAGGAATCCTGAGCTCAAATCCTCATTTTGCTACTTACTTCTGCTACATACCCTTCTGTAGCCTAATTCCAGCAAAACTATTCTATTTACTATTTCCTCTACACTTTCTTTAATCTCTCACCTCCATGCCTTTGGCCCCTATTCCTTTCAAGGCACAGCTCAGCGCCACTTCCTACACAAACCCCTTCCTGATAACCCCAGTTATTATTATTCTCGCCTTCTTCTGGAAGGTCCATTATATATATTTTGTATTTACTCATCTGTGGAGGGTTATTTCTCACTAGCTTCTTGAGGGTAGGGACTCAGTTATTATCTTCACATCCTCAGTACTTGGCATAGTTGGGGTGTATGGGGTGTTCAGGGAAGATTAGCACCTCTAGTATGAAGGCTTGCCTAGCCCTTTGCAAAGCTGCTCATCCACCTTGGTGTCTGCCTTTCACCCAACTCTTCCCAGTGGCTCCAAGAAGCCGTAGCATGTGCACTGGCCACATTCCCTTAAAACCATCTCTGCAGACGGGCTACACCAGGTTGAGGGTAACTGACAGGCCTCAGACCTGTACATGAGTTAGAAGAAAGTCTGCCCCGAGCATGTGAAGACTTTTCCCAGTGGAATGGGTGGATGAGAACAATTTGTTCCAACGGCCATGAAGGCAGCTGAAGAAGGTGCTGTGGAATGCTTAGAGCTTGGTCAGACATCGAAGACATCCTGGGCCATGGCCAGTCATCTTAACTTTTGTCCTACCACCGGACTTTGATGACTGGAACAGAGAGTGAGGCTGATGACTTTGTGCAGCTCAGCCTCACTGAAATCTAATTCACACACGAGTCAGGACATCACCCCGGGGTGTCACTGGTCCTCTTTGAAATGAAGGACAAACAACCTAACATACAACCTGGTCCCTAGTCCCAAATCTGATTGGCAAAGATGCCTACTTGGTTAAAGTATTTTGTTTTTCTTTTTTCCCCAGTGGGAGAGAAGGGAGGGAAAGAAAATTGGTGTTTGCTCTTTGAAAAAAAAATTAAATTATGAAAAAGACACCTATAGCCCCTGTTTTTGTGCCTCTCACTCCCCCTTCCACAGCAACCCCTCCCCCACCACACACACACACACACACACACACACACACACTTTCAAACTTGAAAATATCATAGGTCTGGTGGGAGAATGTAAGAACTGCTATATTCACATAAGGAACATTTCAACCAGGAATACAGCATAAATGCTGTTCATCTGTCTTCCTGTGTCTCAGCTTTGTAACTTTCTGAGTCACTCTTTCTGTCCTTAGCTGGCCAGAAGCTGCTAAAGTTCTGATGTGCTAGGCTCTGACCAAGAATAAACTGCAATGAGATGACTCCTTGAAGAGGAATTGATTCGAGCTGAATTAGTGCAATGCAAACCAGATCCCAAGGCTAGGCACCAACCTCATAACGCTGATGTCCTTTGGAGCAGAAATGACTCAAGATAGGGACAGATGTGCCAGAAAGAGGCATCGGAGAAGGTGGGTTAATCACAAGATCAAAGAGACAGAAGGGGAGGGAAATTGCTTTTTGGTGGGGAAGAACCATTCACGCTCACTATGGATTAGTGTCCAAAGGATCTAAATCTCTTCCTGTGCTGTTTATTGAATTTGTTAAAATTGCACCAGGATGTACCTTAGTACACCATCCCATCTAACTCCCAATAGCTCTGGATATGAGGAAGATGATAACTCAGTTCCACTACCAGCTTGAGTCTTAGAAGTTCCTAATAATTGACAACTATAAAGAAATTATTTCAAATGTATACTATACTAAGTCAGCATTTTTTCCTGGCTTCACATAACTCCTTCCACTAAGGACTCACATGGATGCCTCATTATAGTATAGAGTTGACTCTGGATTCTCAGAGGCTATGCCACCTGGGAAGGTTTTGAGTATGGTCCCAGGGACAAACTGGATCCATGTTGTCCAAGGACAAGCCTGGCTAACTAAGACAGCCTCATGACAAGGTTGGTAATAGTGTGTGGAATTTTTCAGCCACAACTTATCAAGACCACAGACTGATTCAACAGAGAAGCTGCAATCTGGCAACCGAAATTGGAGAAATCACATATCCTGGCAGTGTTGAAGTATTTAACTAAATACGTTGGCACTTGAAAGAGTCCATCTGACAACAGGCTGAATTTACTTCCTGAAAGTATACAGTGGGAGAATCTGGCTTTATATTAACATTAAGGTAAAATAGAAACTAAAACTTTCTTGTATTCTCTCTAAAAGGCCAAAATTTCTATAAGAGAAGAAACTTTAAAATTATTGTCCAAAAGGTGAACTTTTAAAACTGCTATTTGACAGGTTAGAGGTTTTATAGGCTTCCTAATCTGTTATTCATAAGGATAGCACATGTAGATTTTTTTGTTAGAGCAGAGAACATCATGAATATTCATGACAATCAGATTTAGTTACACTATTTATGAATTGCTTACAAAATTGGATAGAGAAATATCACAATTAATTGTCATCTTAAAAAAATTCCTTTGAGAGCTGACTTTCAGCTGCTAACATCTCACGATATCTTTGGTCAGCCAAAAGAACGTGTTTATATTTATCCCTATATGACTCCTACGGATTCACGGAGGAGAAACACTGAATTGTTTCCAGTAGAAAATGGAATTGCATAGTTTCTCTGTCTGCCTGCCCTTATTAGGTTTAGAAGAAAAATTAATTTTGTTTTTTGTCAAAATGATATTTTCAAAGGAACTAGTCAATGAGAGATTGTGAAATCCTTCATCATGAAATATGTAGCCTTTAAAGGAATGGTATTCAATAATACAGCTTATTGTAAAATTAATTTTTAAAAGTTACTTTTTCCTCTCATACCCTTTATTTATTTTGGAAAAAAAGCTGTCCTAAAATGTATAATTTTTAAAATGCTAAAAATGAAAATTAAATGCCAACTGCATATCTATACTGTTGTTCCATCGTGTCTGACTGTTGGAGTTTTCTTGGCAAAAGTACTGGAGTGGTTTGCCATTTCCTTCTCTGTCTCATTTTACAGATGAGGAAACTGAGGCAAACAAATTTAAGTGATGTGCCCACGGTCACACAGCTAGTAAGTGCGTGAGGCCAGGTTTGAACTCAGGAAGGTGAGTCTTCCTGACTCCAGGCCCAGCACTCTAGCTACTTCGCCACCCACCTTATGACAATTATCTTTAGTTAATAATATATGGGCAACAAGTACTGATTCCATATTTCATTCTGTACATTTCTGCCATGTACCTTTGCTGCTAAGCAACCAAGAATCAAATATATAGCTTTAATTTGTGGGGGATATGTTAGTGATTTTTGATTAACATACTAGATGCTAAAGTCACAAGAAAAGAAGGATTAGCTCACCTCATTTAATGACCCATTAAGTTTCATGCTTTCAAGAAGGAAGAAATAAGATAGAAATTGCCTCCAGAAGGGAGCTTTATTGTGGAACTCATTCATATTTTTTTAGAACTTTCAAGAAAAGAAAATTGCAAATAAAATACTTGTGTGTATGCTTGTGTGTGTGTGTGTGTGTGTGTGTGTGTGTGTGTGTGTGAGAGAGAGAGAGAGAGAGAGAGAGAGAGAGAGAGAGAGGGAGAGAGAAAGCGAGCTCATTCTTGGGATGCATCGTTTTGTTTTCCAACAGTAAAAGTATGTGAGGTCTAGCAGGTCAGGAGC
>CM053628.1:13292550-13307749 GCA_028646595.1 Phalanger gymnotis
ATTTAATGAAATGTCATTGTAAGAAAAGTAGCCATAAAACCTTTTCCCCATAACCTTGGGGCACATGCTCTGATGCATATATTCATCATGGGGGAAGGGTGAACATACATAGGCAACAGGTATGGAGAGGAGCCCACATAGAGAATACATGTGGCCAGCACCCTGGTTGCTGCTGCTGTCCTGGTGATGTCACTGCCCTCCTCCTGCTACGTCTCCACCCCACTTATCTCAAGGGATATGCAGTCTCTGAAAGGCACATAGTATCAGCCTGGCATGATTGCTGTTCACTATTGCTCTGACTGCTCTGTGATCTCATGTTAGCTTATGGTCTTTGCTGAGCATGGCTCTAATGGGCACAAGGTTGTAGAACCACAGGGCACTAGCTGGAGAGCTAATCCATACTTACAGGAGTGGGTACAACTTTTTCTCTTTTAAGCTTAAAGTACCAAGACTATGGGGCACGGGGCCAGGGAAGAGAGGGCATAATTCTTTTTTAAAAGGAGAAACCTCACATAGTTATCAAATTAGGGAAAACACTTCAATAACTTTTTCTCTTTCTCATTCTGTGTCTGAGGCCTGACTGGTGAGAGCAGATGCTTTCTCTTCAGGAGATTCCTTGCCCCAGGTGCCAAGTTCTTTGGAACGGGGCAGCTCCAGTTAGCTTGTGCCAGCTGTTTTTTTCCTAATTTAATTTGTTGGTCACTGGTACTCTATAACTTGTCAGGGATATTGTAGAGAAATTTCTCTTCAGACCAAGAAAAACTTACCTTTAAACACCTATATTCTCCTGGCTCTGTCTGAGAATCATGGAACACCGTGATGTCCAAAGAATTCAAATTGCAGGCTAACCAAATGACAAGGGATGATACACCATGGTTAGGATGTTAGTAATGATGATTGACATTTCAGAGAGGCATAAAATACATCATCAAGGTGTCATCGAACAAAACAAGGAAGTGGACCTGGTATATATCTAGGAAGGAATAGGAGAAGGAAAGAAGTATTTATTAAGTACCTGTTATGTGCCAGGCACTTTCCCAATATGTTCTCGTTTGATATCCAGATGGACAGCAAATGGCCACCGTAAGGGCTGCAGGGGTATCCATAGAACGTCCAAAGAATCACAAGCAAATCTGCAATGGGTTAGGTAGGCCATCCATGGAAGATTTATGTAGGGGTATGGATAAGAGCCACACAGGATGAAAAATCATACAGAAGTCGAGATCTGTGCCAGAGGGGTAAGGGGAATGAGGAGAAGGGGTGGGCTGAGGGCAGGGTTACCATCAGTGGGTTCATAGGTCTGCCAAAGTATAGAAGCAAACACTTTACGGCAATAGTTCCGGAGGTAAGCAATCAATGGAAATTAACCTGAATCTTCTTCTCAGGGAATAAAGGTGTGTTAGTTCAAGGGGCACGTGAGAAATAACTCTCCCTTTATGAAAATATCTTGGGATGAGGAGAAAGTTCCAAACTTCTTGCTTGTATTATCTACAACACTTACAAACTTAGAGGATATATTTCAGTTGAAAAGCTACATCTCACTGATTTTTACAAGAGAGAGAATCCCGACCTTAATATTCCGTAGCTGATAAAAGTATTGAGACCAACTGGATTTAAAATTAAACTTTGATAATACGTGGTTTGAGCAGGCATTTGGAAAGGTGGAAATCAAAGAAACACATTTGTGTAGGAGATTAAGCTGAGATTTCTATTTAATCAATTGGAGCATTGATATATTACCACCTCATCTAATTAAAACAAAGCAGCTTCCTGATCAATGATTAATCATGTTAAAAAAACATCAATATCAGGTCGTTATCCTGGATGACTATCTTGTGACCTAACTCTGCAGTTCCTTTTCCAGTATCAAGATGATGTTGAAAATTATGTAATTTGAGAAGAATGATTTAAAGGCACCTCATTTTAGCCATTCAGCCTTTCTACAAATGTCTTCAGGTAATGTCTCCCACCTTTAATTCAAGGCCTGACAAGGACATACTTATATTTCTTTTACAGGAAGGAGGATTGAAAAAGACCAATAGTTTTGGAAAACCCTGTCGGTTCGTGCCTTTGTTAAAGGTTACCATTACCAATTAGGTGTTCAGTGAAAGAAAGTAGGAGGCAACACTTGTATGGCTTGAGGCTAATCTCACCTTACAAGTTAGCAGTTGAGAGGAGCTCCCCAGGGTGAGAGGGATATAAATCTCTCCAAATGAATTAACTTTTTGAAAAATGATCCTACTGGAAGTGATGGTACATATTTGACAGAAATCCTGGTTTCCTTTTACCGTAGTCCAGAATACCTAGAGATGACATGCCTCTTTAAGACCCACAAGGCTCACTTTTAAGGGGATGCCTTTGATCGGTACATTTCCGTACAACCCCCTTTTCCTGCCCAAGTCCCCTCCTCTGCCTTTTTTCTGCTAATATCCACAGCCCATGCTTATACTCCTTATTTTTACATCAGTTATACTCCCTTTTTAGCCAGGCCTATTGCATTAGTCAATACCTAGTGTCTCCCTATAATGTTAAGGAGAGAAAACTAGCTACGTTTAACTGAGTGAAAATTTACCTATTCCCTTTCAAACCTGCTGCTGGAAGCTGCTCCAGTGAGAAGATTGGTGTGCCCTGGGCATTCTGCACCAGCTAGGAGGTGTGATACAGATCTTAGAAGAGTCGGCTATGCCAAGACCAACAGTAGCATCTCTGAAGGACCATCACTGATATACTCGCTCCCCTCCACTTCGTCTTCCTACTGCTGATAATAGACTAGCTGAGGTCCTAAGAGGCAGCTGTGTTGTATGTTTTTCCTGTTGCTCCTGGACACATCTATTTCATTTAGATCCTGTGCATCCCCTTCTGTGAGTTTAAACGCACTGTAATGAAAAATTAATTGCTCTGTGCATTACCGATGTAGTATCCAGGAGGCTGAATTGGCTTCAAGGCACCATCTCAAGCACCGTGCCTCCAGAGCTCCTTTGGAAACTTCGAGAGATCTCAGGGTTATGGTGGCTCAGTGTTTGCGCCTCCTGAGGATGATGAATTTCTTGCCTTCTTCAGGCCATGTGATGGCCCAGTGCTGAAAGGACTTGTAACTTTGGTATGACTCAGAAAACCCTGAGGAGTTCCTTAGTCTTCCCCCATGCTGTGATAGAGGCAGGGAGTGAGGAAGCTGCACCATTTGAAAGAAGAGCCAACTGGAAGCTCACCCTCTTCCTTACACTCTCCATGTGGCATCATACTTCTAGTAAGGCATGGGGGATGGGTTGGCCCTTTACCACTCTTTCATCTTGGCAACTGCTCCACATGGAGCAAGGATTAAATTAGAGTTTGTACGTGGGACTCTGGCTGCCTTTTCCACTTTGTGATTCATTAACTGAGTAGGTGATGGAACATCATTATTTTTTTTAATTGTTTTAATCAAATACATAATAAGAAAAGAAAAAGAAACATTTTATAAACTTAAATAATAAAACAAATATATAATAAGAAAAGAAAAAATATCATTGCAGGATTCAAAATATATAGCAATAAATTTCCACTTCAAGAAAGCCTATATATGAAATACTACACATTGTGTGGAGAGCTGGCCATCTTTTCTTTGCTTCCTTGAAGGATTTCTTTTATTCTCTGCTGTACACTTCTTACTTTGTTCTTTTTTCCCCCTTCCTCTCCTCTCCCTCCCTGGCTACAATTAAGTGTGGCTATATTTAAATATAGATATATAGATACATATATACATATATACATATGCATACATATATAAATAAACATATACTTTTCCTAACAGATTCTACTTCTAATCTTTATTTTTATGTTTGTGTATATCTCTTATTTCCTTTCCCTCCTCAGTCCTCTACTTTACTTCTATTCACTACCTTGCCCTCCTATTAACTCCCCCCCACCCGCCTCCAAGGACTCCTCCCCTATCCTCCTCTTCCCATAAATCTAAACACCCTTTTATAAGCTCCTTAGACCTATTCCCTCACCCTCCCCTGTAAAAATTCCTCCCTTATCCTCTCCCCCCTCCCTATCCCCTTAGTATTTTATTTCTTTCTAAATTTAGAAGACTTTTATACTCTTCTAGATATATATGTATTGTTCCCTCTTAAACCTATTCCCTATGAAAGTAGCTTTCCAAAACTAATAGCCTTCCCTCCCCATCTAAGTCCTCTGTATCATTTCTTCCTCTTGAACTTCATTTGTATAAGATAATTACTCTTTTAGCTGTTTCTGAATGGTTTTACTTTTTGAAGTCCTATCATACTCAGGTCTACCCCACTCTTTATTATGAACTACCTCAGGACTGTCCAACGTTAGGTTTTTATTGAAACAATAGATAACTGAATGATAAATCATTAGAGAAGAGCCTCCATATTACAGTGTAAGCCCAGCACGTATGTGTCAAGCTCCCTGCCCCCTTTTCCTAATCTTTGGACTCTCCTGCTTGGAGACTGACATGCCTGAACAAAGAACAGGAAATTCTTAAGACAAAGGATAGGAAATAACTCCTCTCCCACTGGAGAAACTTTAACCTGGCCAGTTCTTAGGAATGAGGTGGGAGGGGAGGGTGGCTCCTCTCTCTGGCGGGAAAAACTTTCTTTGTTCAGAGCCCTATAAAAGTCATCACGTGGGACAGGCACATTGGAACCTCACCCATGGAAAGGACGCTTCAGAAAGACAAAACAAGGTAGCTGTAAATAAGGGGTTCTCTAGCTTAGGAAAAGCCTTGGGAGCAGGTTCTGAATGTGAAGTGTATGTTGTATATTGTATGTGTGCCCTTTGTCGTTGTTGCTGCGTTTGTAGAAAAGAGAGGGATTCCCCAGCTTGGAGAAACCTTGGGCGGTGGTGTTCCTGTGAACAGGTGTTGCTTCTGTGTGTCTGTGTCTCTGTCTTTGTCACTGTGCTAACTGTGTAGTAGGAATTGTTAAATAATGTGGTTGTGGGGTTAATAGAGTATCTCCCTTGTCTTTCAACAAAAACTTCGTTCTGTTGGGAGTGTGCCTTATTGCCAGTGCGAATCCGAATCCGAACCTAACCTAGCTTAATCAAACAATAATATAATTTGATTTGCCATTTTAGTGAGAGCTCTGTGATAGCTCGGCTTCATTTTCTAAAGCATTTATGTAAATTTCTATGCTTGTAGGCAGGTCACATAAATCCCACTGAGGAGCCACACGTGGCCCAGTGGGCAGCATTTTGGACAGCCCTGAACTATCCAATTACTAATAACAATCTTAGACATACATTTTACATTTTCCATATATAAAAGGTAAACCATCTGTCATTATTGAGTCCCTTGTAATTGGTCTTTGCTATGTACCTTATGTTTTTCTTGGCTCTTATATGTCAAATCTTCTCTTAAGCTCAGGTTTGCTTTTTTTTTTTTAAACATAGTCCTAAAGTCTGACAGTTCATTCAGAATTATGGTTAGCTTTGTTGGGTGTGTTATTTTCCGCTGGAAGCCCAATTCTTTTGCTCTTCGATATATAGTGTTCCAAGATCTGCAGTCTTTTAGTGTTGCTACTGCTAGGTCTTGTGTGATTCTAATTGTAGCGCAGCCGTATGTAAATTGTTTTTTTCTTGTTGCTCATAATGTTTTATCCTTGAGCTGGGGGTTTTGGAATTTGACTATAATATTACTGTGGGTTTTCCTTACAGGATCTCTTTCAGGTAGTGATCGGGTTGGTTTTTTATTTTTTCTATTTCTACTTTCCCCTCTTGTTCTAATGCTTCAGGACAATTTAATTATTTCTCGTATTATTGCATCAAGATTCTTTTTTTGATCATAGCTTTCAGATAGTCCTATCAGATTGGCTAACACGACAAAACAGGAAAATGATAAATGTTGGAGAAGATGTGGGAAACTTGGGACACTAATTCACTGTTGGTGAAGCTGTGAGCTAATCCAACCATTCTGAAGAGCAATTTAGAATTATGCCCAAATTTAGAGCTATGCCTTTGACTCAGCCATATTGCTTCTAGAACTGTTTCCCAAAGAGATCATAAAAATGGGAAAAGGACCCACATGTACAAAAATATTTCTAGCAGCAATTTTTGTGGTGGCCAAGAGCTGGAAATCAAGGGGATGCCCATCAATTGGGGAATGGCTGGACAAGTTGTGGTATATGCATGTAATGGAGTACTGTTGTGTTATAAGAAATGACAAGGGAGGGGGTTTCAGAAAAAAATGGCAAGACATATCAATTGATAGAAAGAGAAATGAGAAAAACCAGGAGATCGTTGTGCACAGCAACAACAATGTTGTAATGATAATCAACTGTGAATAATTTGGCTACTCTGATCAATACAGCAATCAAAGACAATTCCAAAGGACTCATGATAAAAAAATACTCTCCTCCTCCAGAGAACTGATGAACTCTTGAGTGCAAGTTAAAGTATAATTTTCTTGTTTTGTTTTTTTTTGCCTTTTTTGTGATGTGACTAATACAGAATTATGTTTTGCATGATTTCACATGTATAATGGATATTACTGTTTGCCTTCTCAGTGGGTGCGGGAGGGGTGGGAGGGAGGGAGAGAATCTGGAACTCAAAATTTAAAAAGAAAAGAATGTTAAAATAAAGAAAGAAAATAATAATCTATAAAAAATCTACTATATGCCAAGCACTGTGCTCAACACTTTTGCAAATCTTATCTCATTTGATCCTCACACAAACCCTGGGAGGTTGGTGCTGTTATTATCTTCATTTTATAGATCAGGAAATTGAGGCAGACAGAAGTTAAATGACTTGCCCAGGGTCATACAGTTAGTAAGTGTCTGAGGCAGGATTTGAACTCAGGTCTTGCTGACCCCAGGCTCAGTGCTCTATCCACTGTTTCATCCAGATGCCTGATTTAACAGGGCTTGTTGTATAAACAACCTAGTAATGCCTCTTGGCACATTGGTTGAACCAACGACTCAGTGAATTAGCAGGCCTATCTTTCCCTATCTCTTCTAACAATGAATTTTCCCATCGTTTAGCACCATTGCTAACTTGAGGTATGTTAGGTGATACTGTAGAGTTGTTCAAATTTGCATTTCTCTCACTATTGGTAATTTAACCCATTTTTTAGCAACATTATTCTCCTCATGTTGCAAATGTCTCCTCATGGCTGCAAATCACAGAATGGCACAATCTTCCCACAATCAAAATTGCTTTTGACCCAAAGGGCAATGGAGAAATGCCTGGTGGGTACAGATAGGATGCAGCACATCACCAACAATGACTTCCACATAATAAGTAGCATCAAAGATACCAACTAGGAAGAATATGATTGGGAAAGGAGATGGGCTGGTCATGAATTGTGCAAAGAGGCATTACTAAATTGTACATGTCTTAATACCTAGATTTCTCTACTCAGACTTAGACCCCCCCCCAAAAAAGAGGTTACTAACAGAAGGAAAAAAAAACAATACACAAAATATATTCATAGCAATATTCTTTGTGATAGCAGAAAGTTAAAAACAAAATATATGTCCAACAATGGGGGAATGAATGAACAGACCAGGGCATATTATTGTAATAGAATACTACTGTGCCATAAGAAAACATAGAAATGAAGAATTCGGAAAAATACCAAATGATAAAGAATGAAGTAAGCAGGGTCAAAAGAACAATACACCTGACAACTCCAATGATGTGAATCCTTTAAACACAGAGAGATAACAAAATCCTGGTCAAATACACTGATCAGAATCAGTATCTTACTGCCAAAGCCAAAGGAGACATTCGTATTTTCCAGAAATAATAGATAAAACTAACCGTTTTGAAGAGGAATCTATTTTGTAGGGTGGTTTGGGTATTTGTCGTAAAATCTCTGCTGTGTCAAAGCAAAAATACATAAATAAATATAAAAGATGATTTTGTATGTCAAGGACTGGTGAAAGTACCTGGCAATTTCCCATATACAATCTGGTCTGATCTCCCTCTCCTATTCTATTTTGGGTCCAGCTCATTGTCCACTCCAGTGTCTGTCAATGATCAATGGACAAAATCAATAGGATGCCTGTGCAACTAACTGCATGGCATAATATGGAGAACAGTTATTCTTCATCTACTTGGTTTTTTTTTGTCTAGAAATTGCTAAAAGTTTGATCAGTTTTTAGAAGCTATAAATTTCCTAAGATCCAAGGATTATCACTTGTTGTTTTTAACATTTAAATGACCAAGTTTTTATTGCCGAAAAGAAATGCATTATTGTAGAGCCAGAGTGAAATGTGACTCTGATGGAGCTACTTTGTATTGATGCCTTTTGCTTTTATATCACATTCAAGTTTTTGGTTTTGTGTTTGGGTTTTTAGTTTTAAGTTTCCACGTATGTGTCTCCCCCTCCTCCCAGATAGCCATCCCTTACTTAAAATAGAAAATCTTTTCCTTGGTTTCTAAAGGCCTACATCATATGTCCCTTTTCTGTCTTTCATTTTTTATCCCCCTTCTTCAATGCAGTGACACTGGTCCCTTTGCTGTTTCTCCCAAATGACATTCCAACTTCAAACAGAAAGCATTTTCTCTGGCTGTCCCCCATGCCTGCAATGCTCTCCCTCCTCATTTCTGTCTCTTGGCTTTCCTGGTTTCCTTCAAGACCCAGCTAAAGTCTCACCTTCTGCTAAAAGCCTTCCCCAGTCCCCCTTAATTCCAGTGCTTTCCCTCTATGATTATCTTCAGTTTATCCTGTATGTATCTTGTTTGTATATAGTTGTTTCTATGTTATCTTCCACATTAGATTGAAAGCAAGTGCTGTTTTGTTTCATTTTGTTTTTTGCCTTTCTTTGTATCCTCAGTGCTTAACCCAGGGCTGGACATATAGTAAGTGGGAAATAAATGCTTATTGAGTGACTTATCTGTAAGGAAAGAAGAATGGAGTGCCCTTATTTAAGTTCCATCAATGAACAAAGGCACCCACAATTAATTATGTCCCAGTAGTTTATTTCTTGCTTTCTTGAAGATAACTCAGATTGCCGATATGGCTTTTACATGTTTGGAGAATATTTTTCCCCCAATGTATTTTTATTTCATTAAATATTTCTCAATTATATGTAAAAATGTTAATGTTAGTTTTTTTTTTAAATTTTGAGTTCCAAATTCTCTCCCTCCCTCCTGGCCCTCTGCCCTCCTTGAGAAGGCAAGCAATTTGGTATAGATTATACATGTGAAGTCATGCAAAACATACTTCCATATTAGCAATGTTGAAAAAGAAAACACAGACCACACCCCTCCCCCAAAAAAATAGAGAAAAGAAAAGAAAAAGAAAGAAAGAAAGCAAAACAAGTAGACTTTGATTTGCATTCCAACTCCATCAGTTCTCTTTCTGGAGTGGATGGCGTTTTTCTTTCACCTACTATGTGTCAGGCCCTGCTTAGTTAAGCACTGAGGATGCAAAGAAAGGTAAATAGTTACTTTTAAATCTCTATTGATTAAATAAATACAAATTATAACAACTCTGAGGTACCTATCAGATTGGCTAATAAGACCAAAAAGGAAAATGATAAATGTTGGAGAGGATGTTGAAAATTGAGATGCTACTGCCCTGTTGGTGGAATTGTGAACCGATCCTGCCATTCTGAAGAACAATCTGGAACTATGCCCCAAGAGCAACCAAATTGTGCATACCTTTTGATCCAGCAATACTACTCCTAGCTCTGACTCCCAAAAAGATCACAGAAAAGGGAAAACATGTACAAAAATGTTTCTCGTGGTCACAAAATATTGGAAATTGAGAGGATGCCCATCAGTTTGGTAATGGCTGAATGAACTGTGGTATATGAATGTAATGGAATACTATTTTGCAATAAGAAATGATGAGCAGGCAGATTTCAGAAAAAAAAAACTTGGAAAGACTTGTACAAACTGATGCAAAGCGAAATGAGCAGAACTAGGAAAACATTGCAGACATTATGAGCAACATCGTGTGATGATCAGCTATGAATAACTTAACCCTTCCCAACCATGCAATAATCCAAGACAAATTGGAAGTACTCACAAAGGAAAATGCTATACACATCCAGCTAAAGAAGTGATGGACTGTGAATGCAGATTGAAACATACTTTTTTCACTTTATTCTTTTTTGTGGGTTTTTTTTCTTTTGATTGGTTTCTTCTTTCACAACTCTGACTAACATGGAAATATATTTCACATGATAGTGCATGTACAACCTATATCAAATTGCCCATCATTTCAGGAAGAGGGGAGAGGAGGGGGAGGGGAGGAAGGGAGGGAGAAAAATCTGGAATTCAAAATCTTGTAAAAACAAATGCTACAAATTTTCTTTACATATAATTGGGACAAAATAAAATACTATTAAGTTTAAAAATAATGATTTAGAGAATTTCTTCTCCAGCACCAGATTGTTTTGATGAGTACCACTCTGTAATACAGCTTGAGATATGATACTGCTAGACCACCTTCTTTTACGTTGTTTTTCTTTGATCCCCTTGATATTCTTGACCTTTTGTTCTTCCAGATGAATTTATCTTTTTTTTTCTTTTTTTTTTGAGGGAGGGAGGCAAGGCAATTGGGGTTAAGTGACTTGCCCAGGGTCACAGAGCTAGTACATGTGTCAAGTATCTGAGGCTTGATTTGAACTCATGTCCTCCTGACTCCAGGGCTGGTGCTCTACTCACTGCGCCACCTAGCTGCCCCTATCATTTTTTTTTCTTGCTCTATAAAATTTTTTTTGATAGTTTGATTGGTATGGTACTAAAAAAGCAAAAATAGGTAGAATTGTCATTTTGATTACATTGGTTCGGCCTACCCATAAGCAATTCGTATTTATCCAATGGCAAGTTCCATTGCTCCTTTTGGACCTGGATCTGTGATTCAGGCCCCCGCTCTCCTACAATCCACTGCAACCACTAGCAATTTCTTTACTCTGAAACTGTAACTAAGAACTATGTATGGGCAATGCAACAGGGTCTTGAATCCAGCACCAGCAAAGAGTTTATTGTAATCTCTTTCTAACCAGTTGTCCAACCCCCTTACCCTCTGTGTGACGAGAGCTCCTGAAGCTGCTGCTCCCACTGTTCTAGCCACCTCCAAGGTCTGCCCCTCGCAGTGCCAAGTAAAGCCTATCTGGCCCCACCTCCACTATGGTGTGATAGACCTTTCCTGCCAATCTCCAACTTAGACTTGG
Source organism: Phalanger gymnotis (assembly GCA_028646595.1). NCBI lineage: Eukaryota > Metazoa > Chordata > Mammalia > Diprotodontia > Phalangeridae > Phalanger > Phalanger gymnotis. Next base: position 13,303,683 of record CM053628.1, read on the forward strand.
ACTGGAAAACTGTTCCACCTTGACCTTTTGTAGGCTCTGACACTCCAAAATTGTTTATTATTTACATGTTATATTCATCCCACATACAAAAAATAATCCCAGTCCTTGAAGACAGGGACTTTCACTCTCCCAGTATCTAGCACAGTGCCTTATGTTTAGTAGGTACTTATGAGATGCTGAATTGAGCATAGCCACACAAGTAAATCTGTCGCATTTTATATCAATTTATCATTCTCCTATTTTAATCTATAAGTGTTCTTAGGACAATATGGTTTCATTGAAGATCACACCAAGCTTTATGTAGTCTCATTTTCTCTCCATTGCTTTCTGCTGCTTTGTGAGGTGGTATCGCCAATAATATTCTTCTATTCTTTTCTGTAATATTTTGCAAATGAGCTTATACTCCAAAGTGGTACTGCCCTTGTCTGCCATGTTTTTCTGATCAAATCTTAATTCTATAAAATGTCTTGTTGACTCTTGGGCCTTCCTCATTGTGTTGGATATCTTAAACTTTTCTAAGGAATAATGTTAATTAGTCACAATTTTCACTTTTATCCATTTCCCATTTTTTCAAAGTTTATTAGCTTTAAAAATTTTAGTTTAGAACTGTTGTAATTCATGCCACATGTTCTTCTCATCTTTATCCTTTATTCTAATTTGGTCTTGATTTCAAGCATTGCTCTAACTTGGATTCTTTTGTTTGTACACGATATAAATTTAGCTCTTCCCAGAAAGCCTTACTTTATAACAATTTTAAAAGAAAAAATTAAAAGGGGTAGAAGAGGAAAAAATCAGCAAAACTGATTAACACTTAAAAAAAAATCCTGACAATATGTGCAATGTTTCTCACTTGAGGATTTTCTACTTCTGCAAGTGTGGGAGGAGACATCTTCTTCTTTCTCTTCTTTGGGGCCAAGCTTATTGTTTGTAATTTTACAATGTTCATTTTCACTTGTTTTGTCTTTGCTTTTCTTTTATCTACCTTGCTTTAGTCATTGTGTATATCATTTCCTTGGTTTGGCTTAATTCCCTTTCTGTCCATATTTTTAAGTCACATTCATAAGAACCTCTCGAACCCTGGGGAAACATTAGGCTCTGAAGCAGGGACCCACCTTCTTGGAAGAGAGGGGGAAATTGGAAGGGGAGAAAGAGAAATTACTGATCTTGGTTCCTAATCCAAACAGAATTCAGCAGCATAGGATTTACTATCACTTAATTTAAACATGATTCCACCACATCACTTGGGCTCCTGAGTCACTGTATCCTCACAAGAACATCCCCCTCCTCCACTCTGCCCCTCTTACTGTGGCTCCTTTTCTCCTTCTTGGAAGTCTAATGGTGCAAGAGATGAGCTTATATGTCAAAGTCTGCTCCTTAGTTGGTTACACCATTGGGGTGATGTTCTGTATGAGAGGGGAATCAAGCAAGTTTGGGAGAAGTTTCTTCTGAAACCAGCAGCCATCTACCTCTACCATCTTGATCTCCTTGACGATGCCAACAAGATGAAAATCCCAGGCAGCATCATATACTACAAAGAACCTCCTCTCTCCCTCCTCCCCCAAATTGCTGGCTACAATCTGTCTATGTTGTTGGAGTACAATGGGTTAAGTAAAAATAGTATGGATGGGCCAACACAAACACTGTATCTTACTGAACTCCTAAAAGGCCTTATGATGGTAATATAACCCCAAAACAATTAAATATAGTCATTTTGACAACACCATATACTCCAAACTTTTAAAATAAAAACCCAACCCCCCAAACACATTGCAAAAAATGCCTTCACATCTTTGGCTAGGCAACAAGGCTACAAACTAATTTGCACTTTTCCATTGCAAACCTCAGATATTGGACTCAAAGTACAGATCTGAACATAACCTTATATCCAACAAAATAATGACTCAGTTTAAATCAAATATCAGAGAAGCCGACAAATGACTCATCCTTGAAACTCATTCTAATATATTTTCTTGTTCAGAAGCTTTAGTGGAAGTCAATGAAATGAAATGACACATACCAGATAGGTTCCGGAGATTAATCAAGCTGATTACAAGAACTCTGACTGCCCATGCCTCCCCCCAACTGGAGAAAATATTGGCAAAAAAGTTCAGAGAAGGAGGCCCAGCAGGCTTGTAGGAGCTAATACCATGTGGGAAGAATTGTATTATGGGTATGCCAAGCAAAAGCAGCTCTCAGACAAAGGAATACAGTCTTGCCATAGACTTAAAAACACCTGGGAATGGCTCTGAATGGGCACTTTTGAAGGAAGAGGGTAGTTATTTATCCCTATGTATAAATATTACAATAATTTATATAAGAGTGTACAAAATGGAATTCCATTCATCCATCCACCCAACAATCACTGAACTCCTACCAACTGCATAGCACTGTGATAGGTGCTGAGAAGGATACAGAATAAATGTACAACAAAAGCCCTTCTCCTCCAGGGGCTTCTATGTTAATGGAGGTGGCAACACCTGCTTCCCCTCTCTTCTCCCCTCCTCCATTTGAAATAGTTAAGAAGCAATGTTATATATGATTAATACAATGTGATTGCAGTAAGTGTCCACTGGAATGTGAAAGTGCTTAAGAAAAATAGACATGGGAAAAGGGAATCCATCACTATGGTCCAGAGAGGTGGGACAAGCCCCGTGGGGGAAGTGGGCCTTGATCTGAGGCTAGGTAGGATCCATGCCTTAGAGAGGGCATAGCAGGCAAGACGAGGGGGCTTCAAGTGGAAAATGAGCCTGTGATATTCAAGGGAAACCAAGAGCAGTCTGGCTGGAGGACAGAGTTTGCTCGTTTAAGGGAGTGGGCAGTAAGTCTGAATAGGTAGTATGGAAAGCCTTGAATCAAGAGTGGTGATATTACCTTCGAACCATAGCTGGCTTTTTTGAAATGAAAGAGATGTGATAAAAACCATGTTTTAAAGAGATAAATATGGTAGCATTTGATTTTATAAAATATTCTCTGCTAACTAGAATGAGGTAACATTTATATAGGGCTTCCAGGTTTGTATATACTTTACAGCAATTAATGAGAAAGATCAGTTTAACCAGTCTCATCAGAAACACGAAGTGGGAGAAAAATACACACTGCCCAGATAATGACAAGAAACCACATCAGGAACCCACTGAGTTAGTCCACGAGTGTGTCTGGTACAAATACTTCAAATGGACAATGGACCAGTGAAGAAGAAGGAGGAGGAGGAGGAGGAGAAGGAGGAGGGCATATGATTGGTTCATCTTTGGGAAACTATGCATCACTATCAAAGAGACCATGCTGGTCATGGTCACAGGAACCATGTCCTTAACGTTAGTATTTTAGCTGTGACTCACAGACCCCCATGATAGTATGCTCTAGTATTTAGGCCTGTAAGAGACTTTAAAGATGATTTAGTCCAATCCCCTCATTTTAAGGATGAGGAACCTAAAGCCCAGGGAGATAATGCAACTAGCCCAAGGTCACATAGGTAAGCCAGAATTCTTTCTACAATACAACGGTGCCTCAACAGCATTCATTAGATAGCTTCTATGGACAAACTCCTGTACTGGATTTTGTTAGGCGAACTACAAATGAAACAAAAACTATAGCTCTGTTCTCTAGAGTTTACAATCTGCTTGGGGAAACAGAACACACACACACTTATATACACATACTTATATTCACACACACAGAGACATACACACATACACACACAAGTGAAAGAGGACAAAAACCAGAAAGGTACAATATCAAGGAAGACTATAGAGAAAAGAGAGTTTCAAGAAAGATAAATGAATGCCAGTGTCTGGTTTTTGCCAAATCATTAGAGAGGGGGGGCGGAGCCAAGATGGCGACTGGAAAGCAGTAACTGGCGTGAGCTCCCCTCCAAGACCCTCCAAAAACCTATGAAAAAATGGCTCTGAACCAATTCTAGAACTACAGAACCCACAAAGGGGCAGAGCGAAGCAGGACTCCAGCCCAGGTCTGCCTGGATGGTCTCGGGGTAAGGTCTGTCCCGAACAGAACTCCCAGCCCCCAGCCAAGGGGAGCGGAGCTGAGCCAAGCAGAGCCCAGCACGCGGC
>CM053628.1:13308249-13333946 GCA_028646595.1 Phalanger gymnotis
CTACACCCACACAGGTTTCACACCTGATAGGGCTTTGGGCCTGGGGCTTAGCATTTAACAGGTGAAAGTACTTTCACTGTAAACAAAAGCCAAACTCCTCAAGGGCGCCCATTAAACTAAGCCCATTTTGCCTTACTGGCACAGTAGCATGCTTTCTCATTGGTCCTCTGGAATTGTGGTTGATCATCGATCAGAGTTCCTACGTCTTTCAAAGCAATCAACTACCATTTAGTAAGTATTCCAGAAACTATGCTGAGCATGGAGGATACAGACGCAAAGCTGCAACTGTGCCTGTCCTCAAGGAGCTGGTATTCTATCAGAAGAGACAAGATGTACATGTCAAAGGACTAAGGATCTTGTTTCCAGGAAGAATTAAGAGCTGGGAGAAATGTGCAACAAGCTGCATTTATGACGGAGATATTTGCATGTCTGTCACAGCCAAATGACTTCTCTCTAACTGCAGCATAGTCTCCCTCCTACAAAGAGAAGTAAAGAGGATGGAGGAAGGCCTCTCCACTCTCCAGATTATCATAGAGAAGGAGATCAGAACTGAAGAGGCAAAAAGGAATCCTGACCTTTGTCAGGAGACTGGAAGGTGGGAAGAGCATGACAGAAAGAAGGGAGAGAGAACCATGGGACATTATGAATGAAGGAATAGCTATGAGGAAGTAACTGAACCCTTTGTGGAAGAAGCAATTGCTTGTCCTCTAAGGAACAATGCTGTGGATCCATAAATGCCATCAGGGAGCATTATGCAAGGCAGCTAGGTGACTCAGTGGAGAGAGGGCTGGGCCTGGAGTCAGAAAGACATGAGTTCAAATCTGGCCTTAGACACTTACTGGCTTTGGGACCCCAGGCAAGTCACTTAGCCTCTGTCTGCCTTCAGCCACTGGAGAAGGAAATGGCAAACCAATTCAGTATCTTTGTCAAGAAAACCCCATGGCCAGCACTGGTGTGCTATGGTCCATGAGATCATGAAGAGTCGGCCACTACTGAACAAATGAGCAACAAAAACAACAAAGCATTATCCAGACAGGGGCAGAAGAAGGAGATGAGTCATGCGTGGTTGGTGACTCTCTGCTGGGGAATAATGAGGCAACCATTTATTAACCAAACCTTAACAACAGAAACATGTGCTGTTTTCCTGAGGCATGTATCCACCATATAACGAAGAACCCCCCTAAGACTGCCAAACCTGACCAAAACAATATGTTTCTGGAGTTTGACCTGTGTGCTGGGCCAGGCTTAGTTCAGGCTTTTCCAATTGTTCAGGATCCTCACGGACCATCTAAAATTTGACAAAAAGATGTTTACTGAACAATGACATGAAATGGCTATTCAACAAAGGTACAGCATTAGGTCAGGCAGGTGCAGCACCTCCCCAAGCCTCTGCATTTCCTGGGGTGCCCACACAATCAGGAAGGTGTGTCAACTCTGAGGATTCCCTCTGCCCCTCACACCTCCTATACTTGGCTTTTGTCTTGAGGTGATTAGGAAGTCATATCAACAGTTTGAGTTTTGGTCACTTGGGCCAATTAATTCTTAAGGACGATTTCATTAACTTGGGGGAAAACCAGCCTAGTCTGTAGAGAGTTTATGTTGCTCTGACCACAACATGGGAATGAATGATACTGCCAAAAAGGAATCTAGAAAGCATTGTGAAGGAATAAGAAGGCTTAGGCAAGAAACTAAGACCCTGGAGGCATAAGTGATGCTTTCATCCTTGATGTTGTGACTAAAAAGCAGTTTTTTCTAGAAAAAGATCAGGAGAGGGGAGCCCTGCAGGGTTTAATTCACTAGAAGCTCAGTATGTATCAACAGAATAATATTTTCATTGTTCTTCAGTCGTTTCAGTCATGTCCAATTCTTCATGACCCCATTTAGGGTTTTCTTGGCAAAGATACTGCAATGGTTTGCTATGTCTTTTTCCAGCTCATTTTACAGATGAGGAAACTGAGGCAAACAGGGTGAAGTGATTTGTCCAAGGTCACACAGCTAGTAAACATCTGAGGATAGATTGGAAGTCAGAAAGATGAGTCTTCCTGACTCCAAACTCAGAACTCTATCCATTGTGCCACCTAGCTGCCCCAAAATACCGACTTGCAAGAGCAACTGTTACAATTTTCAGCACGATAATTCACACCTCAGGAATCTAGAAGCAACACAACAGGGCTTGATTCGTTGTTTTTTTAATTGTCTAGCCTTAATGAAATGATGGACAAAATGTTAATAATGCAGATGAAACTTAAAAGTTTGTCATTCGTTTTTTTTTTCCCAGAAAGTCAATTGTTGAGCATTTACCAGTACAAGTCTGGGTATGGGTTGGAACAGTTGGTCACTAAGGTCCCTTTCATCTTTGAGATTCTGTGAAATGCAAAATGCTCTAAGAATAGCAACATAAATTAAATTAAAGGAAAAGATTGATAAACTTGGAACCTAAACTTCATGTGATCTGGCTATACCAGTTAATTATTGTTCATGTCCATGGCTGTTGTATGAAATAGGTTATGCTGAAAAGCTGATTGTTTATCCCAGTTACCCTTCAAGTACTTGTGATTTCAGCAGTGTGGATCCCCCCTCCACCCCTCTGGCTTACAACTTCTCCATGCCCTTGTAGGTGGTCTTCATAAATGGCTTCAGCCAAAAGAAACTTCACCTTTTGCTTGATGTTGCAGTGATAAGCATATCAGAATTTAGCTAGGCTGGCCCTAAGACAGCAGACAGTCTATCGTTGGACCTATCCTTTAAGCCCTTTCTAGCCTAAATAAATTTAGAGGCCTACCTAAAAGATGTTCTTCCCACTACGTTCTCAGTTGACATCAGTTCTACATTAGCTGACCCCTTCCCTCATTTGATCATTGAAAACCTTAAGCTAATTGCTTCAGTGGTTTACTATGCAACATACAGAGAATAACAGAGCTAGGTTTTAAAAAATACAAGGTGTCCCAAAAGGCTTAGTGAATCTTTAAGCTATTAAAGTATAAAATGACTCCAAGCCTTTTGGGACACATTGCATATGTTTCTTTACATTCCATCAATTCGATTCCATCTTCACAAGGTAAGGGCTGAGGTACCCATTAAATCAAGAACTCTGTTGGCTTTCTTCTCTCTCTACTTTCAAGATAAGGTCAAACACCTTTCTTCTGACATATTAATCAAAATACTCCATGTATCTGCTTTTTTGTTTGTTTGTTCTCAACCTCATCTTGGCCCCATGGGGTTATCTGGGTCTGAACTATACCTATTCCCCTCAATGCTCAGGAAATAATCAGTTCAGCTTTCAAATCAGTTTAGATTCCCATTTCCTTTCAAATGCCAAGACTATTTTCTAAGGCTCTTCCTAAAATAAGATACCATTACCTGGGCAGAAATGTGCTTAAAATTCGAAGATAAAGCTTTCATTTTGGTCTAATTTTCTGTGTAGAAATCTTCTCTTTGTAATGATGGAGGGAGGTTTTCTAGGAAAAAAACATTGTTTAAAATGCTATTTGAGGTCGGTTTAGTCAGATTGACTTTTTTACTTAGAACCTTCCCATCACACAGTGAAATGACGTTTTTGGAGAGGTTCATGAAATTAACTGGAGGTCTTTGTTCACAGGACTGAACGCTGGAAGAGGACAGCAAACTTTCCTTAAATATGGCATTTTTGTCTCATAATGTTTTTGCTCTAATTCAAACAAATGCAATATCAATTCATTATAAACCACTCTGAAATTGGTAGAAGAAATTGTTGAAAATTCCTAAATTCATAGATGGGAAGGGTGGGAAGCCATTTGGTAATACACAGCCAAAGTCACCAAAATAATCATAACCTTTGGCCCAGTAATTCTACTGTGGGACATATACCCTGAACATGTTATCTAAGAAGACAAAAATGAAACCCCTACTCTTCCTAGGCCGGCACTCATCAAGGTGGTGCCATGTTTAGCTCCAGCACCAAGATTGTGAAGCCCACTGGCGAGAAGCCAGAGGAGTTCAAGTCTGGCATTTCACAGGCTCTATTGGAGTTGGAGATGAACTGTGACTTAAAGGTTCAATTAAGAGAGCTGGATATCACAGTAGCTAAGGGAATTGAAGTTGGTGGTGGCAGAAAAGCTATCATCATTTTTGTTCCAGTTCCTCAGCTAAAATCTTTTCAGAAGATCCAAGTATGACTAGTTCGTGAAGTGGAAAAAAAAATTCAGTGGCAAACACGTGGTCTTTATTGCTCAGAGGAGAATTCGTCCTATGCCAACAAAAAAAAAAAAGCTATACAAAAATAAGGAAAAGCGTCCCAGAAGCCATACTCTAACTGCTATGCATGATGTAATCCTTGAAGACCTTGTCTTTCCAAGTGAAATTGTTGGCAAGAGAATCCGTGTGAAACTAGATGGCAGCAGACTCATAAAGGTCCATTTGGATAAAACACAGAAGAGCAATGTAGAGCACAAGGTAGAAACACTTTCTGGCATTTATAAGAAGTTGACAGGCAAAGATGTTAATTTTGAATTCCCAGAGTTCCAGCTGTAAATGCAGAAATGGTTAAATAAAGTCCATTGTTCATAAAAAAATGAAACCCCTGTGTTAAAAAAATTCTTGTAGCATCATTATGTGTTATTATTTTTAAAAAAAACCTCCCACACCCAGAAACAACCTAAATGCCCAATAGTAGGGGAACAGTTAAATACATTGGGTACATTAAGATACTGGAATATTATGAAGCAGTTAGGATTGAAAAATATGAGATATATGAGAAATATGGAAAGAACTTTGTGAAATGTAATGGGGAGAACTGGACATGCAAATTTAAAAAAAATTACCTAGGAAAAGAACAACTTCAAAATTCCAAATTAAATGCCAAGGGCAGTTTCGTGGTACAGTGCCTGACCTAAAGTCAAGAAGACTCATCTTCCTTACTTCAAATTTGGCCTCAGACACATACTAGCTGTGTGACCCTGGGCAAGCCACTTCACCCTGTTTGCCTCAGTTTCCTCATATGTAAAATGAGCTGGAGAAGGAAATGACAAACCCCTGTAGTATCTTTGCCAAAAAAACCTCAAATGGGGTCAAGAAGAGCTGGACATGATTGAAAAACAACAGTCCCTCTCCTGTTAGCACCTTTCCACTAAATGCTAGCTACGCAAAAGGCTGTCACAAATGGCAAATATTTGAGTAAATATTGAGTAAACCCGTTTATTCAATCAAATTTTATTTAAATATTTAATTTAAGGATTTCAAAATTTAAAAATGTCCAAAAATTCTGCATGTAATTGGGAAATATTTAGCTAAGTAAATAAAAATACATTTGAACCCCAAAAATGTCTAATATGGAAATATGTTTTACAGGACTTCACATGCATAGCCAAAATTATAGGGTTTGCATTCTCAGGGGGTAGGGAAAGTGCAGGAGGGAGAGAATTTGGAAGTCAAAATTTTTGAAAATGAATGTTAAAAAAATCTACATGTAATTGGGAAATATTTAACAAATAAATATTTAATTCAGATTTATTATAATCATTTAAAATATTTCTATTTTAATTATGTCATTATTTTAAAATATTTTAAAATGAGTAAACCCATTTGTTTGAACAAGGTAGCAAACAGCAATTGAAGAAATTCTGCATATTAGAATATACTGGAAAATACACAAATAGTGACTGAGCCCTCCAACTAGGAGCAAGATATCTCAGCTCAAACTAAGAAAGACATCTCAATCTCACCCAACAGGCAAGTCTCTCTCCCAAGCTCTGAAGGAAGCTCCAGAAATCAGAGACACTGAGGAGTTGACTTGTCCTGCACATCTACAGCTTTCAGAGTCTTTCTTTCTTCCCTGAAATCAGTCCCAATGGGAAAGTACAACCATATGTGTCTCTCTTTGAACCCCTTTTGCCACAAACTCGGTCCTTCCTGTAGATCTCCTCCATCCTGTCAACATTTGCTCAGGATGTCTCCTTTTGCATATGGTGTGATTGACCTGAGCTGAGCCTCAAAAGAAGAGAAGGATTCCCAAAGGTGAAGGTAAAGAAGGGAGCACCTTCCAGGTCTAAAGATCCATGCAAATGTGCAGATACAGGAGGTGGCAAGTCAAGGTCAATCAGGAATGGAGGGTACTCAAAGGGGCGTAATATGAGCTAAAACAGTCAAGGTACATTGGAATCAGATCTTGAGGGCCTAAAACACTAGGCCAAGGATTAGAAATATAGGAACGTTTGTGGTTTCCCCATTTGCAATAGGGAGTTACTGAGAGATTAGCCAAAAAAAAATAAAAATAAAAAACCCTGTGGAGTGCGGTTTGTCTCATTTTGAAGTGTGCACTATGAGAGTTGACTACATATGCTTCTCAGGTCAGCTGAAAGCTGAGAAAGCAAAGTAAGTGTTTCCACATATTCCCTGGAGAGAGGAGAGACATGAGTAGAACACCATGGTGTCACGGGGAATTGAGACAAAGATGGAAAGGTAAGGAATCTGTATGTGACTTCCTCATCCCAAGAGTGTTCCCTATCCCTTATAGGCACCTTTGCTTCTGTTCTCTTCCTTCTCTGCCACTGTAGATAGCATATGACATTAGAGAGTAAGAAAGGCTGAGCGTCAGTGTGGCTCCTACCCTCTGTGTAGGAACATCTTACTTGGAGCTCTCTTTGTCCTGGCAGAAGCAGCCTTTCTTTTGTACCTACCCCACCACTGATGGTATCACTCTCTCAGAGCCTGCCACTCTCACTGGCTTGGGATTTATTTCTAGGTGTATTTGAATCCCAAAGTCATGTGCAAAGTTGAAAAGTAGAATTAGTCAAAGGGCCACACTTGATGACCTAGAGGGCGACCTGTGGCCTTGAGGTGGCAGGTTCCCCAGCCCTGTCCTAGAAGCTCTAAGCCTCTAGTTTGGCTCCCACTGCCAATCTCTCATCTCCCCAGAATAAGGAATGCTCTCTGCATTCTCCTCTCCTTATCTGTTCTCTGCACGAACAAAATCACAAGTCTTTGGTTACTCTATCAAATAGCACATAGAAGTCTCCTGGATCCTGTTTGTCCCTGCCTATCATCCACCCTTGCTAGGCTGCCGGTGGCACGGGCACAGCCCTTCTACTACTTTCTGGAGAGGTATGCCAGACCTCAAATAATATCTATTCGTGCTACCCACTAGTGACATTTATTTATTTAGATAACACATACACATATACTGCATAATGATTTGCTAATTAGCCATTGTATAGTAGAGGGAAAGCGTGATGCTTCATCAAGCGTCAAAATATTTATTTTTATTTGTTCAATTTGTTAGGAACTTATTTTTAATAAGCTCAGTGCAGTAGTAATAGGGTCTGGAGGCTAAAATATATTAGAATAATTTCCGGAACATACTCAAGGATTAAAGACACACATACTCTATTTTCCTTCCATTTTATTTATCTTTCTCTTTAATGAGAAAGAATCTCAAAATCCCAATTTAAAGAGCTGTTCTCCTAATGAGATGGTACTGTAATGATTGAGATCACATCCGTAATGAGGTCTTTATTTGTGGCTCTTATTCACCAAAGATTTCTGTCAAAGTTCCAAACTGATGTCATCATTACAAAGATTTGATTTGAACTCACCCATATGTCTTGTGGGGATTTCTCCCCTGCAGAGATTTAACGAGAGTGCATGCGGGTGACTCATTAATGAGACAATTACCCACTGGCTACTGCCTGGAGAAGTTGGTACAAGTAAGCAGGTGCTTGTTTCAGATAGAATTTGGCGGCTGCTTGGATGCCACTACCACTTCCTGTAGCCCTCTTTCTTCACCACAGGGCCCACACTTAGGAAAAGGGACGCCACCATTTTCTCTATTTGGGAAATGTTAGGAAATACTTCAGTGTCTCAACACGCAGAAAACCAAACTTCTAAAAACTTCTTTGAAATTAAAGCTGAGTCTTAAGAGTAAAGACAGAGGAGAAAAGCTGGTTAATTTACTCAGAAACTAAAACCTTGTGAAAGTCTGCAATATGTAAGTCTAGTAAGGAGAGCAACAACAAATTAACTGTACTAGGACCCCAGCAATAGCACAGACAGAACTGTTGTGCACCTGCATAGCTGTATCATATATTCATTCAAATATTCCGTTTCCCACCGGTGACACTGGTTTTGGATGTCTTTGGACCTCTTCATCATACCTTCTTTCTGGGAAACTCAATATCCTTCGAGATTGAATCTGCCTGGCACTTACATCTCATTAATGCCCTCTGCTCCTAGCCTACTGGAGAGGAGGACCATGAGCTCCAGGACCTCTGTTTAAGATAGGAGTTCAGCACAGTCTTCTCCCCATTTCCCACCAGCTATGCTATTTTTGGACTTCTTTGATTTCTCCACTATATCCCATTGCCAGGTACCTCCCCATCACCCCCCTTTGCAGCTTCTTTTGTGTGCCATCTTCCTCCACTAGATTTTAAGCTCCTTGAGGGCAGGGACTGTCTTTTTTTGACCTGCATTTTTATCACCAGCACTTAGAATAGTACTGGGCACATAGTACGTGCTTAATAAATGTTAATTGACTGACAAATTTAAGAACACCCTTCATGGATGTCCTCATAACGAATGCTCAGAGTCTTACCACAAGAAATGGAAAGCAATAAAGTACCCAAGAGCAGAAATTGAAACCTGTGGGAATAGGATGAGGCACACATATCATGCCCAACATCCGGTATGCTACTAGAATCGTCCTGAAGATGCTTTTAGTGAGCCTAGGGGCACATAATGGAGGGTCCCCTCCTTTGATTCAGAGCATATGCAGTTATTCCTTGACATATGTGGTTATGAAAAGCATTTTCACTGGCTTCTGACCCAGGATTGAGTGTTCATACAAAAGGCACCAACAAATAATTTCTCTGTCTTCCTAGAGGATCTTGAATGAAGAAGAAAAGATGGTAGAAGCCTCTGGGTGGACCATGTGGCCACGAACACATGGTGCTACTATTTCTTTTGTTCCTGTTATGTCTATTATTTACTGATTTAGTGAATGAACGTTGAAGACAGATGGACCAACATACAATACTATGAGCTTGCAAAGGTTGAAAGAACCATTGGCAATCCAGCAACTGCAGAGCATAACAGAATTTGCTGGTAGCCACAGCAGCTGAGCCTTGTAAGAAACCAGCCTGTACAAGCAACTTGCAAGAATGAGCACAACACTGGACTGACTTGGCAGCTGAGATACCCTGTCCTGCAAGCAAGGGAGCATTTTATTCTTTGGATAGATATATAACCCCAGAAGTGAACTTGGAGGGTGAAGGTGGGGATTAGTAGTTACCATGTTAAGTTTCAGTACATTTCCCCCATGGACTGATAGTGAAGAGCGAGCTCCCAGTTTCAGGAACTGTATTTTGATTCTTGCTATATCTTCTCACCCCCTGTAAAAGCTAATTTATGTTAATTGGTTAATTGATATTGAGGAGATATTGACAGGTTAAGTAAAATTGGGGAGACTAATTGGCAAATGATATTGGAGAAATATCAACTGGTGAAAGTATTAGGGGGAATACCCCAGATTGAGATATGTCAGTTGTAGTACTAAAGAAAGATATGCCCAAACTGCTCAGGGTAATCCTTAGAACTCTGAAAAAAATAATAGCCTTGTTCTGGGGACCTGATCTACCAGCACTAATGTTGTGGGGGCGGGGTACTGAGTCCAAAGCCTATGTGTGCTACAGTGAGTATTGCCACCTGGTGATCGTTATTCTGAAATTATTAATGCTGGAGATACATTTCAATTTCCAGGAGGTGGGTCTAACTGATTTATCCCTTTCTAAAGTTCTAGAGTGATTAGAACATGTTGCTGAGAGAGGGAAAGACGAAGAGAGTCATTTTCGAAATGTTGCACGTGAGGTAATTTAAAAACATGCTAATGTAATTCTAACATACGTGACGCAGGACAAGGGAGCCCATTCTAGGTAATCAGGACAGAAAGAGAAATCCGGCAGGGCATCAAGAGGTGACATTAACAGTTTCTGAAAGGCTTTTACTCTTTTACTCTCTCAGCTTACTTAAAGAGTAGAAACACTTGCTGCTTTTCACTTCCGGCATTTCTAAATTCATCACTTTCCTTCCATTTTTTTTAAAGGATGGTTTTCTTTTCCATTACTTTGGGAGTCACTTGCATGCAACAAATACCTAATTTGAAATTTGTGGAACCAGCATGGCTTTAATTAGCTGCTTCCAAACCACAATACATTTTACTTTTTATTAAAAATGGAAATGATTCATTCAGCTTTTAATTGAAAGTGAAAGTTGAAATACACGGGGTAACCATAAAAATGGTAATTAAAACTGCAACCGTTTTAATATACCGCGCTGCACAGCTTGGGAGGGAGGAGGATGAAGCGCCCGAGCAAGAGATCTCACTGAAAACATGCCAACAGGCCAAGCCAGGCTCTGCCATTTGACTGACCATAGCTCACCAAAAGCTCAAAGAGAGGATTAATCATAAGGAATTGCTCCTGGTATATGGAAGAAGTGATCATCTCAAATGTAAATAAGGAAATGAAAATGGCTTTTTTCCAACAAAGAACAGTATGGCTCCATTAAAGAAGGATACCTGTTGGTATTTAAGCAATATCTGTGGCTGAAGAAAAGTGTAGCTGGTAATTAAATGCCTAAATTCATATTTTGAAGATTAAATTAATTTCAAACAAAACTGCAAATGAATATGCACAAAAGACAATTATTCTTCCATCATAGTGGGAGAAATGAGAACATTCTAGATTTGAAGGTCATTAGCCAGCTCTTGATGCAGCTCTCACTGTAGGCCTTGGCTTTTTCACCTTTCTTATGTCATGGACCCCTTGGGCAGGCCAGTGAAGCCTACGGACCTCTTCTCGGGAGAAATGCTCAATTTCAGTTGTAGCTTAGTGAAAACAGAGATGTCCTTTTTCCCGTCCAAATTCACTGACTCCCTGAAATATATCCACAGATCCCTGAGGTGTGCACTGACCCCTGGTTAAGAATCCTTGCTATAGACATGCCCAAGTAGAAGCTGGGAATCCTTCAATTTATTCTTCCTATTTGCCTGTGATTTCATGATCATAAGAGAGGATCAATTTATGTATGTGAAGCTAGGTGGTACAGTGGATAGAGGGCTCAGTTTGGAGTCAGGAAGACATCTTCCTGAGTTTAAATCTGGCTTCAGATACTTCCTAGCTGTGTGGCCCTGGGCAAGTCACTTAACCCTGTTTGCCTCAGTTTCCTCATCTGTAAAATGAGCTGGGGAAGGAAATGGCAAACCTTTCCAGTATCTTTGCCAAGAATACACCAAATGAGTCAGATACAATTGAACAACAACAAATTTCTATGTAGGGTTCCTTCTAGTCAGGTGATTTATTTATCTGATTGTTCAGAGGCGGCAGCAAGTATATCTCTCAACACAATCACTGATCTAATCCTAGAGTAGACAAAGTTTTTGGCTTTGGGATCTGGCTCCAGGGTACATAGTTCTTTATTGCTCCTCTTCTTCCTTTCCTCTTTTTACCCCCTTCCTTCTCATATTCTCTCCCCCATCAGAGAATCTGAGTAGGAGGGAAAACCTGAGTTTGAATCATGCTCCTGCTGTGTGACCACGGCAAATCACTTCACACGCACCCTGAACCTCAGTTCCCCTCCCTGTAAAAGCCAAACAGGAATAAGTGTAGCCTCCGCTTCACAAGAATCCTGAGGTGAAGTTCAAATGAATTAAAGCCCTTACTATTCTTACTTGGCCCTTCCACTAACCTTATAGTCTATTTTAAAAATTAAAACATCGACACATATAGTAGTAGAATTCATTTTGTTCCACTATTGTTCAGTTGTTTCAGTTGCTTTATGACCCCATTTGGAGTTTTCTTGACAAAGAGTGCTTTGGCATTTCCTTCTCCAACTTATTTTATAGATGAGGAAACTAAGGCAAGCAAGGCTAAGTGACTTGCCCAGGGTCACACAGGTAATAAGTGTCTGAAGCCAAATTTGAACTGAGGTCTTCCTGACTCCAGGCCCAGGGCTCTATCCACTGTACCACTTAGCTGTCCTCTCATTTTGTTTAGGAAACAATAACCACGTGTGAAGGGTGTGGCATAGGAAGGAAGTAAGCTTGGCCCAGTAGCTGGACTTCTCCAATGCCATCTCATGTTATCTACCCCAGGATGCAGACATAAGATTTTTTGAGTGCTCTGATCAGGAAAAGCCTTAGAGATTTGGTCATACAACATGGCACAGACATCATGATCCAAGGACAGCTCTCCTGAAAGCTAATTACGGTCAGCAGAAAAGCAAACCAAAGGGAGTAAACAGACCAGCCATAGCCAGAGAAAACAACGTGAGGGAGGGAGGCGAGACAAAGTGCTGCCTAGCTCTTAAAAGCCCACAAAGCCAACTGGGTTTGAAAATATCTAGCAAAACACTTTACCTAAAAACTCTTTTAAAAGTCTTTGCCCCCCCAAAAAAACAAATAAAAACTTCAACCTGTGAAAGGAACTAGGGAAAGTTTTCATTTCTTTGACATTTTTCAAAGCCCTCTCTGTTTCAAGCAAGGCACTTAACAGGTTTATTGATGGCTGTACAAATGCATAAACTGCACACATTTACAGAGACTGCGTGAAATACAAAAATCCATCTCATATGAAATTTGAGAGATAGCAGTACTGGAATTGATTTATCTCCTATTGATTATCTGCTAATGTAAATTATCCTCAATTGGGTGATTTTATTTTTTTAACCCAGATCTACAGTCACTTCATCCACAATTAGCATTTTTCTTATTTATGCACTTAGATTAGATTCTGAATCCCCTTCATCATTTCAAACCTGCTTCTTTCTAACTACGCTATTGCTTCAAGTTCAAGGAGTGTGATGTTGAGGCAGTCTGAAAGAAAATTGATCCAGCTGGAGGCTTCTAGGTATTTCAAATTTACTGGCACATTACACAGATTTCTTTTGACTCCTAAGGCAAATAAACAAAATTGATTGGAAAACTTTTGCTTGGCTATGGAATTGTTAATAGAACTAATCAGATCTGAAGTACAGAAGTGGTCAAGGAGGCCAAACCATATAATTAACAGTTGGTTTCCCATGCCGAGTTTTGCAACAAAGAACTTGGTACCCATTGGTCAAATGCTGCAGGATGGCCCCATTGTCAGTTGGCATAATGACTATGATGGCCCTATGAAATATCTTTCAAACTCCAGGTAGTCAACATCTGATCTAGGCAAAACACAGTGTTGGGGATCCGAGGAAAGAAAAGCTGTATGACAAAGGAAGGAGGCATGACTACCCCTCAACTGGATGGGGCTCAGTCAGCCTTGATGGAGATTGCAACTACTACATATCAATCATTCACTGACCAAAAATCTGGGAGATTTTCCTTCTGTCCTTGGAACAAGGTAACATGAGATTTTCCTTCCCACTGTAACCTTTAGCGCTTTGACGTCTTTGATGAATGAAGTTCAGAACTACCTCCTGAAGTTCAATACTATTCAACAGGCATTTATTGAGTGCCTCCTGTATATCAGACGCTGCTAGGTTCTGGGAATTCAAAGGCAAACAAAAGGATCCGTTCTCAAGGAGCTTACATTTCCCTGGGGGCTGGGAGACAACATGTGTATGGTTGAATAAATACGAAATAGATAAAGAAGGAGCACAAAGTAACACTAGAGAGTGTTCCCAACTGAGGGGCATTAGGAAATGTTTCTGGCAGGAGGTAGCATTTGAGTCATGCTCTAAAGGAAGTTACTAATTCCATTTTATAAAGTGCGGAGGAAGAGAGGGCATTCCAGGGAGAGGGGATAGCCTGAGCAAAGGCTTCTAGGTAAGGAATGGAATGTTGGATGTGGGCAATACAAGTCTATAAATAAGCCAGTTGGGCTGGAAAGAAGAGCGAGGAAGGGGGATTAAGGTGAGATCAGTGCAGAGAGCTAGACTGAGGTCAGACTAGGAAATCAGATGATGTGGACCAGGACTTACAACTGTTTTGGTCTGTTTTCCAGGGATCTAACTTAATGGAGTGCAAAGTCATTCACTACTAGGAGATGGGCCATTTGGTGATGAATGCTTGGCCCCTGGCAATCTGTAAAACAAAGAACAACACAAAATGGCCCTCAGTGCTAGGCAGCTGCCTTGTGATTGTGCGGACGGAATAGTGTTGCAGGGGTACAGTATGGGGTTTGGAGTAAGGAAGACCTGAGCTGGAATCGTGCCTCAGACACTTACTAACTGTGCAACCCTGTTGTGTAGCAGGAGGCAGGCCTAGGAGAATGGGGCCATAAACTCCTTTAGCTATTCAAAAAGCAACAAAAAAATTCTTCCTAAAGCAAACCAGTAACTAGTATAATCCATAGAACATAGAACTAACAGAACACAAGAAAAAGCTTTATGTCTTTCTCCAGAAATCCATGAACTCGAAGTTCCTTCCTCCTACAGCTTGCTGTCCATAATTCCTAGCCAGGTACTACTTAATAGTACATATCTGTCCTACCTGGAATTGAATCTCAGTTAGTTAACTACATTGCTATAACCAGCCGTTACACAAGATCTCATGTTTCTCAGAGCCTTGAGGCTCTGAGCAACCTTCTTCTCCCGCAAACTCAAAGAGGAACTTCATGATCCTCCCCATTATGTTTTCACTCATCCTCTCAAGAAATTCTCATCCTTTGCTAACAACCAAACTTTGGCTTTGCCTGATTCTACCCTATTATGTCTACAACACACTTTGGTGTGTGGTTGGAGTTATGGTCTCATGGATGTTGGTATTCCTTCCAGTGACTCATGTGGCCATTCTTCCATGCTTTCATAACTTGTCCATGACTTCCTCTAAATCCTTCATATAAGGATGACTTTCTCAAGATCTCATGCTATTATATGGCTGTCAGTGGAACATGGGGGCTGTGCCACTTATCCCTTATTCTTCCTGTATGGCCAGTCCACCTACTCTTCCAGCTAAACATCTTCTAGTTTCATTTGTAGCCAAATGGATATGATTCAGTTCCTCTCAGAATATGTCTTCTTGCTGGTCACTGAACAACATCTCAAAGGCCATCTAACCCAACCCTTAGAGGGCCAATAATCCTGTCTACAACATCCCTGATAAATGATTGTCCAACATCTGCTTAATAATCTCCAGCGAGGGAAAACCCTCTGACTTCCATTTCTGGGTTGCTCTTAAATGTAAACAGGCATTAATTTCTCTTACATAAAGCCAGACTCATGCTGAAGTCAGCTCAAGAGCTAAATGTTAAATTTTTGTATATTTACCCCTCAGTAATCAACAAATGCTGCCAATCAGGACTTGGTTCATTGTTTTGTTGATTGCCTAGAGTTAATAAAGCGATGGAGAAAATATTAATAATGCAGATTACACTCAAAAGTGTCACGTTTACATTTTTTCCTCAGAGAGCTTGTTATTAAACATTTACCAGCAAAACCCTGTGCAAAACTCAGCTCTTCTTTTTTCTATCTCTATAAGAAGGATCCTTCTTTACAATGTGATCAGAGTGGCTTTTTTTAGCCTTAGTGAGGAGACCCAAAATCATGTCTTAAAAAGGATTCGGTGAAGAAACTAGTAGTGCTTAGCCTGGAGATAAGGTGTCAGGGAGGACATTTTAAGTGTACTCAAGTATTCAAAGAGCTATCCAATGGAGGAAAGATATGACTTGAGTCACTTGGCTCTAGAAAGCAGAATTATGACCATAGGTGGAAGCTTTAGAGAGGTGGATTTCAGCTTGAGGTAAGAAAAAAATTCCCAACAAGTAGAGATATCCAAAAGCAGGATGGGCATCCTGGGGAAGAGTTAGAAAAGCAGTCAGCTGGAAAACCTGATTTGATATACAAATGTTCATTTTACATATTTTCAGAGGTGAGTCTTATCTAATGCACAAAATGCGGTAAACCTGTAATCCATTCCAAATAACCACTATTTTGAGATTATTCCTTGTTTAGGTAGTCTGATCCACTGCCACCTCGTTAGCATGAATTGTCACTTGGTGATGGCATTTAGAGAAATGAGCCCTACGATCAATTGTGAACCCTGCTGAGTTTCTCACAGAAAGGAATGCCTGCTTCTCATTTGTTTTTGCATCCTGCAAAGAAGAGGTCAGAAAATTAACCTGCAAAATATGATGTTGAAACTAATGAGATGGTTTCAGAGGCTTCTTTGACTATTTACAGTGGGTCAGCAATATTGAGCATTTACGGGGAATCACGATTAGTATTTCTGTGAAGGAGAAGGCCACGAATGGTAGTTATGGCTCTAGGGAGGTTTTGAGTTTAGTTTCCTGGGCCATTCCGCAGAGTCTCATACCCCTCATCATTATACTAATTTCACATTGTTATTTCAAATTCAATTTTGAAGTAAAAAAAAAGATTCTATGTGCATCCTTTTCATTCTGGTAATGGAACAAGAAACGGCCATCTCGAACATTTTTCTAAGCTTGCCAAGCACATGTATCAGTCGTTCTGGCTGCAGTAGAAATACAATTATGCAAATTAGATCTGTGATCCCTGAAGAGTCCTAATAGGATGCCTGACCTATATACTGTTTAATTTGTTCTCCTGCTTCCTCTTTATTGTCTTTCATCTGCACAAGAAATTAAACTTGTTAAGCTGTATTGCTCCCCAATTATATATCAAGGGTCCTTCTGTCATTCTGTGTCAAAAGCAATTAAGAGTTTGTATGCTGTTTCTAGATGACCATGGATCCATGTAGCTACTACATTGCATGATTAGGAATAATAGACATGGAACCATTTTGATGATCTGTGTCCCACTGATGGCTTCTCATGGCCATGAGTAATTTTGAGAGATGTACAGGCAAGATTGATTGAGTGACTCCATTGGACTCACCATATAGACTCCACTCATCCTTTTTTTTGGACCTCACCAGCCTTACCATGTCAGTTTGAATATGGTACCTAGAACCTCTTTCTGATAGGATAGACTGACAAAAAGCTAATAAAAGCAAGACAGAGTGCCCTCAATCGCTTCCTCTCTACTAACCGCTCTTTCTGGAACCTTCCCTTTGGCCTATAGGCCTTAGGTCTATTGGCTTATGTTTGCCTTACCCTTTACTGCCTGGCATAATAGAAGATAGCTGGATTCTCCTGTCTGCTTCTGGATTCGATCCACTGCAGGATATATTGTTTTGTTTGAAGCATAGGAATAAAAATCAGCCTCGCCCAGATATATAGTTGGAAAAGTTGTAGTATTTCAATAGGCAAATGGCATCTTCTAGTTTTATGAAAATAATTGTGACCTCAGCAACCACCTGAAAGGATCTCTGGGACCCCAAGGGGGTCAACAGGCTATACTTTGAGAAGCACTACTCTAAGGAACCTAGAAGCAGTCTTGTATGGTATACAGAGTACTGAATTTAGAGCCAGAAGAACCACAATTTCTTAAAGCCCAGTTCTGCCCCATATTTTTTGGCATAAGTTTGGATAAGTCATTTAACTTTCTGGATCTCAGGTTTCCTCATCTATAAAACGACTAGATGACCTTTGAGGTCCCTTCTAGGACCTAGGGTACCCAGAAAAATGAAATGTGAAAATTTCTGGTCTTCAGTGCCCTCATCTGGGAAATGGGTGGATTGGACTAGATAACCTCTCAGATCCCTCTCAGCTTTAATATTCTACGATACTATCTATGAATCTCAATCCAATCAAATATATGTTTATTGTGTTCAGGGTTGGGCTGGAGGCTTGAATGGGCACCCCAAAGCCAAATTAAATTTTCAGTGTGAGCATAGACACCTTGGAAATCAGCAAACATTACAAATCAGGGCTTGATTTATTGTTTTCTTGATTGTCTAGACTTAAGAAAGTGATGGAGAAAATGATCATAATGCAGATTAATCCTAAAAGTGTTTTGTGTGAACTTTTTTTTTCAATCCCATTGTTTACCCATACACTCCTGATCAGGTCTGACTGTTCCTCCCCAAAGTAAAAGATGAGCAAAATTCCACATAAGATTTCTATATTAAGCAAACTATGCAATACTTGCTTAATCTTTTCTTTTTGTGTATTTTTGACAAATATCATACTAAGGTAAATTCTCATATCAGCTATAATGGAAAGGCAGCCTTCCTAAATAGAAGATTTTGGGTGCCTATTATTCTTTTTTTCTAAGTTATATTGATGCCTTTTGTTCTCATATCACAGGCATTTCTAGATATGCACGCCCAAGATACACCCAGAATCGAACCCTGTCTTATGATATCGCCACCAACAAAACAAAAACCTGATACTATGATGGAGTCTGACAATGTATGTACCGCTCTGCCCTCATGATGCCCTATGGCTCTGGCCAATGGGGAGAAGAATGTTTCATTATCTGTTCTTCAGGACCCTCATTGGTTTTTTTCCTTTACTCAACTTCTTTTTACTTCTTGCTTTTCATTACACTGTCATAAGCATTGTGAAGATTGTTTTTCTGGCCCTTCTCATTCTACTCTGCATCAGTTGATATAAATCTTTCCGTGTTTCTCTGAATTCCTCATACTCGGCACAATATTATGTTACATTTATACAGAACAATCTGTTCAGTCATTTCCCAAATGATAGGCAATTAATTTGTTTCCAATCTTTGGAGGCAATGTGTTTCAGGAAAAGGAGTGCTGGGCTTGTTGGATAGAGGATCTACATTCAGTCTCTTACTCAATAATGATGTGACCTTAGGCAAGTCACTAGAACTCAGTTCTCATGCTCTAGGTCTGTTTCTTCATCCATAAAATGAGTTACCTCGACCAGATGATATCTATGACCTCTTTTAGTTTTAATTTATGAATTTTGAAAAAAAAAAAGTCCTGCTATGTATAATTTGGTATATGTTGGATCTTTGTTTCTTTTTGTTGCTCTTACGTCATTACAGAAAAAAGGGAAAGTTTTCTCACCTGGGAAGCAGCTCTTGCTGAAGACTCCCCCCCCCCACAATGGCCTCTTTTCCACCAACAATAAAAGGAGTGAGAAGGCCACAAGAAAGAAGTACCTGGGGGAGTTTAAGAGCTTCTATCAAGTTAGTATAAGGACAGTTAATGAGAAGGGGAAAGGATGAACATTGGAATGTCATCTTTGAGGAGTGGGCAGTATATACGATGATGAAAAGTATGATACCATCTTTCTTCTTCTTTCTTTTTCTTTCCTTCCTTCTTCCCCTCCTCCCTTTCTTCCCTCCCTCCTCTCCCTTGCTTCTTTCTTCCCTTCCTTCCTTCTCTTCCTTCTTTCCTCCCTCTCTTCCTTTCCTTTCTCCTTCCCCTTCCTCCCTTCCTTCATTCCTTCCTCCTTCCTTCCTTCCCTCCTTCCATCCTTATTTCAGACTATTTCATCCAAGCTATTTAGTGGCCACTCATGGCCCCAATCCCAATATAGATTGGAACAGAAATTTTAAGGCTTTAACCTGCTCCACTTTTCCAATGTGGGCTGGTTTGCTCCTCCTTGGGCAGCTTGGTGACCCTCTGCTCCCAGAAGCTCATTGTACTGGTGCCAGAATTAGTGTGGACACCTGATCGACTTTAACCCTACTGTGGCTAACAACTCCTAAGCTCAGGAAATCCACCCACCCTAGTCAACTTATTTGCAGGCTGGCTCCACTACAACAGCCAATCTTTAACTAATTTAACTTTAACTAAGCCATTTTAACTAATAAAAAGGACACCTCTCACTAGGCTCCAAGAGACCCAGACAACTGTGAGGCATGCTTTTGGTACCGATTTGAATTATTCTTCTTAGCACGGTATTAAGAATCAAATTAACTCATCAATGAAGATTAATGTGCCATCATTAGGAGGAACATGTTCTCCAGATATATTAAATCTCTCAGGAGTATGTCATGAGATCACCACCTCTGTTTAAATATCATTTTCAATCTATTAAATATCATTTTATTACAAACTTAATATATTAAGACTCTCCTAATTAATATTGTCACTAAGATTTGATCTCACAAGTACCATAGAAGATTTATACTGTATTTCCTTATGGAAAGGTTTTCTAAAATATGTTTCATTCTTGTCTGAGAAAAACATGGATTATGGAAGGAGGAAAGGAGTTACAACATTGAAGGACAAAGGTTTAAAGAAAGAATGGATCTGGAACTGAGTTTCCTCCATTGAGAATGGAAGAAGCAACAAAGAGAAACTCACCAATAACATATTGTTGGCTTTAAAGTCTACAAAGTGCTTTACGTACAGTAAGAATCACACTTAAGCCTCATAATATCTCTGAGAAGTCGATATTTCAGGTCTTATCATCCCCGTTGTACAGATGAGGAACCTAAGACTCGGGTTATGCTGACTTGCCTGGGGTCACACAGCTTCTAAATGTTGGAGGCTGGATTCAAAGTCTCCAAGCTGAGCCAGAGTCCAACAGTTGATCCATTAGCACTGAGTTCATGATGCATAATGGTCATAAGACCGAGATGCCCAGTTCCCTAACAAAGGTGTGATAATTGGTTATAACTGCCACAAATCAGAAAGAATGTGGATAGCCTAGTTCAGTGATTCTTAATCTGAGGTGCATGAATTTGGTTTTTAATTTTTTAAAAAAACATATTAAAATACTTTTTGGTGTAATGCATAGGGCACTGGACTTGGAGTTCAGAAGACTGGAGTTCAAATCTTGCCTCAGATACTTACTAGCTGTGTAACCTGGGCATGTCATTTAACCTTGTTGTTGTTTAGTTATTTTCATTTGTGACCCCTTTTTGTTGGAGTTTTCTTGACAAAGATACTGGAGTGGTTTGTCATTTCCTTCTCCAGTTCATTTTACAGAGGAGAAACTGAGGCAAATAGGGTGAAGTGATTTGCCCAGCTAATAAGTGTCTGGGGCCACATTTGAACTCAGGTCTTCCCGACTCCAGGCCCAGGGCTCTACCCACTGTGCCACCTTGCTGCCCCCATTTAACCTTACCCTCAGTTTCCTCAACTATAATTAATGAGTTAATAATTAGTAAGAGTTAATAAAAGCATCTGCCTGAGGGGGTTATTGAGAGGATCAAAGGAGATGACATATATAAGGTGCTTTGCAAACCTTTAAGCCCTACATAAAACATATTATGTTTTTGTGACTGTAGTCCAATATAATTAGTTCCCTTTGTAATCCTACAGATTTTATTTTATGCAATTACAAACACGATTCCAAGAAGGGGTCCCTAGGTTTCACCAGACCACCAAAGGGGCCCAACCCTGGGCTAGTCCACACCCATCTCCACTACTGGGAGAGAAGAGCAGGCGTGCTGATGTACTGAGAGCATCTATTTCTTTATGAGAAGGACCGTATTTTCAAGTCTTAAAGGCCAGTTTGGGGCAACCAAGCATCATTAGTGTAATATGATTAGATTTTGTGTGGCATAGTGAGTATCGGACTAGACCTGGACTCAGGAAAAAGGTGGGTTCGAATTTTATCTCTGTCATCTATTATGAGTATGAGCCTGGGGAAATCATTTCATCTCTCTGGGCCTCAGTTTCCTCCTCCATAAAATGGGGCTATTAATTCTTGTCGTACTTACGAAGCTCCAAGATCAATGTATGAGCTTGCATTTTGCAAGCCTTCAGTGGCTCCAGAAATGTCAGTTATTATCAACTTTAAACTTAGTTGATCTGAAACTTTTTTTCTGTACCACATTAAAATGCGTTTTAAGGCAGCAAAGCAGAATGTTCCCACCAAAAGACACATCGGCCTCTGAAACCATGACAACCCCTGTCATCTCAGTGGGAGAGATCTTCTAGTTCCAGGAAATGGTATGATGAAAAGATAACACAGGGGAAGCTTGATCCCATGGGGTTTGGTGGTAACTGAATTTCACTGAGTGCAGCCAATTTTGGAAGCTTAGGCTTAGACAAAATGCTTGGGTGCAAATGAGTCTTTTGTTTCCGAAGGCATGGACCATCTTTCTCTGTCCTGCTGATAAAAAAAAATAAAAGTTGAGCTCCTGGTAAGGACCTCTTGGAAGGGGACCCTTGAGTGGTGTCCACATGTGTTCTCACTTTAGTATTTCAAGGTGCTCCCTTCCACAAGCACAAATTCCACCTCCTCCTTCACTTGGTGGGCTGTGGCAGAAAGAAATCATAGCTGAACAATTCATCCTCCAGTCTCCAACCAAAGGATGAGACTCTACGGCATCAGGTAGGCAAACCATCCAACCAATCGAATGCAGGCTGGTACCAGGCCTATATGCAAAGCCTTTTCTCTCAAGTAGGACCTACCAGTGCACTTAGCTCTACTTTCATATCTTTAGAGGACCTACAGACTCGAATTTAATTTAAAAAAAACTGGAAAAAACATTCTTAGTTCCTGGGCCATACAAAAAACAGGCACTGGGCTATTGTTTGCTGATCCCTGTTCTAAGACTCAAGGTCACCTCTTATATGCTGCTGAAGCACTGAGAGTAGGACCGTAATGGAGGCAAGTTATGTCTATGCATGCAATAAACTGTCTCAATCTTTCCCTTAGAGTTGTAGTAATTCAGCTCCTTCATTGCTTACCCATACTCCTCACCAAATATTTCTTATCTCACTATCTGAATGTGTGAAGCATTAGAATAGCCCAGATCCTTCCCTCCATCTACTCACCTTACTCTGAATAGGTCCCAACCTCAGACATATAATAACATAAGAAGCTCCAGAGAGTTCATCAACTAGGGATATTTTCCTTTAAAAATCCATGTTTCAAGAATATGAACCATAATACATTTTGGATATTTTAAGTAAATGTAGCTTTTTTGTCAGAAAGGAAGTGGATATAGATTTCTTTTCAGTAGAAATGCCAGCAGAACCAGAACAACATGTTTGATGACTACAAGATGTTGATGAAAAGATAAAGAAAAGGGAGCTCAATTCAGGAGTATCAAAATACTGAAAGGCATTTTAAAGGCTTACCATGTGCCAAGCACAATCAACAAGCACCTACTATGTGCCAGGCACTATGCTGAACTCTGAGGATACAAAGAATGGCAAAACCATTACCTGCCCTCAAGGAGCTCTCATTCTAATGGAAGAGGCAAAGTATAGGTAACTGCACACATAGAAAACATAGACAGTGTAAATGGGAGGCGATCTCAGAGGGAATGGATTAGCAATGGCAGGCCTGGGAAAGGCCTCTTGAAGGAGATGAGTCTTGAAGGACGGGCAGAGAGGCAGGGGTGAGGATGGAAAGCATTCCAGGCTCGGGAGATGGCCAGAAAAATGCCCAGAATGGGAGCCAGAGCATTGCGTCTGAGCAAGAGCAAGACTACCAACGTTACTGGACCATAGAGTATATAGAAAGGGGTCAAACATGAGAGGACTGGAAAGGTAGCAAGGAGCCAGGCTTTGGAGGGCTTTAAAAGCATGGCACAAAAAGTCCATAGTGGTCCCAGATAACAGATTAAAGATTAGACTTCCCTCCCGTCAGAGGTGGGAGCCTAACAGGACAGCATGATACATACAGAGGCAGATATGGTCACCGGATTGAATACTTTTGCTTGCTGCTTTTTCTTTTTCAAGGAGAGAGAGAAAGTGCAGGAAAATATTTCCATAGAATATATTGTACAGTACAAAAAAGGAGATGCCTGGCACATAGTAGATGTTTAATAAATGGGATAGCTAGGCAGCACAGCGGCTAGAACACTGGGCTTCGAATCAGGAAGACTCATTCTAATGAGTTCAAATGTGGCCTCAGACACTGACCAGCTGTGTGACCTCACCCCATTTGCCTCAGTTTCCTCATCTGTAAAATGAGCTGGAGAAGGACATGGCAAATCACTCCAGTATCTCGACCAAGAAAACCCCAAATGGGGTCACAAAGAGTTGGATATGACTGAACAACAACAAAATAAATGTTTACTGAATGCATTGAATGAAAGTGAGAGAGCAAAGGTCATTAAGTAGCTTCATGTCTTCTTCTGTTTACCAAATAGATGTCCACATTGCTTCACATCAGTTAGAAGCAAAATCACATTCACAGTTTAAACTCATTCAGATGCCAACTTGAATCTTAAGCTGTCACATTTAAATCAGTTTAAGCCTTAATCATATTCCAGATCATGTCTTTATATTAAAGGCAGCATGTGTTTTCACTACTTTAATCTGTACAATTCATCACTGCACTCCCTCCACCCACTACTACCCTTTTCTTAATCTATGTGACTCATATGTCTTTCCCATAAGATTTATATGCCAGGTGGAAAAAGGAGAAAATAGCATCTTATCAGTTATTTTGCATTCATTCTTGTTAGTTAGTTTGGGTATTCAGACTCTCTCATTTTAATTAGGAAAGCTATTCTACCTGAGTGAAAAGGGTGCTGTCCTCTGGACGCACAGAATATATGTCCTTCATTTGCATTCCTGATTGCTTTCCTTTCAAAACAGGAAAAGCTAGTTTAAGAATAAAGATGAAACTGTTCCAGGTAGGATAGGAAACTCCCCAAAGCCCCAGTCTAGGCAAACACTGATGCCTAATTAGTAGCTATTATGATTGACTTTCCAATATGGCGTCCAAAACCCTACTCGGTGAGTGGGGCCAGCTTTCCCATTTGTACTTGGCTCGGCCAATCACAAGTTCAAGGCTTTCTTCAGAATAGTGGAGACGCAGAGCTGCTCCCTGCCTCTGACCGAATCATTTACAAATATATTTTGGTTTTTAGAAGGGTGATACATGTGTGTGCATGTGTGTGTGCATATAAATATGTGTAGATTCATACATGGACACATGGAATTGTATTTTTTATTCTCCTTCTTGTTTATGTTCCATGGCTTCAGAGTCCCTTCTTTCTTATGGCCACCTGGACATAGTGAACATAAGTGAACCTGAATGTAGGCTTAAGAGAAATCTCCCAGTAGCAGGAAATGAGTGCTTTGTAAGAACATGGTAGGAGCTCTCCTTTCTCAGCCCCCGCAGGTTTCACAGCAATTCCTAGAAGAGTACTTGCCACACAACAGGTAAGTAATGAAGGCTTGCTGCACTGAATTAAACATCATGGAGCTGCTCGCTTGCAAAAGTTGAGAAGATGTGGGAGAAGGGAGTGGGGAAGGGCGTTTTCATGACCCCCACTCCCACCCCATGTCAAAATGGCTCCAAAATATATGAAGATCAGAGGATTTAGACCTAGGAGGAACCTTGGAGAAAGCCTCTCATTTTTCCCAAGAGGAAACTGGCCCAAAATGGTTTAAGTGATTTGTCCATGGGTTAGAAATGAATTTAGGTTAGTTGAACTGTTTTGTTTACATTCCTACATGGAAAGATGATGTGTATGATTCATGAGACCTCAATATTTGGGTAGCTGAAGGGAATATGCATGTGTGTATATGTGTGTGTATATATGTATATGTTTTTGAATGTGTATGTGTATGTATATATGCTTATATATGTGTATATATGTGCATATATGTATATATATATATATATATATACAGAGAGAGAGTGGGCATAGGATGAGCTGAAGATGGATAAGGGATGAGAGAGGAATATATTGAGAGTGGGAGATAGGAAGAGATAGAATGGGGTACATTATCTCGCATAAAAGTGGCAAGAAAAAGCAGTTCTATAGGAAGAGAAGAGAAGGCAGGTGAGGGGGAATGAGTGAATCTTGCCCTCATCAGATTTGACCTGAAGAGGGAATGGCATACATACTCAGTTGTGTATCTTACCCCACAGGAAAGAAGGAGGAAGAAAATAAAAAAAAGGGGGGATGATGGAAGGGAGGGCAGATAGGGATGAAGATAATCAAAAACAAACACTTTCAAAAAGGGACAGGGTCAAGGG
>CM053628.1:13334446-13357194 GCA_028646595.1 Phalanger gymnotis
CTGCGCTGGTTTCAGGCGCCCGGCTTTCTCCCAGCCTGTCTCCCACGTGGGTTTTCCGGCCAGCCGCTTCTGCTTTGGTCCCGTCTGGGGCAGCTCCGCAGGCTGAGCGCTCGCCTAGCCTACAGAGTCATTCCTTCAGCCTTTCAGATTCTCCTGGCTGGGAAATCTGCCCCACTCAGACTGCTTGCACTTTCTAACTCTCTCAAATCTGCTCAGATTCACTTTTTTATAGGAATCCAACAGAACTTGTGAGAGAGCTCGGGCAAGACGCTGTTTTCATGCGGCCATCTTGGCTCCGCCCCCACATGTCTCATTCTTGCTAGTGGGCAATTCTGTAAAATCTTATCTACTAGATAGAGCTGGGTTGGAAGCTGCATCAATGAAGGGAGTTTCTATACCAAGGAAATCAGAGATCCTTGATCTATTGAGACATGCAGAGAACTGAATGGCTTGGACTTACAGCTGGTAGTGCAAATGATTGAAAAAAAGAAATGGCCCTTAACAAAACATAGTTTTGCTGCCTTAATAGTGGACCCTAAAGAAAGAGCAGCATAGAATCACGATACTCCAGTGTTGCAAGAGATCTCTCAGTGGCCCCTTAATGTAACATACATGAAAAAAAAATCCCCTCTTCAACATATTTAGCAAGTGGTCACCCAACCTACTACTTAAAGACCTCCAATGAGAGAGAGAACCATTTCCCCCTGTGTCAGTTAGTGCTTCCACTGTTGGAGCAGCAGAAAGGTTTTCTTGACATCAAGCCAAAATTTGTCTCTTTACAACATTCACCACACTTACTACTCTTAGTTCTGGCCTCTAGGGCCAAACAGAGCAAGTCAAATCTGTCTTCCAAATGACAGCTTTTTAACGGACAACTTTATAAGTATGCCCCCCCCCACACCCCCAGTCTTCTCTTCTCCAGGCAAAATATTCCCATTTCCTTTAACCAATCTTCATGTAGCGTGGACACATCCTGGTTAACCTCCTCCGGACACTTTCCAGCTTATCCGTGATCCTCCTAAACTATCTAGTAGTTGACATGTGATCTGACCAGGCTGGAGTACACAGGGACTATCTATCTACCACTTCCTTATTCCTGGAAGCTGTGCCTCTCTCTTAACGCAGCTCCAAACTAACCTTAGCCTTGTGGACTCCTACTGAGTTTGTTGTTGCTGTTGTTCAGTTATGTCCAAACCCCATTTGGGGTTTTCTTGGCAAAGGTCCTAGAGTGGTTTGCCATTTCCTTTTCCAGCTCACATGACAGATGAGGAAACTGAGGCATGTAGAGTTAAGTGGCTATCCCAGGATCACACAGCTAGTAAGTCACAGGGTATCTACCATAGAGATGATGGGACTTACAGTGTCAAATGAATCTTACATTTTTGTATGTGGGCAATGAGAGAATTTGTTCATCTTTGTATATTTCCTATGAGGCCTTTTTCTTTTCTTTTTTTAAATTGTTCAATGGTTGGAGGGTTGGGGCAGGGGCAGCTAGTAAGTTAGTAAGCCTGGGTAGCACAGGTCATCTTTGAGCCTCAAAAATCACCTTTTGTCGTAGCATTGATTAATGTTCTAAGGCCTTTCAAAGTTAATATTCTTTGTGGTATTGCTTCATTGTATAAGTTATTCTCCTGATTCTACTCACTACACTGTATATGAGTTCATACATGGCTTCCCAGATTTGTCTGAAACCATTCATTTCATCATTTCTTACAGCACAATAATATTCCATTACATTCACATACCATAATTTGTTTAGCCATTTGCCAGTGTGTGGATGTCTCCCACCCCCCATCCCTAGTCCCTAGGTTTCTATTCTTGGCTGTTACAAAAAGTGCTGCAAAAAGTACTTTTGTACAAAACAATAGCTAACATTTATATAGCACCTACTTTGTGCCAAACACTGCACAAAGCCCTTTCTAATTAGTATTTCATTTGATCTTTCAATAATCTTGGGAGCTTCTATTATCCCCATTTTACAGATGAGGAAACAGACAAGCAGAGGTTAGGTGAGTTGCCCAGGATCACATAGCCATGAAGCGTCTGAGCCCAGATTTGAACTCTTCACTCTAGGTCCAGTGCTTTATCCACTGATCCATTTAGCTGCTTCTGGTTTTCGATAATGCAACCCGGTGATAGTGTTGGGCATGGAGTCAGGAAGACCTGAGTTCAAATCTTATCTCAGATACTTACTAGTTGTTTGAGCCTAGGAAAATCATTTAACTTCTCTCAATCTTGTTTCCTCATCTATAAAATGAAGATAATAAAAGCACCTACCTGATACGGTTATTCTGAAGATCATATGAAATAACATGGGTAAAGCTCTTTGCAAATCTTAAAAGTGCTATATAAATGCTACTAGATAGGTAGATATTTACTAAGTTATGAAAAAGTCTATTTTTTCCCATGGCTTAATTTTTTCTAATCAAAAATGGATGTTGAATATTGCCAAAAGATTTTCCAGTATTAATTGCTATAATTATGTAGTTTTTATTTTCTTGGCATCACTAATACAGTTTATTATGTTTAAAGTCTTCCTTGAATCAACCCTGCATTCCTTGTATAAATCCAGGTAGATTAGGGTTTCTAATATTTTCTTGCTGCCTCTTTGCTAATATTCTATTTAAAATATTTGTGTTGATGTTCATATATGCTTTTTTTCTCCATTTTATCTTTCCCTGGTTTAGGTATCAAAAGCACATTTGTATCATAGAAAGAGAGTGGAAGGGTCCCTTCATTTTCTGTTTTTCCAAACAGTTTGTGTTATCTTAGGGTTAATCTTTGTTTGAATGTTGGATACAATTCCCTTGAATTGAATTGAATCTGGACCCGAACTTTTTTCTTTCGGAATTCATTTTGGCTTATTCAGTATAATTTACTGATATTGCGTTATTTTAAACGTTAATCTGGGTATTTTATGTTTTTGTGAGCATCTATCCATTTACTCTTATTGGTTTTGCTGGAACATATAATACAGCAGCGGTTTCTGATAATATATTTCCTGTTCACTTGTGAAGGCTCCCTTTTTTCATCTCTGATATGAACAATTTGATATTGCTTTTTTTAAAAAATCAAATTAGCTGTTTATCTATTTTAGTAGTTTTTTTTCCCCAAAGACCAACTCTGAGTTTGATTTATCAATTCAATGGGGGGTTTTGGCTTTCGATTTTATTAAACTTGTCTTTAATTTCTGGAATGTCTTGTTTTTTTTAGTTAGGTTTTGATTTGTTTTTATTCTCATTTTCTTTTTTTAATTACATGTGAAATGTATTGATTTATACTTTATTTCTATGGAGAGTTTTAGGAGAATCCCATGTGTTGATATCTTTTTTTTCCATGGGGAGAATTTTATATCATTTCATAAGTTATTCTTTGACTCAGCTGCTCTTCATTATATTATCTGTTGTTGTTCAGCCATGTCAAGGACCCAACAGCATGGCAAGGCCTTCTGACCTCCAAACTCAGGTTCATGGCATACATGACACTATCTGTGCACTTCACCGTCTGCCTTTCCCTTCTCTTTTTGCCTTCAGTCTTTCCCAGCATCAGCCTTTGGGGAGCACAGGTGAACCTGGGGAGGCAGATCATTTGGCTCTTTCCGCCTCCATCTCCCCTCTAGGGGTGGGGCCTCCGCAGCCTCCATCTCATGCTTCCCATAGTTCTTGGGTCAGTCAGAGTAGGGAGGGCTGCCAGGGGAGCAGTCTGGGGAGTGGGGGGGGAGGAGGAGGAAGAAGAGCTGTGTTAGGAGCAGCCTCCAATCAGTAGTGGCCGCATCGTGAGGTAGGGGAGCAGGAGCGACTATCTAGCTCCTTGGGTGGGGGCGGGCCTCAGCTCCTCCTGCCTCCATCTTATTCTTCTGGTTTTCCTCCTGCAGGGCAGCAGTACCTTGAGGGAGCGAGGGGTGGGGTACCAAGGGAGCAGCCCAAGCCCAGAGGCCAGTGCCTTCTAGGGCTGCCCCCCACCCCATCGTGGTTCATCTACATCAGGCCCTCCTCACCACCCCAGGACTTACGACAATGCCCCGGAGCAGTTAGAGGTAAAAAGTCAGGGACTCCCATTCACCCTCACCCCAAAGCCTATCCTTGTTACTCCTCCTTGTGTCCATGTCCAGGGAAAAGGGCAGGGGAGGGCCAGAAAAGCCGATCGCTACTTCCTCCTTCTGACCCCACTGACCTTGGCTTGAGGCTTGACTAGGACAAGGCTGGGAGTGGGGGAGGGGAAGGAGAGTCCAACGCTAGGAAAGGGGTGAGGGGAACAAGAGGTTGCAATGAAGAGGGCAGGCGGTTGTATAAAACAAAGCCCAGCCTGAGCTCCATCTTCTGGGGTCCACCTTGGTCTCCCCTTCTCCACAAGGTCACCTTGAGAGTTGTGAAAAGTCGGCCTGCAGCAGCGGCCATCTTCCTAAGAGGGAAGGAAAGCTGCCCATTGGCCCTTTCCAAACAATGCTGGGAAGCCCTTTGGCTGAGAGTAGCACATGTAATGGACAGAGGCAGAAGGCCTTGATTGGTGGGTGGGAGGGTGTCTCTGTACTGCCCCACTCTAACCCAGCGTGTCTCCCTGGGTTGTGCTGGGAAAAGGCTGGAGACCCTATGCAGTGGGAATGATGCCCCTGCCTGGATGGGTCCCCTCTTTCCCTGGCCGTGGTGCCAGCATTTGTCTTGGCTGGCAAGGGTCACAACATGTGCCTCAGACCATTTGGTCAGCCAGGTGATTTCTGGCTGGGTTTAAGTGTGCAATGTCACTTGCCCATGGAAGGTTAAGGGCCAGGCCCTGGGCAACTGGGTGCACACCCGTGCTTCTGCAGCTGAGGGGGCATTGTCAGATAGTTACTGAGAGTGGTGGGGTGGGGACGGGAGGGTTTCAAGTAGCAAGTAAAGCCATCCAAAAATCAGTTTGAACACCCAGTCAGCTGCCTAAACATGTTTCCATCTGTTAAAAGAAAATTCTTCTTTTTACATTTAGAGGGTTCACAGTGGGATAATTGAGAGGGGAGATTTTCGTGTCACCAGGATAACCAAGGAGTTGTTGATAATTGGGATCCTTGAGGTCTTAAATTTTCACATCCCATGTGAACTAGGAGAAATGCCCCCCCCAAAAAAAATTAACAAAAGGAAATGAAAGATGAAAAATTATCCTCATAGTCTCCTGTTTTGATCATGAGTGGTCTGCAGTTTGTTCACACAATTAAAAATTTGTGTCCAAGTTAAAATTTGGACATATACCTCTACAGCCAAAGAAACCCTTATGATCATCAACATTGAATAGCATGAAGTCTCAATCCAGCTTATTCCTGCTCATCCATTCCAAATGTCCAACTAATCACCTTATTTCATGTTGGGTCTTAACTGTCCCATGTGGCCAGCCATCTGATCTTTGGAAACATTTTCCTTTCCAAATTCCCAGCACAACTCTGAAGGGAGGCTACTCCTACTAGGTCCCTTTCCCTGACTCGAAGTCATTCGTAGAGGTTCCTTAGGCAATGCTGCTAAAACCTGCTAGTGATAAAGACAATCCAATTTAGTAATGCCCAACACAATTTCTTAAATTTGGTCTTCCAGTAACTAGTTCATGTGTTGAAAACCAGTTCACATGTTTTGGAGCTAGCCCTATTAACAACAGAACTCTGAGAAGAACATCAAATTAGGAACCCACAATTCCCCTGAAAGTATAGAGAATTTCAATTTTTACATAACACTTGCTCTTTCTGCCTTTCTATCTGAGCCCTGTACCTAAAATGAATAATGCTATCTTCAGGCTAAAGGAAAAATCTTAGAAAGAATCCATGGGGGTGTGACATGGAAAATGAGCCCTTCTGTCTCTTACCAGCTAGAGATTTGAAAACAGGAAAATAAACATGATTTCAACGTTTCTCTGCAGCGCAATTTTATGTATCTTTAATGCAATTTTGAGAATTTATTACAAAAACTTTTTTCTTTTTTTATGAAAAAAGAGAATCATGTGTATATTCAATTGAGCCTGAAGAATATTCAGCCCATTGGTGGTTTGAGGGGAGGGGAGAGTTCAATCTTCTTAACTATTTTCAAGTTTGAAAAAAATATGCGCACACATACATTTTCCAGGAACATCATGTTTACTTATCCTTTTGTCATTGATCTTAATAGAAACATTTGGAAGCCAATCATATACATAAACGTGTGTATGTGTGTGTATATATGTATATATGTTTTATATATATATATATGTGTGTGTGTGTGTGTGTGTGCGCGTATATATGTCCTAGTTCTTAAACAGTCTAATCTTGTTGCTTTCTTAAAGTGAAGTTTACTACTCCATTAAAAGTGAAAATATTTACCTAAAATTTAAAACTTAAAACTTTAACATCCTTATCATGTCACATCTTTAGTCTATCTCCCCTTTGCAGATATGTAGATAGATATGTGTATATACATATATATATATATCTATATATACACACACACACACATATATATGACAGAGAGAGAGCGCACTACCTGATGCAGCACAGAAATGCATAATCATGTCTAAGACCTGATGTAACACAGAAATGCATAATCATGTCCAAGAGAATGGAGGACAAGCAAAATAATTTATTTACCTAGCTGTTTCGGTTAGGAAGTCGAAGTGACAGCAGATTCAGAAAAGCAAAATTTAAAAGATTCAGATCTTTCATACTTGCATTGTATTATAGTAACTCAAAGATGTTTGAATATTGCAACAAGATTCATCATTTAAAAAAAAACAAACAACTTTTACAATTCACGCATCCTGGTTATAGAAATTTGATATGAAAGAAAGAAGTCGACACACGGTCATACTAATGGGAAGACTGTCCTTTGAAGGACTCAGACTGACGTGACATATATATATATATTATATATATGTATGTATATATATATATATATTTATAAATATATGCAGATGAGAACAGTATGTTCCAACAGCCCTAAAGGTGGCTGAAGCAGGCTCTGTGGAGGGCTTAGAGCTTGGTCAGACACTAAAGATGCCAAGGTCCTGGGCCATCACCAGTTGTTTTGACTTTGGTCTTGCCCCTTCTTGTTATACTCTGATTCTCCCCTTCCCTTCACTATGTTGTAACCATCTATCTATTTCCCAATCATATCCCAGTCTAACAGCCCACCAGATCTCTGCTGTAGTACAAATTTTCTTAGACTGTAGTAATTAATTACAAAACTTTTACATTTCTAGTTCTATAGTCCTTAATTTCCTTTTAAGTGACTTTGCTTCTAAGTTACTAAAACATGTAAGTTCTGCTGAGTCATTAACAGAAGCAAATACAGTGGTAAGGTAAAACATCCTCCAAAGATTAAATTTTCACCTGATAAGGCCTAAAGGCTACCCACCGCAAACCATTTTTTCCCCTTTACCGCTTTCTTAGCATACTTTTGGCTGTGATATCTTTTTCTGGTTGGTTGTTGTCCTTCCTTCTGGAAGACACCAAAATGACATCATCATGCTAGAGTCAAGTTACAGCATGTCCCACTGTGGCTGATCAGACCAATAGGGGCCTGGTACTCCATGTGAATATTTGGGGTGGATTCTCTCAATTTGCGCATCTTGTGTTTTTTTGTTTTTTGTTTTTTGTTTTTTGCTCACAGAGCACAGCACCTTCTCTGATGTGATGCTGGGTGGTCCTGTGCCAGTGTCACACAATCAATGCCAAAGTTCTTAGGAGAGACCTTGAGAGTGTCCTTCTACTAAAACAATGAATCTATCACCCATCAAGGGAAAGAGTAATTTTGAAAAAGGTCTTAAGTGATGTGTACAAGTAATCTTAGTTCTAAGACCTGGCCTTAAAAAAACCACTATTTTAGCATTTACAAAAGAATGAATAATTTAGAAATTTACATTAAAGGTGGGATATTTGAGTTACAAATTTAGTCTATATTTAGTTTTTAATTTCTGCAAACCAGGAAAAGGATTTCCAATCGTTTTGTCTCCTTAGCTTTACATACTCAGCCTGGCCAGCATGGAGAAGACTGAGAAAAGAGGATCTTGCAGCTGTTTTCCTGCCTCTTCTAAAACCTGATTTCCCACTGAAAGTCTCATCTAAGGGTCAGTGGAAGTAAGTCCCTGCTTTGTGGAAAGGAGAGTTGAGCCCAGAATTTTGTACTATATTAGGAGGGAGAACTGTTTTAATGACATTTCATCGACTAAACTCACACAAGATTTTAATTTTTTTTAAAAAAATTAATGTCTTCTGTGATGTAGGCAATTTCAAAGAGGCCAATCCCAAATGTGTGGCATCAGTATAGCCTTGCCCACCATTCTAAGTCCTGGGAACTGGCTTTACTGCTCTCACGGCCTTTTCTTGGGAAGAGTTAGGGCAGTTGGATGGTGCTGGGAATTGGGGCCCTGACTGTAGCTCCTCCACTTGTGAGGTGTGCCTTCAGAAGGAAGTAACTTTTTCTTTCTCATTAATTAAAGCTCACAAACACATTTAGAGAGAAAGGTGCCAAACCCAGCTGTCAAGCAGTCTATTTTTTTCATTTTTGCAACAGAAGTTTTAATGCTCAGGGTCTGCCTAGATAAGCCATTCGTTAAAGGTATTTTTTTTCTATACTCAATCTATATTCAGGCAGTTTGTTAAAATCAAAGGATCCTTCTGGGGGCCAAGGATATGCGTCGCCTGAAGTTAATCCTATCCAAACATTTTCACAAAGATTTTTAAATTGGGCCATAGATTGTTTGGATTCCTTAAAGAGAATTGTCCCAGATTAGCCAAGAGATAACCCATAAGTGAGTCTTGAGAAGAAACACACTGTCCAGATCCCGTACTTGAAAGTAAAACAATTTTCTCCTGGAATATTTGAACCAGAATCTGTAGGATCCAAAAGAAATGATTTTGGAACCAAATCAGAATCACTGAAACTAATTCACAGTATCAAGTTACAGAAAGGAATTCACCGACCCCCTCTAAATAAATTTCCACGTTTGTGCAAAGTTTTGTTGGTGGCAGCAGAAGCGTAAAATAAATCATTGAGACAGTCGAGGGAAAAAATGAGATTTTCCGACGCATTCTGACCTATAGTCAGTATGATACTGAGGTATAGGCCAGATGCACATTTTTACCAGGATCTCTTAACTAATGATCAAACTAGAAATGAGACCCAAAACAGAAAGAGATCTCTGATTGAACCACTTCAGTGTTATACCAGACTGAACCAGGACCACTTAACCAGTGGTCAGAACCATGGCACCCTAGCAGAGTCAAATACCTTAGAGTCAGAGACAAGGGCCACAATAAACAGACCAGTCTCTACCTTACATGCCTGCAAAAAAACAAGTCAAAAAGGGCACAGGGTTTGGAAAAATATTCCTTGTCTTGCCTGCAAAAACCCAGAGTTTTTCAGTCCAGTCCTTGCTTTAGACACTTGAATTACAGTGTCATGTGTCAGAATATCTGGGAACCTACCAGACAAAGCACCCTCAAATTTCAACAGACTGATTATTTAAATGCAGAAGAAAAAAATAAAGAATAATACACCAAAGTACATAGAACAAACATGGAAGACAGACTTCCTTCCCTTTCTGGGATTTTTGGACAACACTCTTTATGGCTCAGTTGGGTTTTCCCTTTGAAAGTCTCCAAAGTGAATATAACTGTGCACACAAGGGAGCCTTGCAAGTGGAGGTCTTCTCTTTCCAAACTCGCTGCCTGTCCCTTTGTGGTTTTCCCTATTTGTTATGGGAGAAATACCTCCTTTTTGAGATCATGTGGTAGGTAATTGCTGCGAAAGTAGGTCTACCACAATGCAGAAACTAGAAAGGTAAAACCACA
Source organism: Phalanger gymnotis (assembly GCA_028646595.1). Classification (NCBI taxonomy): domain Eukaryota; kingdom Metazoa; phylum Chordata; class Mammalia; order Diprotodontia; family Phalangeridae; genus Phalanger; species Phalanger gymnotis. Next base: position 13,344,228 of record CM053628.1, read on the forward strand.
GGTTTTATTTTGCTTAAGCGCAGGTTCAGGCTTCCAAACCAAACCCAGAACCTGAATCAACATTCGGGTTCTAAAGAGGCCTTTTATAGACAAAGTTCTATCAGAATGACAGGAGTAATTATTTACATATTGCAGTCTTGTACATTCACTTCCTTTAGAATTTAAACGAAATAAAAAGATTTCTAATTCCATGCCTCTTTCAGGATCATGAATGTTAAACAAATCCAGTTAAGCAGATTTACAATTTCATACATCCCCTAAGGAATGAAATTTAGTTAAGCAGGGTCTATAGGCAAACTGAGGTTAGAGATTAAACTACATTTAGAGGCTTCCAGATGAGGTCATTCAGAAGGGAGATGTACATATCTCAAATATAACCAAGGAATGTTTGAGGCCCTAAGTAAATTCTCCACATCCCAACGCTTAGGTTTCAGCCAGCCTCATGATCTCCTAAGTAGAACAAATGGCTTTGAACCCCAGATAATTTTTTTTTAAAGATGATTATTGTCACATCATTTCATAGCTTGTTCTCCTTTGTTTGTCTGCAGTGTCTCATTTCTGGAATAGGCCCAGGCTATGGCAAGAGGAGAGCTAGTGGAGGAGGCCACAAGCCTGGGCCAGAGGCAGGGACCCATCACCTTCTCAACTTGGAGCTCAGGATTGATGGTGTTGGCACTGGACCCTACAGGACCAGGGCTGCTACCCAGCTAGAACCTGAACTGTCCCCTGAAGTCCCCATTATATCAGCTTCAAAGCAACTGAACCCTGGGTTATTCCAAGTTCCCCCTAATATTGGGAACCTGAAATGACTCTTCAAATCCAGGGCATGAGTCCTGGCCCCAATCTAGGCTCATATCCTTGGGCCAGTCCTATATAACCTGAACAGACTTTGACCAGGGCCTTCTTCCCTGATTAACCTTTCCAGGTGCCTGCCGTCCCCAGGATGACTGACTGTAAGCATGGTGTTGGCACTGGATCCTACAGGACCAGGACTCCAGGGCTGCTACCCAGCTAGAACCTGAATTGTCCCCTGATGTCCCCATGATGTCAGCCTCAAAGTACATAATGCTGCAGTTTAAGTGGGGAAACAGCAGTAACTGGAGGCATCAGGGACATTTAGATGGAGCCTAGCCTAGGGCAAACTCCTTGGCCAAGAGACTTTGACCAGGGCCTTCTTCCCTGATTAACCCTTTCCAGATGACTGCTGTCCCCAGGATGGCTGATCATAAATATGGACTTGGTATGGGTCCTATGGGACAATGACCTCTGGCTCTGAGCCCTTCTCTGAAGTCTCCGTGATGCCAGCCTCAAAGTAGCTGAACCCTGGGTTATTCCAAGTCCCACCTAACATCAGGAACCTGAAGTGACTCTTCAAATCCAGGGCTGACTCCTGGCCCCAATCTGGGCTCATATCCTTGGGCCAATCCTGCGTAACCTGGACAGACTTGACCAGGGCCTTCTTCCCTGATTAACCCTTTCCAGATGCCTGCTGTCCCCAGGGTGGCTGATCATAAGACCTGATTCCCCATACCCCTTTGCAGGTGAAAACAGAGAGTTCAACCCCCTGGATCCTATCCCATGGTTGATATGGGACAGTGACAGAAAAAAAAAAAACAAAACAGGACACAGACTTGGATTCCTCAACAGCCTTGGTTACCACTTTCAGGTTCTTGCCTCTCCGCCCTTTCTCCTAAGCAGGAAATGGGTGAAAAGCTTCAAAACCAAAGATTTCCTGTCCTTCATGAGGTCAGCACAGAGAGGAGAACTTGACCCCTCCCTATAAATCCCTGCCTTATCCTGGATATTGGCTTCACTTTGGGTTCTCTTTGCTTTGGTGTTTCCATGTCCTGGCCCTCTGGAGGTGAGTGAGGAGCCCTCAGCCTATGTGGGCCCTGGGAGAAGCACCAGGCAGGAGCCACCACTCCACCCCACCCCCCTAGAACCTGGACCCCAGCACACTCCTCTCTCTCCTTCACTGCCCCTAAAGTGACCTAGAGAGGGTGGACTGAGGACCATCTTGCCATTGGTTGTCCAAGGGCTCTAGGAGAGAAGAAAGCTACCCATTGTCTTCTGTGAAGCACCTTCCTGTAGCCATTGGCAGGGAGAGGCCCTGTGGGATGGGCCTCTGATTGCCTGTTGTGGGAGACTCCTTCCCCTCTTCTCTGCTGGTCTCTTAAGGAGACAGACCACAGAAAGTGAGGAAGTCCAGGTCCAGGGGCAAGGAGCCCTTGTCGGGTTGGTCACCTCTTTTGTCCAGGCAAGAATTTTAATAGGGAAAATTGGTCCTTCTGTTGTATGAGTCACCAGGAGTGACCTTCCTATCAACCATTTTCCTCTCTGGCTAAGTTCAGGTGTGCATTGGGCCCTGCCCATAGAAGTCCCGGGGACTGTCCCTGGTCAATTGTTATTGCTACTGTAAGTACAGTTCCCTGCTACTGCTGAGGAGGACACTGAGCAGTTACTGGGATGGCGAAGTATGTGGTATGTGATGAGGGGGAATTTAAGTCCCTTCCTCTAGGCCTGCCCCTCTCCCCCCAAAAGAAAATCTAGATACTACTTAGTGGTAAAGTAAGGTATATGATTCATTGAGGAAGAGGTACAGGCTTAGTTACTGGGGTGAGGGCTGCTCCATGCAGCCAGCAAGATTCAATCCAGGGGACCGCATGTGACTTTTTCTCCCCCTTGACATATGTAGAGTACTGATCTCTCCTGTCTTTGTTGAGAATTCTCCCAGTGTGCTGTCTAAAGGTGTTTCTATCCCCTGAAGACTTGTTCTCCTTTGTTTCTCTGCAGCGTGTCATCTCTGGAATGGACCCAGCCTCTGACAAGAAGAGGGCCAGTGGAGAAGGCCATAACTCCTGGGCCAAAGGCAGGGGCCAGTCACCTCAACTAGGAACTCAGGCTTGATGGTGTTGACAAGAGGCCCTACCGGACAATGGCCTCTGCCCAGCCAGGCTCTGAGCCCTCCTCTGAAGCCCCCATGATATCAGCTTCAAAGTAGCTGAACCCTTGGTTGTTCCAAGTCCTGCCTAACATCGGGAACCTGAAATGACTCTTCAAATCCAGGGCTGACTCCTGGCCCCAATCTGGGCTCATATCCTTAGGCCAGTCCTGTGTAACCTGGACAGACTTGACCAGGGCCTTCTTCCCTGATTAACCTCTTCCAGATGCCTGCTGTCCCCAGGATGGGTAACTGTAAGTGTAGTGTTGGCACTGGATCCTACAGGACAATGGCTGCTACCCAGCTAGAACCTGAACTGTCCCCTGATGTCCCCATGATGTCAGCTTCAAAGTACATAATGCTGCACTGTGCCTCACCCCCCAGTTTAAGTAGGGCAACAGCAGTAACTGGAGGCATCTGGGACAACTGTACGGAGCCCAACCTCCTTGGCTGATCCCCAAGGAATCCTGGGACTAGAGATTTTGACCAGGGCTTTCTTCCTTGAATAACCTTTCCCAGATGCCTCATTGAAAGCCCTGAACACCCTATCCCCCTTTGAAGTTGAAAACAGAGTTCAGCTTCCTGGATCCCACCCCCTGGTCAACTTTGAAAATGGTTCTGTGAGCCAGAAGGTTGAGAATGGGCCATGTGAATGGTTCAAGGGAAAAGCCAAAATTGAGTAGGTATGAGCTTGTGCTGACTCCCACCTGTGTGCCCAGACTATACTGGGGAAGGTCTGGAGATGTATGTTCCACTTATATCCCTGTCTGGATATATTTCTCATTCCCTAAAGTTTGTGCATTTAAAAGTAGTGGTTTCTTGCGTGTCTTTTGGGTCTCAAATCTGGTGAACCAGAGATATTTCTGTCAGCTTAGACATTCCTGGCATTTGTGTGACCTCTTGCCTAGTTCAGTCCTGCTTCTTAAAGTCTAAAGTTCAAGTCCCTGATGGGGGGTCTCAGGCAGTCCCTTCCCTATCCTCCCAGAAAGGACCATTCTCACACCATCCCAAGTAGAAATTGTTTGGCAGTGAAGAACATGGGCCAGGTCCCTTAATGGTGTGGCTTCTGTGACCTTGTCAAAAGGTGACCCTCTAGAGGAAAAACTGAGGATTTCCCATCAGTGGTCACTGCTTTCTTAGGTACTATTTTCATAGTCTTAAGATATTTTTAAAAATATACACATTTTAGTAGTTCCAGCAGTAGATTATGATCTTAAAGAGGATGCCCAGAATTACAGAAAGCTGTTGAGAACCTTTGAAGGTCAAGGCCTTTAGGCAGGAGTCCATAAGGCCCTTCAGAAGGCCTATGTGTACATAAGTCTCAGTTCTTACATGAGACTTCCTCTCTGACTTCCCTCATTGTGACCCCTTGTTAGAGGCACTGGACACAAAGGACAAGAGCTTGGGTGGGCCTAAGATCCTGGAATCTGAGCTGGGAGGCACTTCTCAGAGGTCACCTAGCCCGCTTTCCTTTCACAGATGAAAAAACAAGTTTCGTAGAAGCCACTGGACTCGTCCAAGTTCACATAATGAGTTAAAGGCAGAGTCATATATTTCAACTGAGCACCCCTGCTTCCAAATGTGATCCTCTTTCCCTACCTTCCTCTGACCAAATTAAGGGACTTGTTGGAAAATGGGAATCCTCCCATCGGACCTTGTCACCTTCTAAATGAAAGTGCTCTGACCCTTAGATGTACACAAGATAGAGGTGTTCTTATTCTGTTAAAGGTTCTTTCCCACTGCAGCAGCTTCTCCCAATGGGCCCCCTTGGGTGCTCTCTGGGCTTTAGAGAGAACTGGTTCCCATGATCTGTTCTCAAGCTTTTGCAATGGCCCTGATTGGTACCTTTTGTTTGTTGTTTGGAATTGTTTTGATGCCATAAAATTTAAAATTTGTTTAAATCTAACATATAAAATTAGTAGGGAAAGTGGTAACTGGAGGGAAATATTTGCATTTGATAAGCGTCGCACTCATTTTTGATTGTATCAACTCTCTCACCAGCACCACTACATTTAAAAAAATAAGTATTTATTTTGACTGGTATTGTGATTTTTGTCTCAATGAAACAATAGGCTCTTGCAAAAACTGGAAAAATAAAACCCTTATCACCCTTCATAATCCTGCAAGATAAATTCCCATATTGACCAAGTCCAAAGATGTATGCCCCCTTCCACTCCACCTCCATTTGAAGTCCATTACCGGTGTGACAGATGAGTGACGGTCCATATTCAGTCTTCTGGACTGTAGGTTTTCATTGCATTAATCAGAATTCTAAAGTATTGCAAAGCTGTTTTTCTCTACAGTGTTGCTTTGCATGAATTGTTCCAGTTCTCATTACACTCTGCATCTGTCCATTGAGATCATTCCATTTCATCATTTGTTATGGCAAATAATATGCCATTACATTCATATACCATCTTTTGTTTAGCCATTTCCCAATGGGAACATACCCCCATAAGTTTGCCAGTTTTGCTTTCTGTGAAAAAGAAATGCTATAAATGTTTTTATACATATGGATCCTTTTCCTCATTCCTTGATCAGCTTCAGGGTATAGGCCTAGTAGTAGTATGGCTAGGCTAAAGGATATGCCTAGTTCAGTAATTTTGGGGAAGGTGCTTCCCCAAATGAATGGCTGAGTTCATTCACAGCTCCACCAACAGTGTGCCTCTTTTCCCACAGCCCCACCAACATTTGTCATTTTTCTTTTGTCACCTTTGCCAATCTAATGGGTGTCAGGTAGAACCTCAGTTGCTTTCATTTGCTTTTGTCCAATTGTTTATGATTTAGGGCATTTATTCATATGGCTGCTTTGATTACTTTCTTTACAAACTGCCTTTTCATATCCTTGGAGTAATTATTGGCAAATGGCTCTTAGGCTTTTGTAGTTGAATAACTTTTTCAAGTATCTTGGATTTGAAATGTATCAGAGAATCTTGGCGGAAATAATTTTTCCCTATTTACCAATTTTCCTTCTAACTTTAATTATATTCAATTTACTTGTGGAAAAACTTAATTTTTTATAATCATAATAGTTCCTGAAAAAGAACATACTTTTGGATTTTGCCTTCTAATCCACTCTATCACAAATTGTATATTTACTTGGATATGAGAGGCTATCAGGAGGGTATCTACACCATATTCTGCATATGGTGAGCAGGTTAGTACTACTTGTTAATAGTTTCTGTGGGAAAGGAAGGAAGTAGGTAAGTCCAACTAATTGACCAGTTTCAGGCAACTAGGGTAGTCTTTTGACTGAGAACAGAACATGTGAATTGGGGGCGGAGAGTGACATGGCACATCTGATCTCCCTACACATCTGGTGGGCTTTGGGGCAGGAGTTTAGAGAGCAGCGTTCTTGCTTTACATTCACAACTTTTTCCCATAAGTTGAATAAAGGAATCGGTTGTGTTCTTCATCAGCATCGTAAACTACTGAGCCAGACACATTTCCATCCACTCACTATTTGTTCCCATGTCTGACTTCCCTCCAGGCCTATGTGTGGGCAAGAAACAATCTCTAGAAGCCCAAATGCCAGGCCTTGCTGCTCCTAGAATACAAGCTTTTCCCCCAGACCTATGGAAAGAGGATTTCTCCTACATTCATTGGAAATCCTTTACTTGGAAGCAGGCAAGTATATAGACAATTGTATCTGATGGTGTGTTCTTGTTTGTGTCTCCAGGACATATGGAGGCACATGGGGACCAGAAGGACCTTTGGGGTCAATGATCTCCGGTTGATCTCAGGGACTAGTAAAATAAAGTCTTATTCCCTAAGTAAATAGAAGTTCTTGTGGCTGACGTGGTAGTGGGCTTTTTCATGAAACAGAAAATGGATAATATGTTTGGGACAGCTAAGAGATGGGATGTCTTGTTTGTGGAACAGTTGAGAGGCCAGTGTCACTGGACTCAAGAGTATGTGGTAGAAGAAGACTAGAAAGTAAGGAGGGGCCTGGGTTCTAAAGGACTGTTAAGGCTTCCTCCTCCCCTGCTCCCTGGAGGCTGGTGCTGTCACCCAGCTCCAGCCTTCCTCCCCCAGCAGCCTCTGGGCCTTGGCACTTCAGTTGAGGTTAGAGAACCATATGGTTTTAGGGGTGCTCAAGACCTCAAAATACCAACATGCCGGGTCCTGCTCGAAAGAATTCGACTCAAGCTTTCTCACAGCCAAAGACAAAGTTTATTACAGATTTGCCACATTGGAGTGTTTTAAGAAATCTCACCATTTGTGACTCGCATTTTCACAAGCAGGCCAGATTCAATCCGAGGTAGATTGAATCTGAGCACCTTCATAGAAGCAGGATGAAGCTTATATACACAAAGATTGTAGGAGGGATCTAAGGTGGTCGTAGGGTGATGGGAGGAGGGGTTAAGGGAGGGTCTTGAGGAGTCCAAAGAGGAGCTTGATGAGACTGAGGTGGGGTCCAACTCCAGGAACTGAGAATGGGATTAAGGGTGGGCAGTAGCTGAAGGCTACCTGGAAATAACAGACAGTGTAGGGCTAGGCTAGTTTAAGGGCAACAGATTTGGGTGTAGACACCTTGATAGCCTGGCAATGGAGGGCTAGGATAGGTTACGAGTTACCTCGCCATGGGACAGCTAGGTGGCACAGTGAATAGAGCACCTGCCCTGGAGTCAGGAGGACCTGAGTTCAAATTTGGCCTTGGACACTTGATACACTAGCTGTGTGACCTTGGGTAAGTCACTTAACCCCAATTGCCCTGCCTTCCCCCCTCAAAAAAATGTAAAAAGTAAAAATAAAAAAGTAACCTAGCCTAGAGATTTGGGCCTAGCCATAATGAAAGGCTTATGGCCTCAGGCAAACACCTCATTTAGTGAGAAGATTCAAGGGGGCTCCCACAGCCTAAACCCCATCACCTCCACCCCCACCCCATTCATGTTACAAGCACCATCTGGATGAATCAGGATGCCCAGCAGCATGAGGGCCTTGGATGGAACAGGGAAAAAAAATGATTCACTGAGAACACCTTGTTTGGAAGCAGCAAAGGACTGGAAAACAAAGGGTGCCATGGAAGAAAGGCTCCGGCCCCTCCCCCAGCTGCCAAAGCGAGGCTTTCTCTACAGCAGAGATCTGACCACATGACTGTGACCTTGCCCCTTGGTAAACAGCCCAGGTCCTGCATTCTGTGACCTCCAGCTCTAATGTAGAGTCTGGCATTTACAGCCCTTCCCATCCAAGGCCCTGCTACATTTTCTGTCCTCTTCCTATTTCTCTTCTCCATGCTCTCCATGGTCCTGGCCATGGTGGCCTCCAAGTCATTCTTCACATGAGATTGTTCCTTTGCAAGGGCTCTCTCCCATGTCTGGAAGACTCTTTCTCTTGGACTCCACAAAAGAACCGCAATAGGTACCTGCCCAAGTTCCACTTTATGGCTCTATTTTGGGTCCTGCCTTTGAGGCTTAAAGTGAATGTCAATGGTAACTTTCTTTTTGTAGCAGCAACCCTGAGGGGCTTGATTTTTTTTCTTTCTTTTTTTCTTTTTCTAATTAAAGGAGCTATTCCTTGATTCACTTCTTAAAGAGGCCTATTCACTGAATGGGAATCACTTCACTCTGAGTGAGTACATGAACCTACAGGGGCTAGACTCCCATTGCATCCTGGGCCATCTGCAGTCATCCTGATGAATATCTGGTCACTGGATCTAGATGGCTCTGGAAGAGAAAGTGAGGCTGGTGACCTTGCACAGCCCTCTCTCACTCAAATCAAAGTCAACTGCAAGTCATTTCATCATCTCCCGGATGCCATGGTCCTCTTCAAAAACGAAGAACAAACACCATCTTAGGCTTGAAGAGTTGGCTCAATTGTAATGTTTTTCAGACCTTTCCCAGCTGATCCCCACTCTGTACTACTACCTTCCTTTCCCTGGAAGATTGCCTCTCATCTCTGTATCTGCAGAGTCTAAGTATAAGCCTCCTGGCTCTTCCATTAAGATGGAAGCTCCTTGAGGGCAGGAACTAAGTTTGCATTTCCTTTTGTGAAGAATCTAAAGCCTGAGGAGACAGAGTTTCTGGGTAACTAATCAACTTATTAATTAGGCTAGCAAATAATCAAGTGGGAGGTCAAGGAGGTGCCCCTGACAGGTGAACATCAACCCTGATTGGTGAATGATTAATGAAGGAGTTGTGCTTATTAGTGAGGAGGTGGGTTAAAAATCTCCTCCTCCTGTTAAGCTCCTCCAGTTAAGAGCAAGACTTGATCATGAAACTAAGCTGCCTTGAGCAATCTGGGCAAAGAAATCCATCCCTACTCAGACCACCCTGATTACTTTTCTTCTTCTTAAGCTGGGTCACCATAAATTCTAATGGAAGGTTCCAAAGACTGGGGTTTATGTTATAAGAGCAAAAATTCACCTAGATTAGATTCTGTTGGTAAGGTCTAGTTGGGTGGGGTCCTGCTTAATTGAGATCACAAAGCATGTACTGGGAGGATTTAGATGATCTCATCTGTCAGCAATGTCCTACAGAGACTGACTGAATGACCTCCAAGGGCTGATCTCTGAATGAGGAAATAGAATGGGAAAACTTCAATCCTAATTTAGTAATTGGTTATTAATATAATGGAAAGTACTTTCTCTCATTTTATATCTCTAGCTTTTAGCACAGAGCTTTTCATATGCACAGGAAGACCTTAATAAATCCTTGTGGAGTGATTCATCTACAGGATTCCAGTTTGTGGGGAAAAAAAAGAAACAAAGTCTGGCAGGGCCCATTCTGAATAACTGCTTAATTCTGTCTGGTCACTGATTCCTCTGTAGGTCCTGTTAAAAATACGCTTGACACTGAAATTCAGGTATCAAGGGCAATTTATTATTATTGAGGAATCCAAAGGAATTGGTAAATGCTCCTGGCCAGGAGCAGACTCCACCCTTCTCTAGGAAGGGGGAGTGATTGTGAGAGATGGGTAAAAGTTAGGGAAAGTGAGGTTTCCACAGAAGAGTTAATTGAGTTCCATAGAATAATTAATGAAGTGTCATCCTGAACAAAGAAGGAATAAAAATTAACCAGGATAAGAGTCCTCAGCCAATGGGAGTAGAGTTTGTGGTTTTGCAGAAACCACAGTTTCAGGATATAGGCAAAACTGGTCTAAACTGGCCAGATTATGGTCAGGGTTGAAGAGAAAACTGGGTCAAATGTCTACCACGAATGCTTAATTGGCTAAATGAATATTACCTTACACACCCACAGGGAAGAGTTTTCTGCCATTTTTGGACAAGGGATGTATGGTGAGGAAGGGGTACCATACCAAGGAGTTGCATGTTGGGGACTTATAGGGAAGATTGTGATCCAGAAGGGAGTGGACCAATTCATTCTCTGAAAGGAGGTACTGAACTGATGGTGCATCAATCTATGTCAGTCTAAGAGAATAGTTGCTCTCACTCCTGTATACCCCATTTCCTCTTCCTAAAGAAGGTTGGTCAACTCCTGGCCAGGAATGTTTACCAATTCCTTTGAATTCCTCAATAATATAAATTGCCTTTCATACCTGAATATTAGTGTCAGGCATATTTCTAACATGGGGAATACAGGCTCCAGTACCTACATAAATACATTAAATAACCAATTTTTAACACAGTACATATAACATCATAAACTTTTAGTCATGCCATGTTTCTTTGATGGCATTTACAAACTAAACCACACGCCATTCTTCTTTTAATATTACTAACTGTAACAAAGCTTTAGACAAGCACGATATTAACCAAATAACATCCTCACAAGCCCTTGACCTAATTGTCTCCATACCATTACCAAGAAAAAACTAAGTTATACAAGACCTTATACAAGGACACTAGTCCCAATCCTATAGTAATCTAAGATGTTCCATAATCAATTATTTTAATAGATTTTTTTACTGTACTTACAAAACCTTCCGATTATAGAAATTTGCCCCCAAGAGATTAGGGAATTATAGTAAGGGGATAATATTTTCCTGTCAACTCCAGGCAGAAGTTAGGGCAAACTGCAAGCTGCATTGAGCCAAGCTTAAAGTCTGCCAAGTTTCAGTTAAGGGGGTCAAGAAAGTCCCACCTCAGCACATGCAGAGGTTGCTCTCTCAACTTTGCCATGAAATCATACCTGCAGTTCATGCTCCGTCCCCCAACAGGGCTGCTGGCATCTTGGGTCAGCCTTCCTTGATATTCACGCCTGGGGTTAGACTGAGAAAAATAGTCAGTTAACAGTCCCATTAAGTCTTTGAATAGCAACTTCCAATAATCAGTTTAAGATATGACTATAATCTCACATTGCTTAAAGAACATCCTTAAAGTGAGCCTTAAATAGCTTGCCTGCATTTCCTCCCTTATTCATAAAATCTTCCCATTAAGATCATAAGTTATTGCTCTAACATATTTGCATCAGTTTCCTAGGCTTTTCTATTCTCCTCTAATTATGCCTGATCTGAAAGAATCGAACCATATAACTATGTTTTAGACAATGGAATGAATTCAAATTCAAACAACTACATTTAACTTTTTCCATTAACACCAGGATATTCTACAACTTCCTCTAAGGAACAGTAAAATTATTTCCCTGAACTGAAAATGTCTCTGATTTAATTCCAGCAATTAATTACACCATTTGTATTAATACTCAGTTGCTCTTATATCACTTTGAAACATTTAAGGACCTTATTCCACATAGATACAATGTAACTTGAAATCCCAGCCTTAGTCTATGGGATAATGATTCAAGCTTACATTTGTACCCTTCTTTCACGAACTTCTTTTTCCCTTTGTCCAATTATTCCCATGAATATTTAGACAGAATATTATCTTTCATATGACTATGCAAGAGAACCAACTTACCCAATCATTTGATTAAAAACAGCAAGATTTCTCATATTTGCATTACTCAAATTTCCCATTTCTCCCCATAAACCCTTCCAGGTGTGTAGGTATATATACCTTTCCTTTTATCACTAACTACTTATTTTGATTACAGAGACTTGCCATAAAAATGCAGCATCATATCATCTCCCCGAGGATTGGTTCTTTTACAACAGATGGCAAGTTTCACTAATAAAAACTTTATCCTTAAGACCCACATCTCAAAACCTAATCTTATCCTAAATCAGTTCTGCTGACTTTAAAAAGCCAGGTTTGGTGGACCGATGGCTTCTGACCCCTGTTATTCTCTTTCTCAGTAAGACTTAAATCCCAGTAACTGCTGCCCCTCTCCCTTCCTTTTCTTCTACAGGTGGGGATAGATCAGGCTCTCCTCATCTAGACAAAGGAGAGAAGGGGAAGTGGAGGAAGAGATTGGCTTTTCAACAGTCCCCACTTTTTAAACTTTAACTTCTTTAGAATTTCCTGTCTCTGCCTTATCTTCTATCCCTGGTCCCATCCAGGGACTCAAAAAAATTCAAGAATTTAAGTTCAAAATCCTTGTTTTAGTTAACAGCCATACACTGTCTCAACACAACAAGTACGGGGGCTTGGAGAACCCCCATTTGTCCCCAAACCTCCTTATCTGCCTTAAACAAAAGAGGTTCCTGACTTTGATCTCACTACTGAAACATCCTTGTTTTATATATATATATATATATATATATATATATATATATATATATATATACACACACACACACACATATATGTATATGTACATATATTTATATATACATACATTCATATATTGTACATTTCTTACCCTAACATCTAGATTATAAGAAAAATTGTTTTTCATAAATCTTGTACATAAAAATTACAAGAGGAGATCTCACAAAGTATTAGTTAACAATCTCACAAATGCTATTATGTGATAGCAAAACAATTTTAACTGACCAATAACAGCTTTTTAACCCAGTCAGCATTTTTTACAATTCTTTTTTTTTAAATTTTTTTATTTTTAGATTGCAACAAACAGTTCTACATAATTTTGGGTTCCAGATTTTCTTCCCTCCCTCCCCCCCCTCCCCAAAAAGGCATGGCGTCCCATATAACTTCCAGGTATAACTAGGCATTGAATTAATTTATACATTTTCTCATGACTCATGAGAAAGGCGAAACAGAAC
>CM053628.1:13357694-13381613 GCA_028646595.1 Phalanger gymnotis
TTTTTGTGTATTTTTGCAGAGCCTACTGACCACTGGACCATATATTGACCAGCTGAATTCACCAAACATTTCTTAAGCATCTGATATGGAAATATACTATGCTAGAAGCTGCACGCATAGGACAAAAAAAAAAGGATTCGGTCCTTGCCTTCAAGGAGCTGACATTCATGCTCTCTTTTATCTCCCCATGCCTTCCCTCTCTTTGGGAGAACTTTCTTTTAAAAAAAGGCTGATCATAGCACCTCCTCTCAGTAACATCTACTGCCTTCCCCAAACTGTTAGTTTACAATACATAAGCTGTACTCAGTTTATGTTCTTTGGACTATCTCAGGGATGTCTCTGCTTTTAAGTCGGCTTCTTGGGTTAGCTTTTGTATGCCGAGTTCTACCTACAACCAATTTTTTTGCATATTCATGACCCAGAGAAAATAAGGTTTGGAATGGAAATTCTGACAGATATTTAACTAGAGCAGCACGAAATTTGACACTATAATTACGGGTGAGACTCTATTAGAGTAAACACCTAATTTCCGAAGTGTCAAGCAACAAGTCACCTGAATCTAAGGAGAACATTGGCACTTTCTGGGAGATCAGTCCTACTGACAACAAAGCAGAACGACAGCAAACTTCTAAGCCAAAGAAACCAATAAACATGACCACAGTGGATGGTACACAGAGGAGCCATATACTGCCTGTTTACTCTCCTTCCTTCTTAGTTGCTTTCTTGGAAAAAAAGCAAACAGATGACTAGAAAAGACTTGGTGATGAAATCTGGCTAACTTTGGCCTATGGTTGCTGGCCAAAGTTGAATTAAGGTGCATGGCTCTCTTGTGGCTCCAATAAATAACACGTTTATATTTCTAGTGAGTAGGTTTGGCTAGCTACATCACTCTCTCAGGGCTCCAGGGGGTACTCTGAGGGGTTAGGGTGCCTTTCTCTAACTGTTGTTGGCTCAAGTCCCCATGCTGGTGTGTTCTCCCCATTGCTAGCCACCAGAGATTGACTAGAACTCCATTTCCATTTAGCCAATTAACATCAATTAGTTTTTACCATGGGATATTTTTTCCAAAAATATAGGAAGAACAAAAGTATAAACATTTCCTCCCAGTACCTGGGCAGGGAGGGGCACACTCTGCCCCTTTATTGGCCCCACCAAGTTCAAGTCCAGATAAAACATTACTCCAAGTGGAGTCCTCATCTCAGAAGTTTGCTGTCATTCTGCTTTGTTGTCAGTAGGACCCATCTCCCAGAAAGTGCCAATGTTCTCCTCACATTCAGGTGACTTGTTGCTTGACACTTCAGAAATTAGGTGTTTACTCTAATGGAGTCTCACCTGTAATTATAGTGTCTGATTTCATGCTGCTCTAGTTAAATATCTGTCAGAATTTCCATTCCAGTCCTCAGCTAGGTCCAAACGTAGTACTCTGGGGCATGTATGCTGGGTTGGCCACAAACAAACCCGGTTCACCATACACTTAGCTACTAGATGCCTAGATGCTGAAATATCTCATTCTGACATTTTGAAACTTAAAAGGTTGTAGCCAAGGTTCATTTTTATGGGACCCATATGTTAACCTTAGAGGGAGAAGGATAAGGGCCTCTCCACTTACGCTGTTGTCTCTCACTGGATGCCTTTCAGCAAAGGAGTCCAACCAAGAGCAGACATCCACCTGAAAAGGGAGGGTGAGGCCAACTAAAACCTTTGAAGGTACCCCCAGTACTGTTTCTGCAACTGCAGCCAATCAAAGAGGCCATTGTCCACCATATGGTTAGCAGCCAGGAACCATATACAGAGTATCTGCACATGCTGCAAAGTGTCTCCAACACACTTCCAATACACATTGGTACAACTTCTTCCCCGCAGGGAGAAGCATAGGATGTGCTCTGCACATGTATCAGTCCCTGTTACATATTTATGTAGGTGGACTGAGGCTTTCATTGGCCAAAATACAGCACCAAACCATTCAGGCTTTGCCGCTGGCAGATATACATAATAAAGACAGGAGTTCAGGTGAGAGAAATTAAGAACATATTGACCTTGTAGTTAAGCCAGAGAGAATCTTGGGAATGTAGGGGAGTGTCTGAATCCTCTGTTACTGCAGTATGAAATTTAATATACATATTTTTAAAAATTGAACATTACAGAAGGTCACAGTTTCAGATACAATACTCTTTTTGTTCTTTTTATATTTGAATGTTTTATTTGTTGGTAATTTGTAAGTTCATCGTAAACAAATAAATAAGAGAAAGAAAAAACCATGCCATATATACTATATGTTTGCTTCCTGGAGAGGCAGCAAGTAAGTGTAGTGAAGCAAGAAAAAGCCTGGGAGCCAGGAGACCTGGCTTCAAATGTGAGCTCCGATATGTGACCATAGGGAAGTCACTACAATTTTCGAACCTCAGTTTCTCCATCTGCAAAATGGAAATAGCAATTTGCACAAGATTTCTGTGAGGAAAACACAACACTTAAGTTGTCGTTGCTATTTTGAATTATTCAAATACTTACATTTCCCTTTTGGGCTTATACTGAGCCTCTGTAGATATCTTTCCCTTTACATGTTCTCCATTCATCCCAGACTTCTGCTGCTGGTGCTTTAATGGTTACACACCAAAGAAGGATGGGAAAGAAAAAGAAATCTGAGAACTTATCTCTTTTTACTTCCATAATAAAACAAAGTCTTCAGACATTTACTAAACTCCTACTACCCAGACACTGTGAAAGGTTTTGGGGATACTATGTCACAAATCAACAATCCATGCCCTCAGAGAGGTTACATGTACACAATGAAGTAAATACAAGATAATGTGATGGAGGGAACTCTGACAACTTGGGAAGAATCAAGAAATGCTTCTGACAGTGGATGGTACCTGATTAGCACCTTGAAGGCAGGTAGGAGATCTAAGAAGCAGAGGTGAGGAGGGAGGGTATTCCAAGCATGCATTCAGAGCAGCCCGTGCAAAGACAAAGAGGCAGGAAATGGAAGCTAAATTCAGGAAGTGGTAGGTAGAGCACTTTGGCTGCCATGTCATATTGTGGAGGTGAGTAATAAGAAATAAGTCTGCAAAGGTAAGCTGGAATGAGATTGTGAATGGCTTCAACTGCCATGCTGAAGAGATCATATTTCATCCAAATAAACAGGGAATCACTGAAGGCATCTTGACCAGGAGAGTGATTTCAGAATATTAATTCGATAGTTCCATGAAGGATAAATTAGAGAAGAAAAGGTTGGGAGCAGGGAGCCCAATTACGAGGCTAATCTATAGTTCCCAGTAAGTGCTGATGAAATCTTGAGCTAGGCTAGTGACCATTTGACTGGGGAGAAGGGATGAGAGGAAGCTGTGGAGGTAGAATTTAGATGACTTGGGAACTGATTGGTTATGGAGAGTAAGGAAGAAGAAGGATGGGGGACGACTCCTAATCTGCCAATCCAGGTGCCTAGAAGGATGATGGTGCCTTCAATGGAAAGAGTGATCTTTGAAGGTGAAGGCAGTTTAATACTATGGATAATGGGGTCCATTTCAGACATACTGCCTACGAGATGTCTGTGGGACATCTAGGCAGAATGTTGAGCAGGCGGTTGGAGATATGGCACTGGAGTTCAGTAGAGAGATGAGAACTGGATATAGATAGACTTGGAAATCAACTACATAGTCATGACAACTGAAATGGGAGCTGATGACATCACCAAGAGAGAATGTAGAAAGAGAAGAGCAGAGGGCCTGGAGCAGAACCTCAGGAGCACTCCTGGTTAAGAGGTAAGAAATGGACAACAATCCAGCCAAGGGAACTCAAGAGTCATGAGACAGGCAGGCAGGCAGGAGGAAAACAAGGGGGGAGCAGTGTCGTGAGACAAGAAAGGAGAGAGTATCCGGAAAGGAAGACTAGGCGATAATATCAAGAGCTGCAGAAGGGTCAAAAAGGAGACTGTTTTTCGAAGAGATTGAGAAAAGAGCATCAGAGTCGGCAATTAGGAAAGCATCCATAATCTTGGAGAGAAAGGTTTCAGTCAAATGATGTAGTCAGAAGCTAGATTGCAAGTGGTTAAGAAGTACATGGGAGCTGAGGAAACAGAAACAATGAGTAGTCTAAGGAATCAAATATAGGTGGCATAGTAGATAAAGCCCAGACCCTTACTAGTTATGTGACCCTGTGCAAGTCACTTAGCCTCTGTCTGCTGCTTCCTCATCTGTTAAATGGGGATAATGGCACATACCTCCCAGGCTTGTTGTGAGGACAAAATGAGATAATATTTGTAAAGCTAGTGCAGTAGCTAGAATATAGTAGAAATTATGGAGTAGAATGCATAGTATCCTACATAGTAGAAGGTACGTGTGTGTGTGAGTGTGTGTGTGTGTGTGTGTGTATGTGTAAATAAAATGACAGCTTAAGGGCATGGTGATTCTTTAGGAGGGCTGCTGTCCCAGGAAAGTAGATTGCACAGAATTTAGCTTATCATCAGGTAAGGGAGGATCTGGTGTCCAAAGAATTGATCCCATAACCTTGTACAGCTCTAAATCACCAAACATTTTCCTCTAGCTCAGTAAGTGGCAGCAAGTGGGTTTCCCTATGTTAACAATTTTTTAAAAGATAAAATTGGTGGTCAAAATAAGAAAACATTTTTTAAGAAAACATTGCCAGTAATTTTGAAAAGAACATTTCCAAAATTAGCAGTTCTTAGCAACATGGATAAAATTTCATAGAACTAATGTGAGCACAGGAGGTAAGTTTTATGCTCTGTATCATGAAATGGAGATAAATGTCAGTAAACACCTTGCATCCTCAAGGAGCCTTTGTGCGAGGAAGACCAATATAATAGAAGCAAGCTATGAGAGGGCGTGTTTTCAGCATTTCTCTCTGCTTGATAATAGGAAGTATGTTGTCCCACTATTCTAAGTGGTTCCTGTAGCCTTCTTGTGGTCATTAGGAGGTCAATGATGTCAGGAACGTGTCAGTTTAATCCACATGACTACCGTTTTCTCCATCAGTTTCTTAAGTCTAGACAATCAACAGAACAATAAATTAAGCCCTGATTTGGAGCTTTTTTTTTTCCATTTCTGAGTTGTAAATGCTCATACTGAAAACTGAATTGGTAGTTATTAGAGCTGGCTCCAACATACCCTTGGTCCTCATCTGACATACAGCTAGGTTCCAATTAGCACAAATAATGAGTCTCCTGAAGGGGTCACATGTATTCAAAGTTGTACTTTTTGAAATTATAATTATGTAAAATACAGTTGTTGTTTCCAGACCAATAGAAATTTGCAGGACAAATGTAGACATTTGACGCATTTCTGTCTGTGCCTTTGACACAGACAGACAGGAGATCGATGCTGGAAAGTCCCAAAGCAATAACAGTAACTGACTGTTTTATAACCCCTTTATAAGATTTGCAATGTTCTGTAAATTTTCCTGCCACACAAATGGTTTCCCAACCTCAGTCCATAATACCTCACTGGATTTTTCAAAATAAACCTTACTCAAATCCATGATGTGAGTTCTGTGTGAATTTTGACATGTTGAATTCAAAGACACTTCCCATTTCCCTAAAAAGCTCAGATTAAATTCTACAGCTTTAGATAACAGCATGAATGAAAAGGAAGGAAATATATGCCATGAAACTCATTTTTCTGAAAAATAACAGTGGCTCATCCTGGGCTGATTGCATCAGGATTTATCATTTGAGCTATTCATTGCTGGGAGATCTCCTATACATTCCCCCGGTTTGAAACATAAGGACATCCTCTTGGGCAGATGTGATTACAATATGCAAAATCATGCGATTGTGGTCCAGATTATTCCAAAGAATTTCCTGAACTGAAGCATAGAATAGTTATTTCTCATCTGGCCATGACATTACTGCATAAAAAATTGTTTTAATGCCTGAGTAAATATCCTGGGTCATCATTATGAAAAAAAAAAGGTATTTTCCAAATGTTTCTAAGGGACCTATATCGCATGTGGGAAAGAGACCAACTATGCCTGAACATAATATGAATGTTATCATTATAAAAACAATAGCCCTAAACTAAACCGATTGTCTTGTCCCTTTGACTTCAAGGTTCATTACGATTTTCCATGTAGTAAGTACAATCTCAAAACCTTCCATCTTTCCATGACATGATGAATGAGTTTAGATTAAAAGTAGCTAAAAGAAGAAAGGCCACTAATGTGTTTTAAACAGTCACTGATTAGTTACCAACATGTAATATTTCATTTTCTTTAAGACATCAAGAGATGTTGTATACCTAACAACAACAGTACATCTATCATTACATGCATCATAAAAACAAGGAGGACATAAATTTGTTTCTGCCTGTTGAAGTCTAATTATCTGTAAAATCATTACTTGGCACTTTAACAAATTGACACAATCAAGTTAATGATCCTCAACATACTAAATTTTGCACCACATTTCTGGTTGCTGCTGAAGTCTTAGTAAATGTTTAGGGGTGTGGATGACATCATAGGATGAAAAGGATAAGAATTTAAACTTGTTAGGGGAGATCATAACATTGCTGTCATTCACAGTATGTGTTATTTAACCCACTTCCCTATGTATGGAGAGAAATTAAAAACACAAGCCTGGGAGCTTGTCCACTTCTCATTATATTGCTAATTCTCGTGTTAACACAACTTCATTTGAAATTACAATGGATGAAATCGCCGATGGCCAAAAGGATTTTTATCATGAAGAGGAGCCATCAATTTTGAGAACATGTTCTCAACCATTAGATGCATGTGTTTCCATTAAAAAAGAGAATGAGCCAAAGGGCTATGACTAATCACAGATTTTTTATGTATGGCTGGGTTAGGCACAGAATGGCCATGTCTAGGTTAGGAGAGAATCTGCTTTTAGCCCTTGGCCATTACAAAATAGACGAGAATCCATTTCACTCTATCAGCTGTCCTGTAATCCACTTGTAAATGGTCAGCCCCATCAACTATATAGAAAGCCTATTTTAGCACTCATTTCATGCTGCTTCAGAAAGGCCTTTGTTTATGAACTGCTGTGATACTGCTCGTGTAGCCTGTACTTCCAGAATCTTTGAGGGGCTATGCTGTAGTGACTTTGCTTTATTTAAGGGCACTGAAGATATGACGATATTTGTACATTCCTATGAATTTGATGTCATTATGGGGAGGAAAGAAATATAGGTTTCAGAAGCGACCCTCAAGAAGGAGAAGCCCAGGGTGGAGAGGTAATTCACTTGTGACCCTGAGTCTGAGAAGTGACTGGATCCTTGAGGACAAAGGAAAGGGGTCCAATCTCTATTGCCCCTGGGGTGTTTGTCACTGCAGCTCAGCTGAAAGTGAGGTGCAAGAGGTGAGCAACCCAGGTGCAGAATTAGAGGTTATGCCATTCTAGGGAAGCAGCCATAGGGTGCAGAGGCTCAGATATGAGAAGCCCTGGCTCAGCCAACACACGTTGGAGGTGGAAGAGATGATGACTCTAAACTGGCTACAGGACACCAACCATAACACAGAAACAGCCAAGGTGGCAAGGCAAGAAGTAGCCAAGAGACTAAGAGCATAAAAATCCCCAGACAAGATGAGGAAGGTACCAAAGCCTGAAACCCAGGATGGTGGGGTGGGGGCAGTGTCTACTAGACTGAGGGGCAGCTTAGCTCAAGGTGTCCAATTTGGGATCTGCTAGCAAAAAGGGCTGTCTAGTCCTCATGTCTTCTAGGTTATATTGAAGGCTGAGAAGTGGGATCCACAATGTTGCAAAGGTGTCTACGACTAACCAACTCCATGGTCATGGGGCAAAAACTGAACCAATCAGAGAAGCAGATCAGAGAGCTAGAAAGGCCCTTAGAAATCATCTAATCCAAATCTTCCACTCTTCAGAGGAGGAAACTATATTGGGGATTTATTTCTGATTAAACAAATATGCAAAGGATCTACAATTTCTTAGCATGTGAAACTCCCAATGTAGTAAACCCTTTCACCTGTGCATATCACAATCCCTAGGACTTAGTAGGTTAAGTCGTAGGGAGTTCAGAGAGATGTACCTAAGGTCACAAAGACAGTAAGTGTCAGAGGGGGGATTTGATCGAAGCCCAGCTCACTATCCAACATAACATCCTACATTTTATTGCTGATTACTTAAGTAAGCAAAATTTAGAAACAATTTTACGTCTAACTAAAACACTCGGGGTGATCTTTACCCTTTTCACTTTTACTAGGGAAGAAATAGTTGGTTTGTAAAAGACAGAAGATGTATTAAACATAACATAGCATTTAACAAAAAGCAAACTACCTAGCCAACGATCAGTTTCACGTGTAACCCTCTTTTGTTCTTCATATACGGAAATGTTTGTATATTGATAATTATTAGATGGATAATAAAAAAGAAAACAGACTATAAAAGATAATTAGCAATGTTTTAAATTTGCCAATATTATAGAGAAATGAAAATTACAACATAGGTAATAAGGTTGTAAAGTTGATAGAGCACTGGACCTGGAGTCAAAGAGTTGAGTTCAAATCCCTCAGTCAACTGATTAAAAATATTTATTAAGCACTTATGTGCCAAGCACTGTGTTAAGTACTGAGCATACAAAGAGAGGTAACACAGTCCCTGCCTTCAAGGAGCTCACAGTGTAATGGGGGAGACAACAAACACGCATGTACAAACAAGCTATATATAGACAAATGGGAAATAATTCAAAGAAGGAAGGCACTAAAGTTAAGAGGGGCTGTGAAAGCCTTGCTGAAGAAGGTAGGGTTTAGTTAAGACTTTAAGGAAGCCAGGGAGGTAAAAATGAGGAGGGAGAAGATTCCAGGCATGGGGGACAGCCCAAGAAAATGTTGAGAGCCAAGAAATAGTGGGTCTTATACAAGGAGTAACAAGGAGGCCAGTGTTGCTCACTGGATCAGAGAGTATGTTGTGGGGAATAAGGTGTAAGAAGATTAGAAAGATAGGAGGGAGCTAGGTTGTGAAGGGCTTTGAATTATGAGGATTTTGTATCTGATCCTACAGACCACGGAAATTTACTGAGGATGTGTGTTGGTGGGGGAGGCAGGGTGATATGGTCAGATCTTCGATTTAGGAAAACCACTTTAGTGGCTGAATGGAGGATGGATTGGAGTGGGGAAAGATTCAAGGCAAGCTGAGACACTAGCAGGCTATTACAGCAATCCAAGCGCAAGGTGATGAGTGGTGGCAGGGTCAGAGGACAGAAAGGGGCATAAAAAAGAGATGTTGCAAAGATGTAATCCACAGATCTCTTCAGGAGATTGCATATGAGAGGTGAGAGACAGTGAGGAGTCCAGGATAACTCCTAGGTTGTAATTATGCCTGAGGGATTGGGAAGATGGTGCTACCTTCACCAGTGATAGGGAAGGTAGGAAGGGGGAAAGGTTTAGGGAGAAAGACAAGTTCTCTTTTTAGATGTCTGCTGGACATCTGATTTGAGATGTCTGAAAGGCAGGTGGAGATGGGAGACTGGAGGTCAGCAGAGAGGTTGGGGTAGGAGAGGTGGGTTTGAAGGTTGTCAGCATAAAGGTGATAATTAAATCCATGGGAACTGATGAGATCATCAAATGAAGTCGTATAGAGGGAGAAGATAAGAGTGCCCAGGACAGAACCTTGAGGGACACCTATGGCTCTGTACCTCAGACACTTACTGGGGGATCCTGGACAAGTCACTTAACCACTGTCTGCCTTAGTTTCCTCATCTATAAAAATGAGTTTAATAATAGCACCTACTTCCCAGGGTTCTTCTGAGGATTAAATGAGATAAAACTTGGGAAGTTCTCTTTGTAAGACTAAAAGCCCTATATATAAAGGCTTGCTAATATTATTTTTATTATACTTGAAATGAGACAAATCTCTTTTCTTTCCATTAAAAAGGTACCTCTCAATTTTTGATCGCTACAGGTGTCTAAGATGTTTCATGATTTCACAAATACTTTCTTGAAAAATAGCAAATACTGAGAAAATTGTGGGAATTGTGTAAGCCAAACTACATTTTGAGACCCAAGTTTCATTTCCCTGTAAATTCCACCTGCTTGCTAGTCATGGAAATTGAGTGATATCCAGTTTCACATCTAGAAAAGTCCACCTGCTCAATCTCCTCCCTCCCAAGCCTTTATTTCCTTCTATTAGAAATCAGATTACCTAATCTTGTATCCTAGTTTATACTCTGTTAATTGTTTTCTTTTAATGCAAAAAACCAACTGTCTCCTCTTGTATTTAGGATACAGTACCAAATTGAAGAGGCCTGGCCCTGATTTGTCATGCAATTGGCATGCACTGCTTAATAAATCCATATGCTCGGAAACTCAAACCTTTGTTTCCTCAGTTATTTCAGATTTTACCCATCACCATGCCATATACCAATAAGAGGCCAAAAATTAAAATGTTATACTTACCTAAAAGTGAGATAAATGTTTCTCTGTCAAAAGAGGAAAAAAAGAGAAAGCATGATTATACATAAGATTACAAAGATTGGACAATTTTTCTCTCTTATTCTCTGCCATTACCTTGTACTTGTACTAAAAACTTAGAGACAAGAAAAATGGGTCAGGAAAAGGCATGCTTGCTATCTTGAAAGAAAATTAAGGCCTAATTTTCCCTGATGGAGAACTGTGATTTCTGTATTAACCATTTTGTAGCTATTAACAAAAACTGACATGCTATCTCAGAGAAGAAGAAATTGAAATTTTTTATAAGACTTATTTTGCAGGAGCCTATAGTCTGAAAGGTAAAGGCATCTAAGCCATGCTGCCATTAGCAACTGAAACAAACAAAAATATTTCTCATTCCTGCTACATTTATCTAAAGTTATGAATGAAGTTTTATTATGTGATAGTTACATACACACATATATATGCACGAAGTAAATATGCACTATATGGAATGTGTTAAAAATAAACTTTGTTAATCCTGAAAGCTCATGTGAAGTTACCAAAATGCTACTTCTAATACAAAATTGGTCGAGCACATTGCTACTTTTAGGTGGAGACCTCTCATTAGATCACAAGCTCCTTGACGTCAGGGACTGTCTTTTGCCTCTTTTTGTAGCCCCAGTGCTTAGCATAGTGCTTGGCACATACTAGATACTTAATAAATGTGTATTTATGAATGATAGAGATTGAGGAAATTTTTTTAAAATAAGAACAATCTAAGAAAAACAAGATTATGAAAAGAAAGTTAACCAACTAGAAGAGGAGTACAGAATTTTAAGGAAGAAAACAACTCCTTGAAAATTAGAATTGGGCAAGGGGAAGCCAGTGAAGTAATAAGGGACTAAGGAATAATAAAACAAAATATAAAGAATGAAAAAAAATAGAAAAGAATGTGAAAACATCTTATAAGAAAAACAACTGATCTGGAGAACAGATCAAGAAGAGAAAACATAAGAATAATCAGACTACCTGAAAGGTATAATCAAAACAAGAAATCTTGATACAATAATATTTAAGTTTTGGTATTTAAGTTTGTTTCTTTTTTCTTTTCTTATTTTGTATTTAAGTTTAAAATAAAGAAATTCATGCAAAAATTTAAATAAAATGTTTACTGATTGAGTTTTTCACCCTCCCACCCCAAGTAGTCCCTGGAGGACTGTTTGGTTTTGTTTTGGGGGAGGGGGTTTGGCTAGTGACATCAGGCAAGCATTACTAAGCTCTTGTTCCCAGATTCAATTACCCTTTGGGTTCAGGGACCTACCCACTGCTGGACACTTGGTAGCCATTTAATGAATGAAATTGGAAATTCATGTTCTGTAGATAGTGATCATCATTTAATATTCGAATCCCAATAAGGGCCAGAGCCTGAACTAATCAACCAGAAGAAGAAGTCCCTTGGCTTGACAGATACTTCCTTTTTTGTTCTCTGAGTTTACTCAGAGAATACCTCTTCCTATGTCAACAAGGCTAGATAGGGCTGACTTAAGAGCATTCTTTCCTTTCTCTATGGCCATTGAGGATGAGACCCTTAACCTGAGACCGCTATCTTGAATAATGTTACAGCATGTTAATGGTAAAGAAAACACAGATATCCTGGGTTGTAATTACAATTGACACGTTGTCAACTTTCTTACTATATTTGCCAGCTATTCATTTAAGAAAATTCCTTTTAAATAATATGGTTAAATATATATGGAGATCATAAATATGAGTAACATAGAGTCCCTGAGTTGAGATTGTTCTAACACATAAAAAGGCTTGTCATTCTTTTATCAGACAGTCAGAGCTGTTTTGGCTTCATGTACGTACATGTTTGCTAGCTTCGTAACTGTTTGCTAGCTTCGGCTAGCTTTAAGGGAATAAACAACTTGAATTTACATATCACTTAGCCTGTTTGCCTCTATAACCAAACTTTCAGGTCAACAATAGAGAAAGCTTGTTGGAGGTTTCCTATAGTTCACCAAGATTGCTTCAGAGGCACTAATGTTTTTAGAAATCAGGTATGAAGAGAAGCATTTATTTTGAGAAATAATCAGAGAAACTGGTATTAATAATGGTAGACTAAGGACGTAGAGTGCCATAGTACAAAGAAGACTGTATCTGTAGATGGTGAGGCTCCTTCCACCCACATTTCCTGGGTTTGGATTGTGGCTCTGACATTTACTGGCTATGTGATTCTTTGCCTCTCAAAGACTGTTTCCTCAGCTGTAAAATGGGGATAATAATCCACGTGTTACCC
Organism: Phalanger gymnotis; assembly: GCA_028646595.1. Lineage (NCBI taxonomy): Eukaryota > Metazoa > Chordata > Mammalia > Diprotodontia > Phalangeridae > Phalanger > Phalanger gymnotis. Next base: position 13,370,350 of record CM053628.1, read on the forward strand.
ATCTCACAGGGTCCTGGTGAGAAAAGTAAACCTTAAAGCACTGTATAAATATGTGCTCCTATCACTGATGTCACAACTGAGCACTGATATAAACTTGTTCGAATTCCTCCTCCTCCAGCCTCAGTCGCAGGGCTCCCCCACCCCCATGGGGTAGGCAGGGGCAGGATGAGTCAGGAGTAAGCAGCCACAGCTGGAGGACAGGGACACAGGCTCTAGGGCCTCTGCTAGCCCCCTAGGGGAACGGAGCACGGCTGGTCCATTCATCTGTAGGCATGATGAAGAGTACAGGTTCAGAGAAGCCTGGTGCACAATGAAGTGCAGAGAACCAAGGGACCCATTTATACACTAACAACAACTGGGTAAAAAGGAAAAGTTGGAATGAATTCTCATCATGCAGTGACCAACCAGGATGGCAGAGGACCAGTAGGAAAGAATGCTACCCCCTGCCTAACAGAAAGGTGAGGAACTCAATATGCGAAATAACACGTAGGGACATTTGGGGACATAGCCAATATGGGGATCTGTGTTATTGTATTATACATAGTTATTACAGAGATGTTGGTTTTCTTTTTCTTTCTCCTTTAGTGGAGTGTCAAAATAGAGAAAATAAATGTTTGTTTAATTGACCAAAAAGTAAAATTTAATAACCTTTAAAAAGACAAAAGAAGAACTGGTAAAGGTCTGGTGTAATGCACCCCTATTCATATGTAAATTGCCCCATGACATAAGTAATGAAATTACTTCTCTTGTCTTTCATGAAATTTTCAATAACTTCCTAAAGCCACTTCCATCAATTCAAGAGTTTTTCTTTTTTTGTAACTCTCCAAGACCACTGGCCTGTAGCTCAGGAACCCCTGACTTCCACCTTGTGTCTTGTGCCTGTCTGCCTGTCTCTCCTGCCCTAATCCCCTGGTTGCCTGCTCCTGGGATACCCGGGGAAGCATGGGGGTAGCTGTCCAGGGTGATCATGACCAAGGCCACTGGGGATCAGGCTTCTAGAAGATTCAGAGTCCCATCCATGTATCTGGCAAGAATGGAATTGGGGAGTACTGGTGCTATAGAGTAATGCGCACTTGTGCGTCTATAACTTTTCCCCATGACATGTAGATTAACTATTTCTCCTGCCTTTTATGACAGTTTTCTGCAAAGGGTAACCCAAGTCCAAGTAGGAGGATTTCACAAGCCGTTCTCCCTGAGCTCATAATTTTCTTCCTTGGTTCTCTCTAGGTTTGTTTGGGGAAGGGGCCATCTACAGAAAGCTAAGTGCCAGTGGACTCAAATGACCAGGGTACACTCAAAGTTCCACATAATGGACTTTGCAAAGGTCCTTAAAGGATAAGGGATGTGGAGATGTTGTTTAGTCATTTCAGTCATGCCTGACTCTTCCTGACTCCATTTGGGGTACTCTTGGCAAAGGTACTGGAATAGTTTGCCATTCCTTCCTCAGCTCATTTTTCAAATGAGAAAATTGAGGCAAACAGAGATTAAGTGACTTGCCCGGGGTCACACAACTAGTTAAGTGTCTGAGGCTGGATTGGAACTCAGGTCCTCCTGACTCCAGGCCCAACGCTATCCAGTGAGCCACCTGGACTTAGAATCTGGGTTCAGATCCTGCCTCTTACACTTACTAGCTGTATGACTGTCAGCTAATCACTTAATCTGTCTGAACCTCAGAAGCATTCTGCTAAGGTGGAGGGAAACATGTAAACAGATATATACACATATACATACATATATTATATATATACATATATATATATATATATAAACATAAAATTTCTTTTAAAAGGAGAAGTGGAGAAGTTCTCTAACAACTGAGAGTATGAAGAAAGGCCTCATGTAGGAAGTGATCCTTGAATTGAGCATCAGAAGAGCGGGAGCTTCCAAAGCAGAGGTGAAAAGTGAGAGCATCATTGTGAGCATAGGTGGGTAGTTCAAAATCACGGAGGTGGGAAATGAAATTTAATTTATGAGGAACAACAAATAGGTCAGTTTAAGTTGAACACAGATTGTGAGGAACAGTAATAGAAAACCAGTCTGGAAAGGAAGTTTGGAGATTGTGAAGGGCTTTAATTGCCAAGTAGAGGAGTTGGTATTCTTGTTGTTTTTCAGTTGTGGCTGACTCTCCAAGATCCCATTTGGAGTTTTCTTGGCAATGATACTGGATGGGTTTGACATTTCTTTTCCACTCATTTTATAGATGAAAAAAGTGAGACAAACAGGGTTAAGTGACTTGTCCAGGATCACACAGCTAGAAGTGTCTGAGGCCAGATTTGAATTCAGGAAGATGAGTCTTCCGGACTCCAGGCCCAGTGCTTTATCCACTGTACCACCCAGCTGCCCTGATGTGGGGATATGGCTGCTGCCAACCTGGAGACAATGACCTCATGGCCTTTTCCTATGATACCTGGCTTCTAGCAGGCCCTGCACACAGTTTCTAACTTACCTTGAATGCCTGCACCCACGTCCTACAGGGGCAGGCTGGAATAAGGAGACCACCTGGATGCACAGGGCAAGGACCCAGGGGAGGCTGATACTGCTCAACTCAGCCAGTGTGGCAGGTTGAAAAAGATACGGACCTTTAGAGGCAAATGGGTACGAGGTACTATGACTGATCTGTCAGAAGCCTGGCTCTGGACATTGTAGGCTGGGTCCTGGGAGGTTGAGAGAGACACTCATTTGACACAGGAAGGGGCAGACACAAGAGTTTTCCCAAAATCCCTTTCAAAGTTATTGCTGCTTCTGATGTCGCTGTCCTAAGACTATATATAACATAAGACTGCTCAGTAAAAAAGAAGTGTGTCTCATATAGCCTTTGCTTCTGGAGTACCCTGACCAGCTGACAGTGGGCATTGTGGGAATTGCCCCACTTGCTCAGGAGTAAGGACAGGAGACAGAATGAGAGAGACGTGGGAGTTCTGCATAGTTCTATACCCAGATAGGTACTACTGCTGCTGCTGATGTCAGAGTGGGTAGCAGGCTGAAAAAGATGTGGGCCTGGACAATTAGAAACAAACATGGCTCAGGTATTGCTGCTGTTTTCTGGTCGCAACAATGGTGGACTTTGGGGGTTGAGCTACATGGGCTTTGGGAGGACAATCAGTAGAAAGAGGAAGAAGAAGATGTGGGAGTTTTCCCCAGAACACGCCAGCCAAGCTGCCAGTATGTATGATCTGGTGCTGGGTGATGGAAAGAAGACAAAACAGACCCGAACTCGTAGCAACTAAAGTGTCTCAGATGTTGTGTCTGCTGTCTGGTCAACCTGGCTGGTGTGTAAGCAGTATCAGATTCTGAGTATTGTTTGCTGGTCTCTAAGAGATTCAGGAAGATGACCAGTGGGCACACGTGAAGCAGGTCACAGTGGCTTTCCACATACAGCCAGGCAATGCTTTTGCTGCTACTGACCTAGGTCTACAGCAGAGCCATGTGCCGATAAGGACAATTATGTCTCAGACCTTCGAATGGCAGGGAGCCTGGACTGCTGACTTCAGCCAAACTCTAAGCATTGTGGGTTGGGTCACGTGAGCCTTGGGAGGAAGATCTATAGGCACAGGGAGAGACCCGCTCATGCTACTGCTGCTGCTATTGGCCTGGGGAGCAGGATGAATGGGAGTAAGGCCTGTTCCACTATGCCCAAAGGGGTCTCAGATATTACTGCTGACTCCTGGCCATCCTGGCCATGAACTGTCCACTTCCACATTCCAGGTAGTTTGCTGTGTGCTGAGATCTTCCTGATGACAATCTGGAGACACATAGACATCCAGCTATAGTTAGTGGGCAGGGCACCCAGAGATCAGTAGACATATCTAAGGCCCTCATTCGTCTAGAAGACTGGAACTTTCGTCATCTTGTCACCCGGGCCAAAGTGAGGAGAGCCTTTGCAGGTGTGTGTGGTGACCTTTAATAGCTATCTCTTCCTATGTCTAGGAGTATGCATGTAGTCCACCTTCACAAATATGATCAGAAGACATAAGCAGGCCTAGACACAATAGGATTCCAAGCACACGGGCATGTAGCTGTTATAAATGACCGAGGCCTACACATAGGACAAGCTCTTTCCACTAAAAATGTGTCTCATATAATTTCTGATGCTGGGGAAAACCAGCAGCTGACCTCAGTAGGTCTATGGGTATGGTGGGTGGGTTCCTGTGGGTTTTGGAGGATAGATGAACAGACAGAAGGAGAGACAGGCATTGAAGGTCACCAATATTTCTCCTGATCTCAAGGTGCTCTGCTGGCTGACCAGAGCACAAGCCAGGCCTGTAGCACTGACGCTTCAGAGATTATTCAAGATGATCAAAAGAAACGGGTAGAGTCAGACCTGGCAGGTCACTACACATTCCCCGTCATGCCACTATTACTGCTGACGTGCCGTCACCGAAGTTCTGACGCTGGGGCATGCCAGCTGCTGACCTCAGTCAGTCTGGAGGGTATCTTGATTTAGTTCAGCTGGTGAAGCCTGTACTTCCAATATTGTTGCTGATCTCAAGATGCCCTGATGACCGAGCAGAGCCTTTTCCCTGGGCACGTGGTGCTGGCCATTCAGAGATTATCCAAGATCAGCAAACTGAGGCAGTGCCAGAAACAAGAGGTCGCTACCCATCTGAGCCTCCTACTGCTCTGACTGTTGACTTTGACCACCTCTAAGGCCCTGTTCGTTCAATGCCAGATGTATATCAGAGATAACTTGTGATGTTACATTTCCCTGACTGTGGACTTCAACAGACTGAGTGTTGTGGGTTGGTCCTAGTGGGTTTTGGAGGGTGGAGTGAGAGACGGGCATTAAAGTCACCCACTCATGAAACCGCTGCTGCTTCTCAAATTCTACTCAGGGACAAATTAAAGAGAAGAAAGGCTGGTTTCTGGACAGCTGCTGCTATTGAGGGGCATTGTCTGAGTAGTTACTTGGATGAGGGAGGGAGTTTAGAAAGAGGAAGGTTTCAAGTTGTTGTTCAGTCATTTCAGTCATGTCCAACTCTTCATGACCCCATTTGGGATTTTCTTGGCAAAGATCCTAAAGTGGACTTGCTGTTTCTTTCTCCAGCTCATTTTACAGATGAGGAAACTGAGGCAATCGGGGCAAAGTGACTTGCTCAGGGTCCCAATGCTAGTAAGTGTCTGGAGCCAGCTGCCCAAATGCTGTTAAGGAAATGCTAAGATTGTGTCATTGGAGAATTTAACTCCTTTTGTTTCAGATACCATTAAATTATTAATGGCTATTATTATAATGTTAAAGCCTATGAAGCATTTAATTGTATATATTGGATATATTTAAAAGGGAAAATAATAGTTGCTTACTTTAAGGGAAAGAGAGAGGGAGAGAAACCTTGTAACAATATCCTTCTTTGTAAATTTGCCCGGTCTCTTGGGATTGTCTATTGAGCAAGGTCATAAAATCTTATCAGCCCTGTGAAAGACCTGGTGAATTGGTTTACTTACAAAATGGGATCCCATGACAAAGGGGAAGGCTTTACACGTTTGTTTATTATGGAAACACACACATATATGTGTATATATATATATGTACACATATATGTGTGTGTATATCTATCTATATACACATACATACACATATATACATATATATGTATATGTGTATGCTTCCAGGTACAACAATAATTTTCATAATAAACATATATATGTATATGTGTGTAAGTATATGTGTATATATATATATACACACACACACACACGTGTGTGTGTGTGTGTGTGTGTGTGTGTGTGTGTGTGTAAGTTACATCTTGAACCAACTTTGTTTTAACAGACTCTAATCTCAGGGATTTAATTTTGCTTAAGGGGTTAATATACAATACCTTAAAAGATGAATATCTGTTAGTCTGGAGATTTGCAGTAATTAGCCAGTGTTTTCGGGGTGAACAATCACATATTCCGTATCTATGTGGAATTCCAGAATGTAATTATTTTCTTAATTTCTAATGATTGATTTTTACGCCAGGATGAGTTTAAAGTGGGGAAGAAGAATAAAAAAGAGAAGTAAAGGATATGAAGTGAAATTTTGTGTGTGTATTTGAGGTCTGATAACTTTTTATTACTAACTATCCTATCGCAACAGCATGACAGTAATAATAACCATATCCAGCCCCGAGCTATGATTAGTGAAACTTTGCTGTTTAACGTTAAATCTTTGGGGACCAGGAATTTCTTTTTGAGCTTTATTTTCAAATACATTTGTGGCATTAAGCTACTGCTTCAAGAAAAATGCCTGCAGCTCGATGAGAGTGACATCTGTGACTGCTATTGGTATATATCTGTTCCTGGGGAATAGTTGGGGGGGGCAGTGAGAGGTGGTGACCTTGGGAAGACTAATGTATGACCTTCTTGACTCAGTTTCCCGTAAAAGAAAGTTTTCCCATCTGGTTAATTCTAAGCCTCGCTGTGATATCCTGTAATACAGATGGCTGCCTATATGACTCTTGCCTGGAATTAACACAAGGCTGGGGAACAATTTTCCCTTGCTATAAATGTCCCTATTTTTCCTTTTCTAGCAAATTTCTATAATCAGGGCACGTGGTCGGTAGAAGATACATGCACAATACTTATTCCATTACTTAATAGATTAGTACTGAAACACATCTAAGGGTCTATAATATGATGCAAGTATGTGAGATCTTATGTTTTCAATCTGAAATTATAGTCATTTCCATGTCCTAAATAACCAAGTACATGAGTACTTGATCTTGTCATCTGCATGCTAATAGTTATATATTCATGTGTGAGCTTAATTAGGGGTGGGGAACCTGCCACCTTGAGGCCACATGTGGCCATCTACGTCCTTGGGTGCAGCCTTTTCACTGAATCCAAGTTTTACAAAACAAATCCTTTTATTAAGGGGATTAGTTCTGTGAAGTTTGGATTCAGTCAAAGGGCTACACTTAAGGACCTAGAGGGCTACATTTGGCCTCGAGGCTGCAGGTTCCCCATCCCTGGTTAGGTCATCATATGTAGAGCATACCCTGAAATGCAAGCACATTAAAACGAAAGTTACCTTAAATATGTACCCATTGTTGGGAGGGATATCTGTTTAGAGGATATTTAAGAAGAGTGTTCTATGTGTATATGATATCGATTCCATTTGAACATAGTTAACAACTCAACATGCTTTACTATAGACAACTCATTCGATACACACTGTTCTCTGTATACAATTAGAAATTAATACATATATATGCATATATACACACATACATATATATTTGAAATTATATACATATATATGCATATATATACACACATACATATATACACACATATATACATGTATATGTATGTATATATGTATGTATATATATCTGTATCTATATCTATATATATCAAATGTACATTATTCTAGTGGGATATACAGGCCTTAACCATGTTCTAACAATTAATTCTAAAAATTGGTTTCAGGATTTTATATAAAAAACTGTATTGTTTACCCTCTACGTAAACCAGGCATTAAAAATGTTTAGGTTCTGGTTTCTTAGTAGTTATTTGAATCTCTTGAATATATCAATAGAACAATTTGCTAACATATTACAGCACAATTGTAAGTAGTAAAACTGAAGTTTTTTTTTTGTTGTTTTTGTGAACCCTAAGTCTGAGATAAAGAATAAAGTAGATGAACGCCAGTCTTAAGAAGCTGAATGACAGTGGAGTCGATGCCAATTTAGAAAAACATTCTTAACCATAGCTTACATTTCTGTTTTGGTAAATATTTAATCTTTAACCAGAAGGGTTGATTTTGCAAGTCAGATCTACATAGCTTCTTTTTAAGATCCTTCCTTCAGCCTGTTGTTGGCAGTGTTTATATCAGTTACAGAGTTTCATAAAGATAGAAACTGCAAGGGATATGTCAAAACATAAATTCTCTGAAGTTTCAAGTGAACTGTGGTTTGTCTTATAGCTCTGTTGTTAATAGGATTAGGACCATGAGGTTTGAGCTGGTTTTCACCACATGGCCTAGTTACTGGAAAATTAAATATAAGAGGCCATACTAAATTGTATTGAAATCTGTTTTGCAAAAGATTTTAGCAGAAACATCTAAAAACCTAAACCAGAGAAGTAGATCTTCTAGGGGAAGCCTTTTCTTTCAGAGCTGCTCTGAGAACAGACCCATTGCTGAATGCCCAAGAGGAGATGTTTTCAAAAACCAGATGATTGCGTGAGACATCTGAGCCTTAAATTATGATGTGCTGATAAAATGGGCATTGGCAATGGATAACTAAGAAAGATAACTGAATGTTCTTCCTTCCCTCTTATTCCTTCCCTATGTGCTACTATCTTTATAAGGCCTACTTGCCAAAGAAGACTGCCCCCAATGGGCCCTGTCAATTTGTTGGTCAATCTCCTCTCTCTCTCATCATGATAGAACACCTAGGCCTCATAGTTAATGATCCTTAATGAAGGGTTCAGTGCCTTCAGATCTTTTTGTATCCTGGTGAGTCGATCCTGACAGATAGATTTGATGTCATTTGGTAATGGACACATCAGTTAGTGATTCCTCATTGAATCAAAGGGGGAATTGGAAATATCAAGCATAATATTACCTCTAGTTTCTACTGTATGAGTTCAACTGATTTTATGCTGTATTAATTTTATGATTGAATCAGCTTTTCCTCTGAGTTGGTTTAAAGTTACAAATTAACTTGTTATCATCCCCAAAAGGTAGATTTTTTTTATCCTTGCCAGTCCTAGTACAATTAAGGTCTTAGCTCCTTAACAGAGTCTTCTAAGCACCACAGAGTCTGCTATCTAATGTCCACTAACAAGGTCTACAAGATGAGGATGGGTCCCATACATCAATCAGGCATTCCTCCGTGACAGAGAGGGGTGGTTACTGGTGCCATGTGGGTGCTAGCCTGCTCCTCTTGATGTGGCCAATCATGTTGTCCTCACTCCCATAATGCTGTCTACTCTGCATCCATTGGCATTATCTTTTCCACCTATCCAACTATGTACTCTCCAAAACTATATTAAGGGTAGTGATCCCTACCTCAGGGTCTTTGGTCATTGAGAGAGACAATTGACCTAATTTATCGGTTACTGATAGCCTAATAGGTTGATCCTGCTCGGACCATTGTCTCTCCCTTTACCTTAACTTTCAAATGTAACTGAACTGAGTATTTTCCATCAACAGTGATACTTTCTAAGGAATTTTATTCACATTCTTTAAGTCATTTAAAAAAAGACACTTTGGATATTTCCAGCAGTAGCTTCTTCTGCTAAATGTGATGCCTAGAAGGTCATAAGTTCTTGAGACCATGAGTGAGTGCCTTTGACAACCTTTGAAAGTCAAGAACTTAAGGCAGGGGTCTAAAGGGTCCTTCCCAAGACCTGTACAGACATAAGTCTCATCTGTTCTTATGTGAGACTTTCTGACCACCTTCATAAAGAGCCCTTGTTACAGGCAGTGGACACAGAGAGCAAGGACATAGATGGGCCTAGGATCCTAGAGTCGAAGCTGGGAGGGACCTTTTAGAGGTGGTCTAGGCCAATTTCCTTTCACAGAAAGGAAAATAGGCTTCATAGAGGTCACTGGACTTGCCCAAGGTCACATAGTGACCTAAGTGGCAGAGCTTGATTTTTGACCTGATGTTCCCTGGCTCCCAATCTAACTCTCTTTCCACTGCACTCACTAAATGATTTCTCTCCCTAGAAGCCAATGAAAGGATTTGCTGAAAAATGAATAGTTAGGTTGGAGGAAGGCGGAATGTGTAATGGGGAAGGGGCAAGAAGCCTTCACTAGGGGCATCTCTCAGACTCAATGAAGCTGCTCCAAGACCCCTAGACATGTGGAAGCCAGAGCTGTGTGGAAACTGTTATGGGTGACCTCTGAATAGAGGAGTTTGAGGCTCTCTTCACTCACAGAAAACTGGTCCCCAGAATCTATCTACAAGTCCTTGGACTAGCTTCCTCTTATGGGTACATCCTACTAATTAGTGCTTCCTTTGCCACCCAAAGTGAGCAATCCTTTTGATTTGATTGTTTACTTTTACAACTTTTATAAATTGTCCCTACCCAAGTTCTGGCTAATTAAAGCCCTCTTCTTCATTACTTCTTATGAGAAATTAGGATTCCATTCAATTCCTATGCCATAATTTATCTGACCATTCCCCAATTCATGGAACCCCCTCTGTCCTTAGCTTTCAGTTGTTTGCTTCTACAAAATCAGCTACTAAACACATTTCTAAAGGGAACCCATCTTGCCTCCCTTCTCAGAGGCCTTTCTGCTAAAGCCAACCCCATCCTTCCAGCTGTGGAGTCTGCTGGAGACAGAAAGGAGACTGATGTTTTTGTGTAGACTAAAAAGTCCAGATTGTTTTACCATATGTTTTCATGGAGTCCCCAAGAGGAGAGAGAAGTATTTTACTGTCTAGGTTATATAGTTTTGAAGGGGCTTTAATCAAAGTCCACCCTAAGGGAAGAGTAAACAAGGTTTGGAAACTCTTGAAGGGTTGTTGGAAAAAAAATTTTCTTCCTCTCTGCTGCACTCCAACTTCGGCCAAGTTGTTGAATGTAGGAGAAAGGGAGATAAGGAAGGAGGGGGTGAATCTTTTCCCACTTTACCTAAAAGAAAAAAGTTTCATGAAACAATACCCCAAACCCGGAAAGGAATTGAACTCATTCTGGTCGTTTCAAAAATATAAAAGTGTAATGTGTCACTCCCAAATTAAAGCTTAAGAAAGGTTAGAATTTATTTTACTATTTGGCACTAAAGCAAGTTTAGCAAACAAAGATCTTAAGCAGGAAGCTTAGAGTGAAAGACTGATAGGCTAACTTAAAGACCAATACATAAGGCTATAGAGAGATAGAAGGAATTGTGCCCACCCACCTTTCAGCCTATATCTGTGGGTGGGTTCTATTAAATATAATGTAGATACTGGCTATGATAAAGATATTGGTTATTGGGGGGGGCAGAGCCAAGATGGCGGCTGGGAAGCAGTGACTGGCGTGAGCTTCCCACCAAGTTCCTCCAAAAACCTATAAAACAATGGCTCTGAACCAATTTTAGAGCTGCAGAACCCACAAAGTGGCAGAGGGAAGCAGGGCTCCACCGCAGGACAGCCTGGATGGTCCCTGGGTAAGGTCGGTCCCACACGGACCTCCCAGCCCCCAGCCGAGGGGAGCGGAGCTGAGCGCAGCACGCACGGAGCGAACAGACCAGACGCGGACCTACCAGACCAGGAGACGAGCGGAAAGTGCACTGGCATCCCGAAATACCCAGCTGTGGCATGTACCAGACCTCTCAACCCACAAAGAGCAAA
>CM053628.1:13382113-13397371 GCA_028646595.1 Phalanger gymnotis
AGCTGTGCTGGATTCAAACATGAATTAAAACCAAATATGTTGTAAAAGAGTTCGGTTGTAGTTGACGGCATTACCTAGATCTGTTAAAAGAGTGACTAGGCTAATTGTGAGCAAGATAGGAAGGAGTGCAATTCTTAGCCCTCTTTTTTATAGAATGAAGCTTATTCCCCCAAGTTGGAAAAGTACTGAGTATTTTCAAAAGCCTATTGTTTTCTTCTATACCATCACCCTATGAGTCCAACACAAGCTAAGATTTATAGGCATTCTTCATTTTTTTTTCCTCCCCCAGGCTCAGCCCCTTGACAGTTACTTTTTGTTCCCTGAGTTTCACTATAGGTCACAAATAAGGTCAAATCCTTCATATGCAGGAACATGCAGAGAGGGAAGTAAATTTTGGTATCATGAAGAAAGAGAAATAACTAAGATCAAAATCCTGAGAACCTAGCGATTCCCAGAACAATAAAATGAATTCCTGGGGCCTTGAAATTCCCAGACCAAAAATACAATTTTAGAGGAAAGTCAAAAAGCACATAGACAGAAAAGATTTGGGGCTGTCAGAGAGGGATGAAGGTGATTAGTGAATATTTCTACATACACAAACCAAATAAAAGCAAGATAATCTACTACGGATATGAAAGAAACTTGTAAAAGTTAAATTGGGCAGCTGATTGGCAAGGTGGATAGGGTGCTGGTCTTGGGGTCAAGAAGACCTGAGTTCGAATGAAGCCTCAGATATTTACTAGCTGTGCAACACGGAGTAAGTCACTTAACCTGCTTAAGCCTCAGTTTTCTCATCTGTAAAATGGAGATGACAATAACATCTACCCCTTTAGGATTGTCGTGAGGATCAAGTGAGAAAATATTTTTGCAGCTTTGCAAACCTTAAAATGCTATATAACTGTTAGTCATTACTATTATTAAAATTTTACATTGAAATGTGAATTTGGGAGTCCTCTTTCCTTCAGACACTATAACTGTAGATGCTGGTCCCCAAAATGTATGGGGGCACAAGTCTACAGGGTGCAGTCAAGGGGAGCCTGGCTTTCCCAGCATTCACCTGGATCTCAGGTAGTTCTGCTCTCTCTCTATCTGCTGTGATCTACCAAGTGAGAGAACCCCTCTGATCTGAATTCTGCTGAAAGCTAGAAGACAGTGGCCTCCATAGAAACCCAGGGAGCTCAGGGGTCTACTTGGAATAGGTGCTCCAGGCAGCGAAGAAGCCTCCACCGTCCCTGGCCACCCTTCCTCTCTTGCAAGCTCTCTGAAGTAGCCTTTCTCCTCTAGTGTCCTTCCTTACCTCTTGGCTTTTTTCTTGTTACCCTCGGTTTAACTTGGTGTGTTTCACAGTGAGCTCACACCATTCCTGACAAGTTAACCCAGCTTAAAATTCAAAACAAACACTAATCAAAAAAGAGAATGAATATGGCAGTGTTTGGCCTAGCAAATTGGATTAGTACTTACTGGCTGCGTGACCTAGACAAATCACTTAACCACTCTCATCCTCAAGGTGCCCAAATGGAATCTCATTATTCCCAGAGAGGCAGTGTAGCATACTGTATAGTGCAATGGACTTAGAATGAGGAAGACCAGAGTTCCAAATCCTGCTTGTGACACATACTGGCTGTGTGACCTGGGGCAGATCACTTAACCTCTCTGAGCCTCAGTTTCCTTAACAATAAAACAGGAATAGGATAATAAGAGCACCTATCTCACAAGGCCATTGTTAGGATCAAAGAAAATATTAGATTCAAAATGCTTTGCAAAGCTTAAAATGCCATAGAAACACATTGTTATTAATAATATTTGTTATTTATTCATGAAAAATAATAATACAAGGAACCGTATTGTTAGCTAAAGAGCTGGCATCAGAGCTAGGAAGACCTGGGTTCAAGTCCTGCCTCTGATTATCTGAGTGATGAGGGGCAAGTCATGTACACATACTCTTAGTGTCCCAGACAGCTGTCTAAAACCATAAATAGCTGCAGAGATGGTCCTGACCGGCACTGTGTTAAGTATGGTAGAATGTTCCCCCATCCAGGAGGTCTTATGCTAATGAAATCATAGGTCCATTCATATCCCTGTTATTATTGCTGAGAAATACTTCCCTACAGAGAAGGGAAAGGGAGGGGAATGAGCATTTCCATAGCACCTACTATGTACCAGACACTACGCTAAGCACTTCATAAATATCGTCGACAGTCATGTTCATCTTCCAAAGATTTTTATGCTGTTATTTATCTGGCTATGTTATTTATATTGACTAGCATTATTACCAGAAGTGTTTTTAGCCTGAGACTTAATAGCATGCTCCATCTAGGCTCTATGAAGTTATGGGATGTAATTACTGTGCTCTGCCTTCTCTTAAGAAGCGATCACCATTTTTCCCTCTCACGAATCCCCCCATTTCAGCTAATTCAATCATCACCTGTTTTCTCTGTACAAAAACAGCCTTTGATTCATCTTCTGAGTAATTATAAATTGTTGCAGAGTTTATACAGCTTAAATGATTTATTTCCAAATTTAAATTCACAAAATGAGTCTGGCATTAGAATTTTGCCATTAATATTCACAAGCATCCAAGTTCGTTTATAATATTGCTTAGCCTTAATAAAGGCAAATTCCATCTTGTGGATTAAGTAGAGACATATGGAGTAATTAATTAAGATGCTTCTGCTATAACTTCAGAAGAGTAATCTGACATTTCTGTCACTCATCCCGACAAAGGTGAGGAGCTCAATGTAGTAGGAGCAAATTGAATTAAATTTGAATTATACTTCCAAACTCTTTTGACAATCCTAGAATTTCAAATGAGAAAGGACCTTAGAGATGATCTAGCCTGAGGGTTCTTAGCCTTTTTTGTGCCTTGGACCCCTATGTCACTCTGAGTAAGCCTATGGATTCCTTCCCAGAATGCTGTTTTAAAAGCCTAATATAAAATGCAAAGGACTGCAAAGGAAACCAAAGGGTAGCAAAAATAAAGATGTCATTTTTTCCCCATCGAAGTTCACACGGTCCTTAAGATCTGTCCAAAGAGGGTCCACTGACACTCGGTTAAAAAGCATGTATCTAGTCTTACCCCTCATTTTACAGAAGAGGAAACTGAGTCCTAGAGAATGGAAACGATGGGCCCATGGTCCCAAAGTAGTAAAAAGTAGAGCTTAGTTTCAAACCAGTGTCATCCAATTGCAGAGCTAGGGGTTTTTCCACCATACCAGGGCGTCTCCCCTTTTTTCTCTGAATAAACAGGTCCAAACTTTGAGACATTTATCTGAGATATGGATAGAGGCCAGTTGCTGAGAGGTGCTCCTTCCTGTAGCTGGCACAGGACAATTAAGACCAAGCATTAAACTGAGCAGGGTATCTTTGCAGTTTTGTTGTTTTTAATTTTTAAACTCAATATTAAAGATTAATGTGTCTTAAAAACGTTTAATAACTTTCCACTTTTCAATTAATTAATTTCAGCACATGAAATAAGATAATTTCTCCATCCATCTCTCTAGATTTCCATCAAGAAATCTTTGTCCTTTTTTCATGTCCGTTTATGCCCTCATAAACAGCATCCCCAAAATCGTAGTGCCATTTAAAGCCTTAACAGCTTAGAACTGCACTGATATTTTTGGGACACATTGTATTTGGAATGAGTGTCTACTCCATGCTTCTGGCTCTGCTTTTTTTGAGTAGCTTTATTTGATCAAATCCTTTCCACATTTCCTTATATTCTTCATGTTTGTCAGCCAGTTGCTTTATATCCTTCCATCCCATTAACATCTCATGATTTATTTAATCATTCTCATATTATTGGACATATAGCTTATGTTTGAGGCAATGCACTGCAATGGAAAGAAAACTGGATTTACCAGAGAACCTGGGTTCAAATCCTAACTCTGTCATTGACTACCTATGTGACTTTACTCAGGCTATGGACCTTAGTTTCCTCATTTGTACAATGAAGGAGTTGGACTAAAAGACATTTAAAATCCTTTTTAGCTCTAATAAAAAAACTATGATCTTTAATCAAGATGGTCAAATTATGCTTTGCCACAAAGTCTTGACACTAGTCTTTATTAGATACATCCATTCCCATAGACTAGGCATTAATTACCAAGAGCTAGAGGACCTGGGGTCTAATCTATGTGCAATTCATGTTTGTTGATGATTAAGACCTAGGTTCTAGTCCTGGCTCTATCACTGAATTAATAAACAAGAACTTAGTAAGGGCCTACTATGTGCCCAGCACTGTGTTTCCTTTATGTGGGCCTTAGGTGCCTCCTGTTCTAGCTCTAACATCTGGGACAGAGACAGTTACACAGTCATATCTAGCTGTCCCAAGCAGCCTCCTCACTCCCAGAGTCCTGGTCACTTATTTTGTGTTGCCTCTACCTGGACTTCCACTTGCTCAGCTGTGTGTGTGTGGCTCGTTATGGCTTCCTTCCCCACCCCCTCCACCCCAACTCATAAAGATCAGCCAGAGGTGTGGCCTATTACTCTTCATATCTTCATCCTGTAGCCTTTGCCTCCTTTTGGATTCACCCAAAGGAATCACCTGTTGGACGGGCTACATTTTTCAGTTGGTTTAACACCTCCTCATCTGGCCCCTTTTCTGTGATTAGGTCTGTAAAAGACTAACTCCCTTACATACATATGAGAAAATTAAGGCCCAGAGAGATTGGGAGTTGCCTGAGGTCAAACAGATAATAAGTATCAGAAGTGGGATTTGAACTCAGGTCCTCTGGCTCAGAGTTAGAGGTGACTTTCCACTGTATTATACTGCCCCTTGGATAGGTACTACAAATGGAGACTGATGAGGTCTGAGAGTCCATCTGGAGGAGGATCAGAGAATCGTAGATTTAAAACCACTGAGGTTATCTGGTCCAACCACCTCATTTTACAGATGAAGAAGACAGAACTGGATGGCATTCTGAGAACCACAACAGTTTCCTATGATTCTAAACCACTTGTTGCTCCAAAAGCCCATCTATTTAACACCGATGTTATACCAGTAAAGCTACACAGATGCATATCAGGAAACCCGCAATGGCGGAAGAAGTGAAATTACAGATATCCTTAAGGGCAATGGGAAGAAGCCTAGTCAATATAAGTAGACTTACAGCATATTACTAAAGACAGCTTGTACATGAGGAGTGGTATAAAAGGACACGTATGAGCCATTAGCAAGAACAACGGAGAACCTAAAAGGCATTGTTTCCCATCCCCTTCTCCCCCACCCACCCACACATACTCTTCCTCCCAATGTTCAGAATGGAAGCAGGATAGTTAATTAGGTTGGACAGATAAATGGGGTCAGAGATCCTGGCATCCTTGGGCAACACTCCAGGGAAGGAGAGAGGAAGCCAAGAAGGCTATGGATTAAATCCCAGAGGTCTCGCTGACAATGCATCTGATGCTTCCACATCATCTGCTTTCTATTCCTCTGCCTAGTCCTGGTTGGTTCTTATCTTGCTCCATACCTCAGCTCTGGTCTGGATCTTCTCATCTCCTCTGCTCTCAGCCTATGACTGCTAGATGAGAAATAATCATTGGCTATTACCCTGCTCCCTGCTCATGTGTCCCAGACAGAAGAGAGGGGGAGTGTGTCCCAGCCAATATGGATATTGGCTGCCATGGACTTTGGGAGCAGCACTCATTCCTTCTCCTCTACCTGTCTATGTGGCCAGCTGATTTTGGATCTCCCAAGGCCACTGAAAGCCAGAAGGACTTACAGATTTTTGGGTTTCACCTAGGATTCTCAAGCCTTAGGTACTCTCATATCTTACTGATAATGTCACTAGAAGGGGGAGGGGGTTACAAAGGTACGTAGAAGGACGAGTATAGAAAGAATGATGCCTTTTATCCCCCTTTGCTTTGCATTTTATGCCTCAAATGGTTCTCTTTTATTCTCTGATCCCTATGGCAGTGAAGGCCTATTTATTCTTTAATGGTTTGACTACTTTATGTTTGATCTCTGTTGAAAGTCTTAATAATCCATTTTAGATATTGACTATTGTGATTGATGACTCAAGAATATGTAAATTAAAAAATATTAATCAGGGCATACTGTTAATATGGAATCTCTCTCCAATGAGTTGATAAACTTGGAGGAACTGAAACATACTCATGAGATGGACTGTTCAAATAGAATATTGGTACCACAAAACACTAAGACAAAAGAGAAAGGCCTCAGGTCACTCCTTTATTAAATTTATGGGATAACAGAATTCACTGACCAAAATGGACTGAATGGGTAGGCAAGATGGAGTCAGTCTCAAAAGCATCAGTAGAGGGAATATTAGCACAGTTGAAACCACAGATCTTTCAAGGTAAGTAAGATAGATATAAGCATTGTAATTTTTTTCAACTGATTAGGGGAGGCAAATGTTTTAATCTTTAAAACATTATTCTCTGTGGTTTGCTCAGTTGAAGTCGAAAATCTTAGGAGCATTCTGTATGTTCCATTTTCTGAAACCACTCAATTCTAGTAACTTGATTTTAGTCATCTGAGAATAATGCTCGTAGTGTTATAATGAAACAGCAAGCCACATCCTTTATTATATAAAATAGTTCTAGAATGGATGTGAAGAGAGGAGATTAAAAATGGAATATAGAATATTAGCTGCTTATGTAGAAGATGTAGAAGGTGGATTTAAATCTTGAAAGTGTTACATTTTTCCATCATTGTGACATTCCTTAAATAATGCAGTTTAGGAAAAAGTGAGCACTTGATGTTAGAAATTGAATACTATTACCAAGAATTGTATAAGCATCACATAAGGTGATTAGAGGCAATGTTATCTATGGAATAAAATTTTGTAGGAAAAAAAAAACTCTATTACTCACAGAACAGTCACTTTAGTCCATTCTGTCACCAGTCCAATTTTTATTTATTTTACTAAAGAACTTTGCATTGTACGAAAGAAGATTCGGGTCTTAAAACTTATGCTATTACTTATCAAAA
The DNA here is from genome assembly GCA_028646595.1 of Phalanger gymnotis. Classification (NCBI taxonomy): domain Eukaryota; kingdom Metazoa; phylum Chordata; class Mammalia; order Diprotodontia; family Phalangeridae; genus Phalanger; species Phalanger gymnotis. The sequence goes on from CM053628.1 coordinate 13,389,066, forward strand.
GTGCATAGTCAATGCTTATTTCCAGGTATTTGTTTAAGAGCAATTCGACAGAACAGGAGAAATGATTGAATACTGGGTACCACAATCCCGCAAACTACTCAGGGGAAAAGGAAGGAATATAGCTTGCTATGAAGTCCCCACGTAAAACCAATCAGAAGTAAATAGATCAGGGCATGAAGCCATTGAACAGGTAAGCAGTGACTATAGAGCTCGAGAAAATGGACACCATTAGGCAATGGATTTAATTAAGTGAATTAGCCATTTAGGGGTTTAAGGTGAACATATGGAAGGGGGAAATAGAAGCCGTATAATCTGGACAATAGCATCAAGCAGTCTGTCAACAATCATTTATTAAGTACCTACTATGTTCCTGACACTGTGCAATATACTAAGAATACAAAAACAAAAATGGAAAAGTCCCTGTCCTCAAGGAACTTATGTTCTATTGGAGGAGAAAACATGTGCAAAAATAAGTGCATACAAAATATATCAAACAAATACAAGATAAATGTTTGTGGGACAGGGCACTAGGAGTCAGAGGGATGAGGAAAGTCTTAAAGGAGAATGTGGCAATTGAGCAGAGTTTGAAAGGCAACAAAGCAACCTAAGAGGCAGGAGTGAGGTAGATGCTGAGGACAGCCAGTGAGTACAAAGGTGCAAATGGAGAAATAGAATGCCTCCATGAGGATCGGCAAGAAGGCCATAGAGCACAGGGAATAATTTATAATTAGGTGGAAAACTAGGTTGGCTGCAGATTGTGAAGGGCTTTGAAAGCCAAACAGAAGAGCTTAAAACTGTTCTTAGAAGCAATAGGGAGCCATTGGAGTTTATTGAGTAGGGAAGTGACACGGTCAGCCCTGGACTTTTGGAAATTCACTCTGGCACTTATGTGTAGAATGGACTGGAAAGGGGAGAGGCTTGAGGTAGGGAAACCAAATTTGATGGTTTTACAATAGTCCAAGTGAGAGAGAGGTGATGAGGTTATCATCTGGAGTAGAGGTCATACGGGTAAAAAGAAGAGGACTGATGTGAGAGATGTAGAGGTAGGAACAGGATTTGGCAGCTATTTAGACATATGGGGTGAGAGAAAGGAAGAAGTCAAGGACAGCACCTGGGTTGCAATCCTGAGTGACTGGAATGTTGGCAGTGCCCTCAATAGAAATAGGGAAGTTCGTGGGAGGATAGGCAGGCAATAAACATTTATTAAGTGCTGACTGTGTGCCAGGCACTGTGCTAAGTGTTAGGGATACAAATACAAGTGGAGGGGTCAATTTTGGTGGAAAAATAATGAGCTTATCTGAACAATACTCTGACCAACCATGATGCATGATGAAGCACATTACCTGCCTCCTGACTGGAAGGGCTCAGGGTGCAGAGTGAGACAGATATATGTCTTAGACACAGCCAAAGTAAAAAATTATTTTGTTTGACTATGTTTGTTAAAAGGATTTTGTTCTTTTTTCCCCCAATGGAAAAGTGAGAGGTAGAGAAAATAGATTTTTTGTTCATTGAAAAACAAATTAAATCTATCCACAAAAAGGAGAAACATAATGAGTTTGACTCCAAATCCATTGCTATTTTCACTATATGATGCTGCCCTCTCCAGTTGACATATTATTTAAACAGCAGAATCTTTGAAAGGTAGATGGGCAAATTCCCATGATTCCAGTGCTACAAAGTTACTTGTTTGCCCATAGACCTAATTGTTTTCTGCAAGAGTTGTATTCCAACAGGCTAGGACACCTGGTGTTCCAATGGCATGCCATGCATTTATTATGTGCTCTCTCTTCTTTACCCAATTCCTGCCATGAGTTGATATACCTACTTTAATTTGTTACATTACAACCATTGTACCTCATTCCTTCCCTGCACTTCTTCCAATTTCCCCAGCATGATACAATGAAAAAAAAAACACAACTATGGACTTGGAGCCAAAGGACCTGGGTTTGAGAACTGACCAGCAGCTGCTAGCTGTCTTTTAGCCATTCTGAATCATCCATTAGATTGTAAGCTCCTTGAGGGCAGGGACTATCTTTTGCCTGTTTTTGTATTATTAGGGCTTAGCACAGTGCCTGGCACAATAGGTACTTAATAAATGTTTATTGATTGGTTCATTGATTGAATCTCAATTTCTTCAGCTGCAAAATAAAAAGGGTTGTTATCAGAAAGGCCCACTACATATACTGTTTTATGTTACTCCTTTCCCTATAAATAAGCTTCTCTCCTATCCACTTTTCTTTTGCATTTGAAGGTGGGGGGAACGGTCTTTTCAATGGAGAAATTTCTTGTTCAACATTATGTCTTATGGCAACTTTGAACCCTATCTGATTTCCACTTTCAAGGCCTGCGAGCCTGATGTCAACCCTCTATTCTCCTCTTAACTCTCCAGCAAAGCCACTCCATCGTAACAGCACAAAATTAATTGTGACCTCTCCACAACCAAGTCCAAAGAATCAGTTTTCCACCCTATTGGTTGGTTGGTTGGTTGGTTGGTTGGTTGTCATCCTTTGTGCTCAAAGAGGACCAAAATGACATCACTGTGTTGGGGTTAAGGTACAGTGTGTCTGACTGTGGCTGATCAGACCAGTGTGGGCTCAGAAGGCTCTACCACAGGCCAGGCACAAATAGTCCATGTGAACATTCAGAGTGGAGATGTCTCTAAATTTGCACATCTCATGTTTCTTTTGAGCTACTGTAATTCTTTGATACAGGCACACCATCCTGGGTGGTCCGGTGCCAAGTGTCTCCCACGTCTCACAATTGATTCCAGACTTCTTCAGAGAGACCTTGAATGTATCCTCATTTTGCTTCTTCTGACCTCCATGTGAGCTCTTGCCTTTTGTGAGTTTTCCACAAAATAGTCTTTTAGTCAAATACACATTTGGCATCTGAACAACGTAGCCACATCAGAACTGTGCTCTCTGCAGTAGAGCTTGAGTGCTTGGCAGTTTGGCTTGAGAAGGGACCTCAGTGCCTGGTACCTTGTCTTGCCAGGTGATCTTCAGAATCTTCCTAAGACAGTCCAAATGGCAGCGATTCCGTTTCCAGGCATGGCCCTGGTAGACTGTCCAGGTTTCATAGGCATACAACAATGAGGTCAGCACAATGGCCCTGTAGACCTTCAGTTTGGTGGACAATCTGATACTTCTTCTTTCCCACACTTTCCTTTGGAGCCTCCCAAACACTGAGCTAGCTCTGGCAGTCTGTGTGTCAACCTCACTGTCTATATGGACATCCCTGGAAAGTCTACTGCCAAGACAAGTGAACTTATCCACAGCCTTCAAAACTTCTCCATTTGCTGTAAATGGTGGTTGTTTTGTCTGTTACTGTTCCAACCTATCACCTGGCATTTGGTGACTTTCTGGTGGAAACATAGGAGTGGCTTTCAAAGACTTTCTTTATTCCCCAACAAAGACTTCCTTAAGATCCAACCAGAAAGTACCATTTCAAAGCGATAGCTACTCCAAGGGATTCTAGAGAACATCCCACATGGACAACAGTGGCATCGAAGCATTTCGCTTCCTCCTGTCATTCATTTCCCAACACTTCTACTCACTTAAGAATTTGCATGGTCATGCAGTTCAAACACCTCCTGTCCAGGGAGCTAACTAGTTCTCTTTTGAACCATTAAAAGCATTAAATAGAAATAAGAGTCAGGACATTTCCTTCTAATAACAACACCTTACCAACCAACTTGTAACTCAGTCTTTAAATGAGATTTTTGAGATGTCCCAGTTTTCTTTCGACTATACAAAGGCATGGTACGAAGTACATTTCTATATTTACTCACAAGTCATGGGGCACTTGAGGAATAGTTAATCCTATTAAAATAACATCAAAGTATATGTTTCTTTCATCTGAATTTGATAGGAAGTCTAACTATAACCTAAGCTCACAGCCCTCAGGCTAAAAGCCCACCCCCTAAATAGAGCTAGGTTCCTAAAATTAGCATCATGAAATGAAGTAGTTAAGATCTCTAAAGGTGGGGGGGGGTGCGGAACTGAGGTGGAGGTTGTCCCTTCCCTCTCAGATATCCTGTATTGGAGTAGATAAAGAACTGGCTTCAGAGTCAAGAAGCCTCCCATCCAATTCTGACGAGTATTGGCTGTGATAAGGGCAGTGTACAGGGTAACTTTCTGATGTACTAAGTTGCAGAGAAGGTGCTTCTTTGCTTTAGCAGAGCTAACTTGAGAGCGGGCGTACACACACACACACACACACACACACACACACACACACACACACACAGAGTTCCTCCCCACTCCCAATAACAACAAAAGGTTAAAAGCAGGATTGATGTTGTATCTAAAGATTCTGCTAAAACAGGTTTCCACAGAGGAGGGCATAATTAAGGGCTGAAAGGAGGTAAGAGGGAGAATTAAGGACTGGGCTTGTTTGCTTCCAGGGAAACGTGTGCTTTGTAGATAAGAGGGATTTTTTTAAACCTACTCAACACACTCAGTGACTTAAATGGAATTTTAGGAAGGGGACAACGGTAGGCCTCCTTAGAACCGGAACCCTGGACTTATCCTATAGTCTCTTGTACATGTTTAGCTCTTTACAAAGAAGCAATTTTCCAAAGATGAAAAAAAAATCTCTTTAAGTATATATTCAATCCGGGCAAAAAAAGAGAAGGCTAGCTTCTTTTTTAAGTGTAGCATCCTCAGCGGAAGAAACACGAGGTTAAAGAACTGATAGTCTCCCTTGAATCACTCTTGGCATTAAGCACAATCCTAGGCACAGACTAATACCGGAGAGGTTGATTGTTGAAGATGTACACTACATAAAGAGAAAGCTGCTAATGAAAAGCTTCCTGAGAAAAAACTAGCAATTCAAGATATGTGCAGACTACAGTTTAAACTAGCAACTCTTGCCAGGGCAGCACAGAGAGATCAGAAAAATTGCACTGGAAAATTCAATCTAGTTTTAAGTTGCTCTGTGCGAAGGGTGAATCGAAATCTCAGCCACCGTTTACATCACCCTTGAACTTAGAAATTAATAGGTGTGGCTTTCAGACCTGCAGATTGCAAAGAAGAGTCTGAGAATCCTACAGAGGGAGACCTTCCACGGGTCAGTTCTGGGAGAAAGGAGGGCTCTCTTGCTGACACTATGTATGAAGAATCTATTAAAAATAGCTAGGACTCCACTTGAAGACTCAGATTTGTAAATTCAGAAAGGATCGAAAGCTAGAGGCTAAATAATATTGTCCTAACAAACAAATGGGTCAACGAACAAAGCAATGAAACAATAACGAATTTTATCAAAGAAAATTATAATAACTTTTGGGATGCTACCAAAGGGATCCTGAGGAGAAAAGATATCTCTAAACACTTGTATAAAGAAGAGATGAGAGATTAATAGAGTATGCAAATCAAAACACTGGTAAAACAACAAAAAAGTTAAAGTAAACATAAACATAGAAATCCTCAGAAATTGAAGAAGAAATAAAATTGAGGAGAACAATGATTTAAGTAAGAGGCATTTTTTTTTAAAAAAGGCTAATACACATAAAAAGTTAGCTAATTTTAAAGAATAAGTTAAATTATCAAAATAAAATTTTTAAAAAGAATTCATGACAGATAAAGAGGAAATTATTAGAAATTATTTTGCCCAATTGTATGTCAACAAACCTGATGACTCAAATGAAACAGATGAATATTTATAAAATATGTAATACCCACATTAACATAATGAGAAATAGAAAATATTTACAAACCCTGTCCCAGAAAAAAAAATCAATGAGCCATAGTGGAAAGCTTAACATAACTCTATTTCCTATACTTTTAAAATGGTTTTTCTTAATATAAAGGGTTGCATTTTCTGAAAACTTTTTCTGCATATATTGATATAATGTAATTTTTGTTTTTGTTATTAGTCAGTCAGTAAACAAACATCCAATAAGTATTGAGCACCTGCTATGTGCAGGCATTGTGCTAAGATCTGGACGTATGGAAAGACACAAAAGGCAGGCTTTGACCCCAATGAGCTCACAATTTAGTGGGGGAGAAAACAAGCAAATATCATGTACAAACGAGTTTCTTAAGAGGATATAACTAGCTATTTAAAACCTAGAGCTAACATTATTTGTAATGTTAGATAAACAACAGCTCCTCTCCAAAAAATGAACACAACATATTTTGGGTCTTGTTCAGAAGCACAGATGTCTCCGGCAACCCAGTTTTAGAAGGTAGCCAGATGACTAGTAGGTATACAAAGCAAGAGACCCTATTATTAACTATTCCTACACTTGCACTAGAATTTAATCATAAAACCATAATATTTTCTAGTAAAACACGCACTCTCATAAAAACTATTCTCTGTCGTATTACTCTCCACTGATATAATGTTCAAGCACCAAGCAGTGGCTGGCTTGCCAAATGACCTATCTGGCCATTGGTATTCTGGCCAGTTCTATTATCTTAATAATTAGATTAACCTTATAGCATCTATATATCAGCACCATTATCTGAGAATCCACTTTCTAGGAGAGACTGAGCCAACAGATCATGTAGCCGGGTGCCCCATTGTACCCCCACCCAAGATTTCTCCAGTCTGTCTGCCACATAATATGAAATTAGGGTCACCAACATTAGGTTGGCTCCACAAGGCTCCTCAAGAGACTTACATACATTTTAGCTGAGTTAAGGCATAATATTTGAAGGATGACACATGTTGGTGGGAATTGGTTTATTTGGGTCGCTTGGCACTAACCATTTCCACATCAAGAGTACAGTCCAGTGGGAGGGAAATTTTGAGAAGAGGATTTGGGGAAGGGGAGGGAAATAGGAATCAGTAGTGTCCCATTCTTCATGACCCCATATGGGGTTTACTTGGCAAACATACAGAGTGGTTTGCCATTGGATTAAGCCAAAAAGAGGTTAAGTGACTTGGCCAGTGTCACACAACTAGTGAATGTCTGAGGCTGGATTTGAACTCACGTCTCCCTAACTCTACGCCAAGCACTCTATCCACTGAGTCACCCAACTGAAATCAGGAACACAAGCCCAAGCATGCTGGCACCAAGGGATAGGTGTAGGATGACCCATGGGCAGCTTGGGCACTAAGTATATGGAAGTAGGAAAGAGAATGTTGAAAGGGGGTATCAGGGCACCAAAAGGAAAATCAGAAGGGAGCCCTCCCTCCTTTCAACCCTCCTAGCTCTTTGAACTTCTTACCTGAACAAAATAAAATGGAAAACTGGAAGACAGTTTTTGTTTGAGTATCTTATCATCCCTCCCTCTCCTTGCTCACACCCCCAAAAAACAACAACCCTCCAAGCTGTCTGAGGGCAGGGACTGTCTCCCTCATCTTGACATGATCCTCAGTGGCTTGCAGGGGCTCAGGAAAGGTTTGGCCCATTGGATTGGAGGGTCTCCACTGCCAAACATCACTATTTAATCATTTTGTCTACATGATCCTTGTAGGATGGCTCACTCACTTTCACTCCTGTCACTCCCATTACCATAAAGGTGGATCCTTCCTGGATCCATACTAAGGTTCATTTTGTTTTTTCATCTAATACTGAGGATGCTGCTGCTGCTGGGTTGTTTGTTTGTTTTAACTCCAAACAGTTCTCATACCCAGCGCTGCTTTACTAGCCTTTGAACTAAGCTGCATCTAAAATCTTCAATTTAAAGTAAGAAAGAACACACAATTAGATTTAGGGATCCACCTCTTCTATTTTGGACAGCTGAGGACTGCTGAGTTGGGAGAAGTCAGGAGCCTAGTCAGCACAAATGGGGGGTAGGGGAAGTTCTCTTTCCCAAGATCAAGATTTGAACTAGGAACTTGAGAAGTTACAACCCAGTGCCTGAGCCACTAAAGGCCTTCACGTCACCCTATCTTAGTTCTAGGACTGGTCTGAATATTATCACCTCCAGGGTACATTTCTTCAACATTCCTTTGAAAATATGTCCTCCTCACCTCCTCAAAGAAACCTAACCACAAGCCAGAAACTCTACCATGTTATCAAAGAACATATTCCTGTTTGACCCCCCCCAAAAAAAGCAGATAAAGACCCCATAGATCTTCTGACAGACTGCAAGAACTGGTTTGAATTCAACCAGTTCTTACAATTCTCATTTATCCACGGTCAAGTATGGAACTGGATTTTTTGTGTATTTTTGCAGAGCCTACTGACCACTGGACCATATATTGACCAGCTGAATTCACCAAACATTTCTTTTTTTATTTTTTTTTATTTTTTTTTTTATTTTTAGATTGCAACATACAGTTCTACATAATTTTGGGTTCCAGATTTTCTTCCCTCCCTCCCCCCCCTCCCCAAGAAGGCATGGCGTCCCATA
>CM053628.1:13397871-13416750 GCA_028646595.1 Phalanger gymnotis
GGAGGGGAATGGTGGGACAGAGGGGAGGGCAGACTGGGGAACAGGGCAACCAGAGTGTACGCCATCTTGGAGTGGGGGGGGAGGAAATGGGGAGAAAATTTGTAATTCAACCGCCTGTGAAAATCAATGCTGAAAACCAAACACGTTAAAAATAAATTAAAAGAAAAAAATAAAGAAAAAAAAAGAATCACCTATTTAGACCTTGTACCTATCTTCTGAATGGCTCACTCTTTTTCAGTGGGCAGCTTTTTTGCTTCAGATGGGTTTGTTTTCTCTGGGATAGTTTGCTCTTTCTTTTTCTTGATTCCTGTGTTTCAAAGGGAATTTCGACTTCCAGAGATGGTGGAGGTGCCGATTTTTCCAAGCCCCGCAAGGATTGAGTAGGATCATTCAATAGCTCTTTGTTTCCTACGGTTTATTTGCCACACAGCTGTTCCTTCAGTGACAGACTGTATACACACATTTTTTTAAAAAATCGATCCAATTGATTTGACTTGTATTTTATAGACTCTTGGATTTGACCATAGAATGGACTCATCCATTACAACAAATGGTCCTTCCATTGAAATTTGGAAGTATAATTTTACTACGTATAGATTGGACCTCTTTTCCCATATCTTTCTCCCTTCATGAGTTAAAACCCAGTATGTTCTTTGGCCCATGCCTTGGCAACTAGGAATTGCCATGCATCTAGGAGAGTCACGGCACTCTTTGAAGTATCACCTTAATACATGAACATTTCTAGAGGAATCTCTTCAAGATAAGCAGGTTGAAATAGAGGGTTTAAAAAAAAACATTTTTAAATAGGACAATTAGAATGTGGAAAGTCTAAAATAACTCACTAGTCTGGGGAAAAAAGTTAGAGCAATTGGGTGAAATTTAAAAAATGAAATCAAACATTCTCATGTACATGCTATGAAAAATAATTGTGAAATATGCCTGGGAGGAAAATGCATTAATATTGCTATTACAAGTTACAAAAAAAGTAATCGGGAAACTTTTTTTAATATTCATAATCTGATGCTGCCATCTAGTGAAAGTCCGTTACTTACAGTAACAAAAAGGGAAATGCTGAAGGAAGATGGAAAGATATATTAGATATATGATAGATATATCATAGCATTCCAATTCTAGAGCTGAAAAAAGGCTTAATTTGTGGGGGGAAAGATGCCATGCTCTTATGAAACTCTTTGTAAAGATAACAAAATATTTTTGGAATGGTTTATCAGGGGCTCTTAACCAGGGATCTGTGAAATGGTTATAAAAACATTTTGATCACTTCATTTCCATACAATTTGTTTCCTTTGCTGTCCTACATATTTTAGTTTATATATCTTTTTTGGAGGCAATCGGGTTAAGTGCCTTGCCCAGGGTCACACAGCTAGTAAGTACTCGAAGCTGGATTTGAATCCAGGTCCTCCTGACTCTGGGGCTGGTGCTAGCTGCCCTTTATTTTATACATTTTCAAACATTATTCTAAGAAGGGGTTCATAGGCTTCCACAGGCTGCCAGAGGGCTCAAGGAAACAAAAATGTTTAAGGACTCCTAGCTTCAGTTGGCATTATTTTATACCCTGGTTATTTTATATGACTTGACCCGTCTGAAGCATTTGACATAAGCTCCCTTCTCTTGGCTTGCATTACATTGCATTCTCCTGATTTTCTACCTGCTTCTCTTCCTACTCCTTAGTTGCCCTTTCTCCTTTTTACTCCTTCATGGAAGCATTCCTCTAGACTCTCTCCTATGTCCTCTTTACCTCCCCCTGGTGAAGTCAACTTCTCTGGCAGCTTCAACTATCACCTCTGGGGGACTCCTGCATTTATATTCCCAGCCTCCTTTTCCAATTGGATATCCCACCTTGACATCCTGTTACCAACATGACATGTCCAAAATGAACTCATCTTTCCTCAGAAATTTTCTTTTGCTAATTTCGCTATTGATGATACCTTCATTTTCCTAGTTACCTATGCTCATAAGGGTGGGGTCATCTTTGTTCCCTTCCTAGCCTTGGTCTCCATATTGAATGAGTTTCAAAGTCTTGTCTATTCCACTTCTGCCATAGGCATAAGGACTATGATTTCTTTGGTCTAGAGAGCAGGTGGTAGGAACTACCTCTACCAACACAATGATTAGGAACTTCCCAGTAAAATTAATTGCCCAGGGTCAAAGAGCCAGTGCGTGTCAGAGTCAGGACTTGAACTCCAGTCTTCTTGATTCAGAGGCTATCTCTCTATTCGCTACATTAGGGGGTTATGTAGAAGATAGGGTTAGATTGGTCTTCCTTACCTTAGGGGGTAGAACTTGAAGCAAGGGTGGACAGATAATCAGATTTTGGCTTGGTGGGAGGCAAAACTTGCTAAATATTAGAATTGTCCTGAAATGGAACGGGCTTCCTCAGAAGGCTCTGGGTTCCCCTTCAAAGGAAGTCCACTGGATGCCCACTTGTTAGAGCTGTTTTGGGGGTTCTTGTAGAAGCACCTATTGGGTTTGATGATGTCTGAAAATCCTTCCAACTCTTGAGCATCTGGGATTGTTCCTTCTGGTTCCCTTTTCTCCACTTAAAGAAATCCTATCCATCTTTGAATATCCTAGTCAAGCCCTCCCACTTTGATGAAGGCTTTCTTAGCTCATACATGTTTTAGCTTAGCCTCTGGAGACACTGCTTGGCTGAAATCTGAAGGCGATGAATCCAAAACAAGAAGCCCACATTTTGGGCATTAATGTCTCCACCTGGACAGCTTCTTCTTCATAGGACAGAGGACTAGCTCAAAGAGGAAATGGGATTTCTGACTGAATTCAGAAGTAGTAGCCTGATAAACAGTTTCATTTCAATCACAGCTACTCAAGAAAAAGTGATATTTTGTTTCTTGCAGGTTCCCTGGGACTAAATGCAGCTAGCTATAACCTAAATGGAAAAAAAAATGTGTGAAACAAACATGGAGAAATCTACTGTCTGGTCAATTGGATAATTCAAACAACAAGCAATACTAAGTACCTACTATGCGCCAAGCACTGGAAATATAAAAACAAAAATAAAATAGCCCCTGCCTTCAAGGAGTATATTATGTGCAGTGCACTGTGTGAGGGGCTGAAGGATATGCAAAGATGAGATATTACACGATCCTAGCCCTCATACACGGAGGATAATAACCACAATACAAGAAATAACAAGATAGGTGCAGAGGAGCTGTTTACATGAAATGCTAAGTGAGATCTGAAAAAGGAACAATTTCAGTGACTGGGGGCTTACACAAGGCTTTCTGGAGGAATTGGCATTTGTTTTTTTATTTTTCTTTTAAAAAATATTTATTAAGATTCTTTAAAAATATTTTGAGTTCTTTCCCCATTCATTATGAAGGCAAGCAATATGGTGTCAATTTTACACGTGAAATCATGCATAACATACTTCCATATTAGCCATGTTGCCAAAAAAGCAAGAAAAAATAAAGTAAAATATCATTTTTTTTGGTTTGCACTCAGAGTTCATCAATTTTCTCTGGGGAGCATGATAGCATTTTTCATCATGAGTCCTTTGGAATTGTCTTGGATCATTGCATTGATCAGAATAGCTAAGTCTTTCACAGTTGATCATCACAACAATGTTGCTTTCACTGTGCACAAAGTTCTTCTGGTTCTGTTCACTTCACTCTGCATCAATTCCTACGTCTTCCCAGGTTTTTCTGAATCCTCCCCATCATTTCTAGTAGCACAAAAGTATTCCATCAGAGTCCTATATCACAACTTGTTGTAATAACAATAACAATGTTACTTGCAGCTACTGTGGCTGTGTAAGGTCAATAACACCAGCACACAGGAGGGCTGCTAGTACAGATTTTTTGATCTGCTTTTCTAAGGAAAGCAAATTTAAAGGGTTAACAATCTTACTTCAATTAAACATACATATATCATTTACTTAGTGCAGGGGGAAAAGCCAGCACCCTGGACTTCAGAGAGAATACAAACAAAAATTACAAACAGAAATTATAAACAGATAAAAATAACACAAATCAACAGACAGGCTTCTCTCTGACCATAGCAATACACATATGGTTATCAGAGAGAAAAGCACCAACATCTAGGTTTTCAAAGCCTGGGGGCTCCTTAACCACTAACCAGAGTCTCGTCTGGCCAAATCACAAGAACGCTCTTCCAATGAGTGAGCCCCAAGCAAAATGTCAACCTCAGAGTATATATATACTTCGTAAGGGTCAGAGGGCATCACAACCATATGACTCAAACCTATGTGACCTAGGCCTTTCCTTGACTTAAGCAGGTCATCAAAGACTCCTGATTCAATCAAAGACTCCTGATTGAAACAAAGGCAAGACTCAAAGGCACTTGATTACCTTAATGCTGAGAAGCACTCTAAAACAAAACTAGCAAAAAGTCCCACCCTGCTTGCCATTACACTCGTTCAGTCATTGCCCAATTGATGGGCATCCCCTCATTTTCTGATTCTTTGCTACCACAAAAATAACTGCTAGAAATGCTTTTGTATGTATAGGTCCTTTTCCCCCTTTTTCTTTGATCTCTTTGAGATATAGACCTAGTAGTGGCATTGCAGGGTCAAAGAGTATTCACAATTTTATAGCCCTAGGGTCATGGTTCCAAATTGCTCGCCAGAATTTTTGGACCAGTTCACAAGGAAGTGGCATTTGAGCTGGAATTTAAACAATGTTTATTTGTCTGTGTACGTGTGTGTGTGTGTGGGGGGGGGAGTGTTATTCCTAGCATCTGGAGTAAAAAAAAAATAAAAAGGCAAGAACCAATAGGGATACATTTTATCCCAATTGACTTTAATTTGGAGGCTTTGACTTAGTGTAGAAGAGAAGTAAACGCGCGCACGCGCGCGAGTGTGTGTATGTGTGTGTGTGTGTGTGTGTGAGATGCAGATATCCCTACAACATGATCCCTACTTTCATGGAGTTTATAATTCAATAGTAGGCATATGCCAGAGACACCTAATTATAATGCAAAATTGAATATCAGAGAAGCACAAAGTGCTAGCTAAAGGCTGAAGCGAGAAAGGAGCATGTGGACGTGTAGGGCCAGGAAGGCATTTTATCTGGGCCTTCAATCCTGAATTCGGCAGGCCGAGATGGGGAAATGATGAGAGAAGAACAGCCTGGGACAGTTGAAAAGGCACTAGATTCAGAGTTAAAAGTATTTCTACTTAACTGCTAGCTATCACAGTGACCTGATAGAGGCACCGCACTACTCTTGGATTTGGTTTTATCATCAGTAAAATAAAGAGACTGAACCAGAGCAGGGTTGCCAGCTCAAATAGAAATGGATCCTTGCAGGCTACATATTGGCTTAAAAAATGCAAATTAACATTATTTCTGTTTCATTGAATTTTTATGTATTTTGTTAAACATCCCTCCCCCCTACCCCCATGCCATTTTAATTTAGTTCTGCAGCACCTGGGAGTTTGATACCTCTAAGGTCCCTTCCTGCTCTCACACTCTAATTCTAGGGAAAATGGATGAGGGGTGGTGGATAGTCTAGTTTGACCGGAGGCTGCAGTATTGGATCGTAGACAGTATCAGTGCGAGATGAGGCTGGAAAAATAGGATTTGGCAACTTGTGGAAAGCCTTGAAAGCTGGGTTAAGGGGTTCCAAGGAGGAGTTCCAATCACAATGTGTGGATATATGCTTGGAGAATGTAAAACCAAGTTATTTGACTGTTTTGGTGTTGCTTCCATTAAATACTCTAAGCTCGGCGGCCCTTTACAAGTTTGTGCTTCCGTTTTCTCACGTTGTGTGAAACTTGGACGGATGGCAGAATCGTGCACATTTATACGTTCATTCATTTGTCTTCCCCCCCAAAGGAACAAAAGTCTCCTTTTTCCTCTCATCTCTCCAAATCTTGTTCCCTCATATGAGAACATAAGGCAGTTATGAAAACCTTATCTGGAGCCAGTGTGGGATATCTTTGTAATATATTGTGTTTGAACTTTATATTAAAAGTGACTAATGATATCAGAGGATGTATTTCTCTCCACCCACAGGCAATATAATAACTATGTCACTTTTTTAACTTGACTTTTTCACTGTGACTCAGCCCTGAGCAGGAATCCAAATCAAAGAGAAAGAACAATCTCCTTGCCTTTGAGCAGCTCTGTGGCTTATAATAAGAGCTTAAACCATCTCTATATGCTTTTATAGTTCTTCCCAGAAAAGAGTCAATGACACCCTTTGGGGATTCATTCCAATGTCGAACCTTCATTCTCAGGAAATTCCTCCTCACAGTGGCTTTGAAGTCGATGGTCACTTGTTACGGTCTTAGTGCAGTAACTGCATTTATATTAAAGGAGTTACTAAATTGCTCCTTGACATTCTCTTTTCCAAACCAAATAATCCCAAGCCCCTTTCCTTGTGGGTTTTAATTTACTTCACTCAAATAATCTGTTGCTCGCTTCTGAATTCTAAGTTTCCCATGTTCTACATTATTTCAGAAGCAGACACAGTACTAGGCATGAGGTGACCAGTATTTTCTATAATGGGAGACTTTTTTCATGATCCTTAAATATTTGCCTTATTTGACTACAGGGTTCCCTTGCTAACTTATAGATCCTATTAGGCTCTGTCTACATCTGGGGCTTGGGGGCTGAGTCTGACTGACTGCTTAATTTCATCCAGCCAGTGGCAAGTATTTCTAAAGCTACAGATTTTTGGTAGTAACATTTTTTATATTGGTAATAGTATTTTTCCTACACAAATTTCTGACTGTAATATCTTATCATGGCATGAAATTGACCCTGAACACTTGAAAACCATTCCAACGGAGCAGAACCAATCAATCAACATTTATTAGGTACTTACTCTGTGCCAGCCACTGTGCTAGGCACAGGAGATACAAAGACAAAAAAAAAGCTCTAGCATTTTCTACTAAACTAGAATGGCTTTGAGTACAGGCCTAGTGATAGACTATGCTAAACTCTGAGAACCAGTCAACTAAATTACAGAGAAGCTTGTTAGCAGCAGGTTGGCCACAACATCGCATTTTTTTTGGCTGAGGCAACTCATGAAATTGACTAAAATATAAAATGTCGCATAGTTATCTGCTGCCCTTTTCCACTTCTGTAGGCATGGTAGCAGATGGTAGCAAAGGAGGCAGAAGATGTTTAAAACAACAAAGTTTTATGTATTCTACATTTACTAATTTAACTCTTGGTCCTCTATGTGAGAATATTCTTCAATAATTAATGATTTGATTTACTATTGGAGGAGCTGAACCATATGCTATATATCCTTGACACACATGAAACCAGAAGATATAAAGTTGCAGTGAAATGCAAGCATTGGGCATAGAGTCTTCTCAAGGGAGGTCGATGAACTTGTGCTTTCATTACTCAAAGGTGATAAGAAACACATTTTCGTGGAATACTCAGTCATCTTGCCTCCCAGTACTCATGGTGGATGTGTACAAACGGACCAACATGATCTTAACTACAGCAGGTGTGTCAATGTCTGTTGCAGAGCGTGAGAAAGTAGAGGAATTCTATGCAAAAAATGATAAGGTCCAATGAATGAAGTCAACATCTATACTGATCTTTGGCGACTTCACTGTGAAAGTGGCAACGGAGAGAACAACAGAAACATGTTGGGAGATAAGATTCTAGATTCCAAAATGTGAAAAAGCAAAGGTTTATAGGCTATTTAGAAGTTCCACACCTGTACAGCATGAATCCTTTTTTTCGAGGAAACAGTTAGGAACTAACAGGCATATTTTGATAGTTCTATGGATCTGTGATCTCAGCAATTTGGGTATTTCCTACTAGTGTGGAGACCACAATCCATCTGTGCTTTGTCATTATAGGCAATTCTTGGCTATGTTCTCTCCTAAATCCTCTGTGAGGGGTACAGGAAATGTTCTGGGGGCCTCCTTGATTTTTTACACTGCTTGGAGACCTGTATAACATACAGGCTGTTTAAATATTATCTCTCACTCTCTCTGGGCTGACCTCCTTTGGAGAAACAGCATAAAAACACCAAACAACATTAACAAATTTATATCTACATATATCCTACACAGGAAAATATTGTTACCAAAATCAAAGTCATGTCATCATAAGCTATCTGTATAGAATCAGATCATTGACTGCTTAAAACAAAGGGCAAACCCAATACCAAATTAAAAGAAAGAACAAAGACGAGGAGGTGCTCTGAGCAACGAAAGCGGCTGCAATTGTTTAAACAAGCTGTCATTTTCAAAAACTTTGTAGTGGGCAAAAGTTAACTCTATTATCATTTTTTAGAGAAGAGACATGGTAGCCATGGTAACACCAATTGAAAGTGTATGTTCATTTCAAAATACTCTTCATTTATTCAGTCATTTGTTTTTGCGTGAATTTATCAAGCACCTACCATGTGCTAATGTACAGTGCCAACCGCTAGGGGTATACAGACAAAAAACAGAAACGATACTTTCCCTCAAGGAGCTTACATTCTATCAGTGCAAACAACACATACAAATAATATACATATAAACCAAATCTACATAAAATGAAAAAAATATTTTGGTGTGGTATTAAGCACAGCGAGGGGAATCAAGGTACATAGACCTAGAACAAATTTCTTTCCCCTATTAAGGAAGAAGACAATGGAAGATCATAAGCAGTAATACCTCACAAACCAACAAAAACCAGCTGAGATAGAGGAGAGTTTGATACAATCCCCAGAGAAGCCAAGTATTTCCATGATCACTTGTAGGTGAAAACAAGAATAACAGCCAGACATGAAATGAAATAGATGTGCTGGCTTTTCTACAGTGATCAATGTTCTTTAGCCAATAGTCAGTCCATAAACATTTGTTAAGTGCTTACTGTGTGCCAGGTACTGCGCTGAGCACTTTCTTTAGCAATGAAAGTAGAATCGCTTCATTTGGGCTCTACCATAACACACTGTGAGAAACTGGAACTTAATATGAAATTAAGAAAAAAAGCTGGATTTGGCCAAATATATGCATAAAAGTCTGTGCCAGAAGCCACTCAAGAAATATTTTTTTAGGATATCTCAAAGAATAGAAGATCACAGAAGAATTGAAAAGATTATGGATGATGCTGTTATCAAAATAGTAATATTTTAATCATTACAATATTAAGTGGATAGTGTCGGACTTGGAGTCAGAAAGATCTCAGTTAAAATCCTGCCTCAGACATTTACCAGCTTTGTGATCCTGGACAAGTCACTTAATCTGTCTCAGGCTCAGCTTCCTCATCTATAAAATGGGGATAATAATAACATAAGGTATAAGGGTAAAATGAAATGATTGTGTTGATGGTAATGACGACAACGCCAACAAATGATAATAGTAGCTACTCACTTTTATCATTATTATCAGTAACATAGTAATAGCATTTATAGAGTGCATTAAAGTTTGAAAAGTGCTTTATAAATATTATCTCACTTTATCCTTTTAACCCTGGGAATTAGGTATTAACATTATCCCTGTTTTACAGATGAGGAAGCTGAGGTAGAGGTTCAGTGACTTGTCCAGGGTCACACAGCGAGTAAGCCTCTGAGGCTGTATTTGAACTGCAGCCTTCCTGACTCCATCCTATACAACACCTAGATGATTCATATAAAGTGTTTTGCAAACTTTAAAGCGATATCTGAATGCTAGCTATTATTACTATCAATGATAATAATACTAAGATCGACAGAACCACTCCTATGCTTACTGTTTATAAAATCATCTTAAGAATGATCGGTTTCATTATCTGTTATAAAAAAGGAATGGCCAGACTTTTCCAGATGACTTTATACAAAAGAACAGACTCACCGATAAGCTAGTATGACATATAAGAACATAGTGAGCATAAGATTCTGCTATTTCTATTATGTGTCAATTTAAAAAAAAGCAATTGACGTGGCATGAAGAAGTGCAGCCTTTGACTCTTCAAACAAAGCGTTTCCCACTTCAGTGTTAAAGTCAAACACAGTGTTTTGCACATCGTAAGTGCTTAATAAATGCAGGGGCAGCTAGGGGGCACAGTGGATAGAGCGCTGGACTTCAAGTTGGGAAAGCTCATCTTCCTGAGTTCAAGTCCTGCCTCAGACACTTACTAGCTATGTGAGCCTAGGCAACTCACTCCACCCTCTTTGCCTCAGTTTCCATGTCTGTAAAATGAACTTGAGAAAGAAAGGGTAAATCACTCCAGTATCTTTGCCAAGAAAATCCCTGGCGGGTCATGAAGAATCAGACCCAACTGAATAACAACAACATCCCATTGATTCTAAGTCTTTTCTTCTTTAGTCTAACAGGCATCCCCTTTTCTTTTAACTTCTCCTGATAAAACATGGACTTGAGAGTCTTCACCTTCCCAGTTGGCCTAGGCCAGACTTTTGGTTAGTTATCAATGTTCTTCCTGTGCCCAGAATTGAACACAGCCCCTGAGATGTAATCTGACCAGGGCAGAGTATAGCTGGACTAGCACTTCCCCAGTACTGGACACTGGGCCTCCCTTCATGCAGTCTAAGATGGCATTTACTTTCTTATCGCCCATATTACATTGTTGCCTCACAGTGAGCTTGTGATACACTTAAACCCCTAGATCTTTTTCAGATCAATTGTTCCCTAGCCATGTCTCTACTATGTTGAACTTGCAAAATTGATTTTTTTAAACCCATGTATAAGACTTTGCATCTATCTCTATTGCATTTCATCTTATTACAACTTGACTCCTTTGGGTACTTGAAGATAGATGGTATTGTCTTTTTTCTAGGGAACAGTCGACTCATTACCAGTTTGATCAAGGAATGATGAATTCTTTGGCCATCACAACACTTGCAGACGTTGTACTAGTCTATTGTGAGGTCATGCTCTATGACAATGGAGGGAACATCCACACCAACACAATTTCCAGTTCTTGAACTAAGAATAACTAACTACACTTTCCTACAAATTCGTTTTAACTGTTTCCTCTCTCAGGCAATTGCTTTTGAAGCCCTTATTCTCTGTGATAGAAACATACAAACTTTGAGCTGGATGAGATCTCAGGGGCCACCATCTAGTACAGAAAGTGAGCACCCAGCCTTTGCTCTAAGATGGCCAGTGAGGAAGGGCGAGCCATCTGCCTGATGGCTGAGACAGTCAATTCTCCTTTTGAATAACTCTAAAAATTGGAACATTTTCTCTTCTATCAAGCTGAAATCTCTGTCTCTGAAACTTTGACCCATTCCTCCTACTTCTGACTCCAATGACAAGCAAATTTAATGACTAGGACAGTGTAGCTATTTCTTCCACATATGGTTTAGGGGCAAGAGTTCATTTTACCGTATCCAATAACAGAAGAGGGATGAGCAGGTGCTAGCATGAGAGCCTAGGGGCTAAGAGTCCACCCCTCCCACACTGATTGGGGAACTAATGGAGAAAGGAGGCCCAGGAAATTGTGTGCAGGGCTAGTTTACCCTTGAACTTACCAAGTCCCATCTTTAGGCAAATTTAGCACACACAATAATGAATAATCCATAATCTCTAGAAGGCCTATTCCCACAAAATAATTTCTAGAATTAGTGGCAAAGTAATGTGATCCTGGGGACTACTTCAAAGACTAAGTAGACTGTGAAGCCTCTGAACCGTGGAATAGAAATTGGGAAACAGTACGGTGCAGTAGTTAGAGTCCTGCACGTGGAATCAGCGGGGCATGGCTTCAAATCCAGCCTTATACGTTGACTTGCTGTGTGCCCCTTTTGGGAAAAACACCTTGCTTCTCCCTGGCCTGTTTCCTCATCAATAAAGTGAAAGGATAGCACTCAATGACATCTAAGGTACCTCTTATCCCTAAAGCTATGATCTTCTGAACAAGGCATTTCATGGAAGACTAGGAAACAAAAGAACATTTATTAAGCACCAACCATGTGCCGGGCACGGTGTCAAGTGCTTTACGAATATTGTCTCATTCAATCCTCACAACAATCCTATGAGGTAGGTATGATCTCCATTTTGCAGTTGAGGAAACAGAGGCTAAGTGACTTGCCCTGGCTCACACAGTCAGTATATGCCCGGGGCAGGACTTCAAGGCTGGCCCTCTATCCGTTATGCCTTGATGCCTCTCACAAAGTGACAGAATATTGAGATTATTTTCAATTTGTACTTTCTAGAAACTGATAAGCAGGATTTCTCCAGTGGTGTGCAATCACTCGGCTGTCTCCATTCCTTTTGGCTCTGCCAAATACTTGGAAAACAAAGCCAACCCCAAGCCAGTGGCTTCACTGAGTTCTCTCGGCACAAATTTGCAAATGTGCTAACATGCAGGTCTCTAGAATTGCAGGAATTTGGGGAACAAAGATGTGAACTCCAACTTGGTGAAGGTTTGCACCTTTGCCCTGTGTAATTCTGCAAAGTGAACTAGACACACTTTTCACATTACAGGCAAATCAGATTTAGGAATTTCTGACCTCGTAACCAAGATTGAATTATAAGGAAGAAACTGAGCAAGCCTCTGGGCTTTCTGGACAGGCACTCCTCTTTCCTTTCTCCTAATTCCTTAATGAAGCTTTTCGTATCAGTAAATTTTGCTAACGAATTCTTATGTTGACATTTGGGGCCCAAGGCTAGTGACTAACACAAGCTAAAATGAAAATTAATCTATTTTTTTCCAAGCTCCAGTTAGGATCTATGGACTCGTGTGTTGCTGATTGGCTTAGATAGGTAAAGGTCACTAATCGAATAGTGACACACCTGCTTCCCCTGGCATTATAGGTGGTGATTATCCTGGCTATACATTTCTCAGAAGAATATCTTGCCACTAAGTAGATGAAAATGTCATTGTAAAATATGACAGAACAGAGCACAGTTTTTTTTTTCTTTTCTCTAATGGGCCAGTATTAGGGCATGGACAAAATGTACAGAATGTGTTGAATAGAACTCAAGCTATTTAAATGTTAAAAAAAACTTGAGACGAGCAGTGACATAATGAAATCTTTTGATTTCATCTTTTGCTTTTATTTATCTCTCAGTGGGGAGGTAGCAAGTTACCTAGATGTAAGTTCTTTTGAAATTAGCCTCAGAGCATCCTTAAAGGCTTTTTGTTCCAATGACAATTCTGAAGCTCTGAGGCACAAAAAAAGACAGTGGAAAGAATTTTTAAATGGAAAAAAATGAATAAAAAAGAGAAAAACCCTACATGGCTTTGGTATTGTACGAAACTGGGCAAACTTTTAATATCCACTTTTTGAATCTCTTGGACAAAAGTAGTCATGCTCACTAGTTTCCTGATATTATAACTGTAAAATAAGAAAGAGTCACAAATGAGACAAGAAGATACATACACAGAAGTAGAATTTAGAACTGGAGGAGGCTGCTGAAATCTAACCTCGAAAAAGAGAACAAAAAAGTGCATCTGAACATCCAGAGAAAACAGCGGGAGCTGCAGCCCCTGCACTGAACATCTGCTGTCTCGGTGCTCATTTTCCTGCCCAGAGGTGACTCTGGGTTTGAGGCTGGCCACCCAGACAAAGGTAAATAGATGATGAGCATTCTTTTTTGTTAAATGAAAAATTAGTACAAAACATTCTGTTTTCTCTAGAAAAAGGTGGGATCCCTATATACCTCAAATCCCTGGTTGGTGTGCCAGTTAGTTAAATGTGTCACTTAGGCTTTTTTGATTACGTTTTGAATGAGTGCAGCTAGGTGGCTCGGTGGATAGAGTGCTGGGCCTGGAGCCAGAAAGAACTCGAGTTCTAATTCAGCCTCAAATACTTATCAGCTGCATGACTCTGGCCAAGTCACTTAGCCTCTACCTCAGTTTCCTCAACTGTGAAATGTGATTAATTATAGCACTTACCATGAAGAATTGTTACGAGGCTCAAATAATATAAATTTTTAGCACAGCGCCTGGCACAGTAGATGCTACGCAAATGCTAGTAGTTATCATTATCTTTTTAACTACCTTATACCTGATTCCTTTAGTGAGTCTGGAAACCAATGCTATCTGCATCCAGAGAAAGAACTCTCTCTCTCTCTCTCAGAGTCTCTCTCTCTCAGAGCCTCTCTCTCTCTCTCTCTCTCTCTCTCTCTCTCTCTCTCTCTCTCTCTCACACACACACACACACACACACACACACACACACACACACAGAGTCTAATAGTATCCATGTTTAGGGTGGGGAGGGGAAGAAATTTACATGCTAACCTTGATGTATATTTAATGGGGATAGCAAGTTGTACATAATAGATCTGCAGTTTCAGATGCAATGCTCTTTTTTTCTATTCCACTTTGTTATGGAAATGCTTGTTTTATTTCTTAAGTTCAGAATAAAAAATAGAGAATGTAAAAAAAAAGGAGACTCACAAGGGTATTACAGAAATTTCCCAAACGTGGCATAGAGGAGAGAGTCCTGGACTTGGTGCCCAGAAGTCCTCGGGTCAAATTCCACTGTTGACACTTCTTAGCTGCATGACTCAGAGCAAATCTCTTCATATTTCTAAGCCTCGGTTTTTCATCAATACAATGGGCATAATACTACCTACAGTACCCCACAGGCTCGGTTTACATATTGATATCCCTTCAGACATCCTTGAGTTCGTCGCACCCAGCTCCTGTGCACCTTCATTATATGTCAGCCACAGACAAGGATGGCCATACCCATGTTCTCACCATCACCAAGAAGCATTGCATTTTCAGGAGCATGAACTCTGAAATCCCTTTGCATCCTTCCGTCTCATCCTATGCCTCACTTCATCCTCACCATGACTCCTCCCCTTTTCCACAGGCCATCACCCCTGCTCTGGCCTTCCTGTCTTTCTTTGTCGATCTTAAAAGTTAAACATTTAAACTCTACACTGTCCTCTATGCTCAGTCATTTGCTCACGTGTCTCAAAGCACTCACATTTTGTGAAATGCCAACCCTCACTTACCTCCACCATCCACCTTCTCTTCACATGCTCACTTGTTGCTAAAGCCCTCTTTCAATTTCAATTTCTCACTCCATGGTATATAAGCTAGGGTATAATCTAGGGCTCTCTCATGGGTCCTTTACTCTTCTCTCTCTATAAGGTTGCTGATCTAGTCAGTTCTAGTGGGTGCAAATATAGGGGCACTTCTAAGCAGATGACTCCTAAATCCACATCTCTGACTGCCTACTAGACATTTCCACATGTCCCACAGATGAACTTCAACAAGTCCAAAACGGATCTAATTATCTTTCCCCTTAAGCACATTTTAGGATATTGAAATCTCTTCACAATCTGACTCCACCCTATTGTTCTAAACCCTGAACCCCCTTGTACATTACAATCCAGCCAAACTGGTGTATTTAATGTTCCCTCATACAAGATATTCCATTTCCCACCTCCATGCCTTTGCAAAGGCTGTGACCCTCTTCCAAAACTATATTTCTTCCTTCTACTCCTTGGAACCTTAAACTTCCTTCACAGTCAGCTCAAGTGCTGCTTCCTTTAGGTTGTTGTTTGGTCATATTTCAGTCATTTCTAACTCTTCATGACCCCTTTGGGGGTTTTCTTGGCAAAGATGCTGGAGTGGTTTGCCATTTCCTTCTCCAGCTCATTTTATAGATCAGGAAACTGAAGCACACAGGGTAAAGTGACTTACCCAAGGTCACACAGCTAGTAAGTATCTGAGGCCAAATTTGAACTCACAAACATGAGTCTTCCTAACTCCAGGCCCAATGCTCTATCTACTTCAGCACCACCTGGCTGTCCCTTTCCTAATTGCTCCAGATGGTCTTTTCTATCAGGCTTTGCCCTAATAAGTTCCTCCAGGGCAGGAACTGTCTCACTTCTGTATCTGTATCCCCAGGGCATGGCACAGTAGTTAGCACTTAATAAACCCACCTTGATTGATTGGAGATGTAAAGTCCTTTGCAAATGTTAAATAAGTGACCAACTAAATACTATTTTGGATGTTGCCTCTTAAACCAGATCTAAATGAAATAGAGATTAACCCAGCGGGTGATGGCTTTCACTAAAACAAGCCTGACTGGAGCAGAACTGGAACTATTAAATGAAACACAATTGCATCCTATTAACTGTTACATGGGTGGCAACTAAATGGCATAGTGGATAGAATACTGGGCCTGGAGTCACATAGACTGATTTTCCTGCGTTCAAATCTGGTCTCAAGCACTTACTAGCTGTGTGACCCTGGGCAAGTCACTTAACCCTGATTGCCTCAGTTTCCTCATCTATAAAATGAGCTGGGGAAGGAAATGGCAAACCACTCCAGTATCTTTGCAAAGGAAACTCCAAATGGGGTCACAAAGAGTGGGACACAATTGAAATGGCTGAACAAGGAAATTGTTATCTGTGTTATTGATAAGGAATAGTTCGAAATAATATAAACAGTACATACAATAAGTAAAACAAAGCCAGAGAAGCAACCATTACAGTAAGAATCTATCATTACATATAAAATGCTGTCCACCTCCAGATAGAGAACTGATGGTCTCAGAATGCATCTGGTTTTTATTTCCTTTCTTTATTTTTCTTGCCTTTTTTTTTTAACATGGCTAACGTGGAAATTTTTTGCATACCTTCATATATATAGTGAGTATCCTATTTTTTGCCTTCCCAGTGGATGGGGAAGGAGTTGAGGGAGGGAGACAATTTGGAAATGGATATAAAAATTTAAAAAATTACAAATAAAAATATCTCTCATTATAGCCAGTGAACCTCATGTTGGGTTCTGCAGAATTATAAGCCAAATTGAGAATTACAGAGTCAAATTGTCTAAGGGTCACAATAGCAAAAATAGCTTTCCAATGTCTTTTTTTTAAAGTGTACATATTTATTTATAACAGAACAATTATAGATAAAATATAGCTTATGGTGAATGAAAATAGAGTAAATACTCCAATAAAAATGGAAGAAGCATATGTGTTATTTTTAGTCAGCTATAAGCTTCTAAGAAAATGGTAGAAAATATTTTAAACAAAAAAGTGAATTTGATTACCCACAGATAAGTGAATTTTATACAATATAAAACAAAATCTCTAAAGAAAAAAGAAACATGGAGGAACTATTGGTGGCAAATACATTAGATAAACATTTGACATCCAGAATCTATAAAGAACCAATCCTTACTCATATGACCAACAAATGCTATCTAATCAAACAGTGATCAAAGGGAAAAAAAGACAATTTTCTAAGGTGAAAGTACAAACTCTTAACCATATGAATATATGTTCAAATTCCTAAATGATCTAAGAAATGTAAATCAATATTGTTAAGATATTTTAATACTGCCATTAGAATGACAAAAATGATAAAACAATAAAATTTAACATTGAAGAGACTAATGAAACAATTTGATGCCAATCTGATGTGTTGTTAATAGAAATAGAAGTCAGTAAGAACATTTGAGAGAGTAACTTATGAATATATAATATCAGTCATAAAAATGTTCATTCTAAAGAACGAATGATTCTTTTAATGTAATTTTACCCTATAAAACCTCATAAAAGTACAATTAAATGACCTATAGATATAAAAACATGATCAGCTATGCAAAATATTTAATTTTGTGTGTACGTATGAGAAGGAAAAACCATCAGATGACTCATATGTTGAGCAGATGGAGCATGGCCAATTAATGGTTGGGTCATAAGAAAACATATTGTGTAGTTGATAGTTGACTGATCTTAGAGACATTGTGTTTAAGGCACACCTCTTACATATACTAGCTATATCACCAAGGGAAAGTTAGTACCCCAGTGAACTGACTAATACCATAAGTTATTGATGAATTGCCACTTTGCATCGGTGGAGTGAGTTCATCAGTATAAGGAACTCCCAATTAAGGAAATTTATTGTAAATATGATTATTGGCATCTTATGACTTTAGAGAGAGTAGTCCAATAACCTTCCTTACTTGAAGGCTGCTTCACTATTTAATTTCCACAATGTCTTTCATGTAAGTAGTATCACATACAGACATAAATGTGTGTGTGGGGGGGTGTAGAAAGAGAGAGAGAGAAGGAAGGAGGGAGGGATGAAGACAGAGAGAAAGAAAGAGAGAGAGAGAGAGAGAGAGAGAGAGAGAGAGAGAGAGAGAGAGATGCTTTCAGGGAACATTTAGTCCAAAACCCCTCATTTTATAATTTTACAGATAAGGACACTGAGGTCCAAGGATGCTAAGCAATGTACCCAATATCACTTAGTATGTGGAAGGGACAGAATTTGAACTCAAATCCTCTGACTCCAAAGCCAGTTCTCTTTTCATTGCACCGTTTTGCCTCATACTACTCACATATTTAAATGAGTCTGTGATCTCACTGATTTGGGAATTCTCTCCCAGATTACAACCTATCTATGTCTGTCATTTTTTGTAGTTCTTGTCTACATTATTCTCAAAGTTCTCCACCACTGGAGGTGCACCAAACCTGCTGGAATCTTGGCTCATTTCCTCTTGACAAGAACCATAAAAGTATGAATAGAGAGCTCTCCACTCCTGGTTTATTCCTCACTCTTGCCCAATAATCTGTCAATCCTACCAACTTTTCTTTTTTTTTGAATTTTTTTTTAAATTTATTTTTAATATGTTTAGTTTTCAGCATTGATTTTCACATGCATTTGAATTACAGATTTTCTCCCCATTTCCACCCCACCCCACTCCAAGATGGCGTACACTCTGGTTGCCCTGTTCCCCAGTCTGCCCTCCCCTCCGTCTCCCCATTACCCTCCCATCCCCCTTTCCCTTCCTTTCTTGTAGGGCAAGATAAATCTCTATGCCCCACTGCCTGTGCATCTTATTTTCTAGTTGCATGAAAAAAAAAAAACTTTTTTACTTTTGAACATCTATTTTTTTAAAACTTCTCTCCCCTCTTCCCTTCCCATCCACCCTCCCTAAGAAGTCAAGCAATTCAACATAAGCCACATGTGTATCATTATGTATAACCCTTCCACAATACTCA
>CM053628.1:13417250-13432975 GCA_028646595.1 Phalanger gymnotis
GTTCGGGACAGACCTTACCCCGAGACTATCCAGGCAGACCTGGGCTGGAGTCCTGCTTCGCTCTGCCCCTTTGTGGGTTCTGTAATTCTAGAATTGGTTCAGAGCCATTTTTTCATAGGTTTTTGGAGGGACTTGGTGGGGAGTTCATGACAGTTACTGCTTTCCAGTCGCCATCTTGGCTCCGCCCCCTAAATATCTGCTATTATTAACGATGTGAGGAAAAATGGTTTTTGTTACGCCCACTTATCTAGCCAGCTAGGGGACGCCATAGTGCTAGGCCCGGAGTCAGGAAGACCTGAGTTCAAATCCCAACTTAGACACTTAATAGCTGTGTGACCCTGGGCAAGTCGCCAGACTCTGTCTGCCTCACTTGTTTCATCTGGAAAACAGGGATAATAATACCTACAGTACCAACTTGAAAGGGTTGTTGTGAGGCATATAAAAGGCTCTGGAAAGTCTAAAGCTATTAAAGGCATCATTATAGGCCCTCAATAATTAGGAGCTAACTGATCAATTATGGCACATAGAGTTAAGCTCAAATTCTTTAAAACAAGGCCAAGGCCCTAATAAACTGTTCTTACCAGATGACTCTAAAGGCCAGTGGGCATGATCACCTCTTCTTACTGAGCGGTCACTAATTTCCAAAGTGATATTAATGCAACGTGCTTAAAATGTCATCATAAGTATGCACAATTATGTCTCATCTATGCAAGGACAGATCATCTGTAGCAAATCGATCATAAAATCTTAGAGTGGGAAGAGCTTAGAGGTAGAGCTCCTCTAGTTTGACCTAGAAGCCATTAGGTTTCTTCTAGTTAGGGCCATCTTTCTAACGTCATCGCCAAATCACAAATCGTGGAACCTGGTTTTTGAGGTTGAGTGCACATTAGGTGCTTTGCTTAACTTCTCTTTCTCCCTGTATCATAGTCTATTTACTTTTATTTGGTATGTGGACCGACATTCTAGTAGAGAAGCCATTTGAAACTACTAAACCACCAATACCAACCACCTCTGTTGCAGGGAGGTGTTTCAGAGAAGTTAGTTCTGATAGTAAGGCACTGGGGATTAGTCTGAGAGACCATTTGTCTAATCTTAGTGCATAGTGGTTTTCAGGAAGGACAGGAGCAGGCCTCAAAGATTGGGAAAGTGACCTGCACTCAGATTTTCTTGTCAGGATTTCATAGTGTAGCCTTAGTATTATTGGAAGTGAATCCCTAAACATTAGGCACACTCGTGGTTAAATATAAGTGGAAAACCACGCTACAAAGCCAAATCTACATGATTTTGGAATTACAAAGGATTCTGATTATAAATGAGTTTGGGATTATTTGCCCTTTCCCTCTTCATGAATGCAGTTAATCAGGAGTTAATTGTAGATATGAACAGGATTCTTTAAGGGACTGACATTGGCCTCTTTCATAGAGACAAAGACAAGACAACCTTGGAATCCTAAATAACTCAGTAACTGCCTCCTCTGGACATTGAAGGAATTTTGATTTGATGACTTCACATTACTAGATTCCCAAGGAAATTCCTAGGAAAAGAAGGAGACAAGGCATTTCCTAGTGGAAAGATTTCCTCTAAGCAGCAACAGGATACCCAGTTGCATTCCCCTCCCCCCTTTCTGAAATTAATATGTATGAATTTCCGTAACCAACTGATAGAAAAGTACGAGCTTTCTTAGGACAGGGAGACTTTTTATCTTTTATGTTTCTCAGGTATTCTCCCAACAAATATGTCTCTCATTTCTGAGCTTCCCTGTACTTTCAATGATCATATTTTTAAGTGTAACCACTAGAGGGCCACTGGAGTTTTCAGATCTGTAGGTTCTTCCCCAGAATGCCTCCAAAGCTCCTGCAAAGAGCCATCTGCCCGTTTAGATCCCTGAACCTCTCAGAGGAAGAAAATGGCTGATCTACCTTGAAAAGGTTAAAGAATGCTGTTTTTCAAGGGAATGTAAGCAAATATAAATCTGCCAACTTTGGTCAAGAAAACTCAGAATAGAAATTGATAGATTTTTTGAAACTTCTTTAACAGTGTAGTATTCCAAAGAACTATGAGTTTGAAAGGTCTAATTTCTCAAATATATAATGAGTATAGAACAAAGTTGAATTTATAAAAATGAGGCATTCCCCACTTGGTAAATGGTCAAAGGATATAAACAGGCAGTTTTCAAAAGAAGAAATCAAAGCTATCTTAATCCTAACAAAAAATGCTCTAAATCACTACTGATTTAAGAAAGGCAAATTAAAACAACTCTGAGGTATCACTTCATACCTATTAGAAATGACAAATACTGGAGACAATGAGGGAAAATTGGTATGTTAATGAATTGTTGGTGGAGTAGTGAACTGGTTCAACTGTTCTGGAAAACAAAATGGAACTATACCCAAAAGGCTATAAAACTGTAAAACTATAAAACCTTTAACACAGAAATACCACTACTAGGTCTGTACCCCAAAAAGAACAAAGAAAAAGGAAAAGGACCTATATGGACAAAATATTTATATCAACTCTTTTCGTTGTGGCTAAGAATTGGAGATCAAGGAGATGCACATCAATTGGGAAATGGCAGAACAAGTTGTGGCATTTGATTATGATGGAGTATTATTGTCTTGTGGGAAATGACAAAGGGAGTGGTTTCAGAAAAAACATGGCAAGACCTATATGGACTAATACAAAGTGAAGTGAGAAGAACGGGGAGATCACTGTACGTGGTAACAGTAGTGTTGTAATAATCATCGACTGCAAAAGACTTAGTTACTCTGACCAATACAATGATCGAAAATAATTCCAAAGGACTCATGTTGAAAACATGCTATCTAGCTCTAGAGAGAGAACTGATGAACTCTGGGTGCAAATTGAGGTATGATTTCTCACTTTATTTTTCTTGCTTTTTTTTACAATATGGCTAATATGGAAATATGTTTTGCATGATTTCACATGTATAATTGAGAGCTTACTGCTTGTCTTCCCAGTGGGTGCGTGAGGGGTTGGGAGATAGGGAGAGAATTTGAAAGTCAAAATTAAAAAAAAAGAATGGTAAAAATAAATAAGTAATAATTTTTTTCTAAAATTATGGATCAAGAATCCTAGAGGGCACAGTGGAAAAGGTAGTTAAATATGGAACTGGACATTGGAGGAGCTGGGTTGGAGTGGAGAGGAATAAGGATGTGGACAGCTACATTAGGAGAAGAGGATTTGCCTTTCAGTAGCTGGGAGTAAGAGAGTGGGGGTATGCTAACCATTGAATAATATCAGTACATGAGGAAAGGTCTGTTGAGGGCCTGACCTCATGTTATATGGTACTGTGGTGTCCTATGAGGAGTAAGTATAGCAAGGGGATTCTGGAGCCCAGTCCAGAGGCAGTAGGTATTGATGGATTTGGGCCTCATACTACTAGACCCAGTGGCATAGGAAGCCTAAAGGCCTTCTTCTTTGACTCCCACTACATTCTTTTGTCATGAAGAAACAGGATACTCTTCCCGCTCATCAGTGGAAAGAAGCAGTGAGGTTCCCTTTCATTGTTTTGTTAAAGGTGCTCGACTGTGGAACTGGGCATTATGACAGAGAAACGTAGGCAAGTCGGAGATGGGGAGGTATGCATGAGCAGAATGGAATGGCCATCAGGTTGTGGAAAGGAAGGGAAGAAACAAGTAGCTTAATGTAGTGGGTGATGACGGAGAAAGCCACAAGGGTGAGAGAGCGGGCACAGCGTGAGTCGAATATGAAGGGATGTTATCTAAATGAAATAAAATCAAATTAAGGGATGAGAGAGGAATATATTGAGAGAGGGAGAGATAGAATGGGGTACATTATCTCGCATAAAAGTGGCAAGAAAAAGCAGTTCTGTAGGAAGGGAAGAGAAGGCAGGTGAGGGGGAATGAGTGAATCTTGCTCTCATCAGATTTGACCTGAGTAGGGAATACCATACACACTCAATGGGTATCTCACCCCACAGGAAAGAAGGAGGAAGAAGATAGAAGGGAGGAGAGATGGGGGAGGACGTAATCAAAAACGAACACTTTTGAAAAGGGATAGAGTCAGGGGAGAAAATTCAATAAAGGGGGATAGGTTAGGAAGGAGCAAGACATAGCTAGTCTTTCATAACATGAGTGTTGTGAAAGGGTTTTACAGAATGATACACATGTGGCCTATGTTGAATTGCTAGACTTCTTTGGGAGAGTAGGTGGGAAGGGAAGAGGGGAGGGAATTTGGAACTCAAAGTTTTAAACACAGATGTTCAAAAACAACAAAAAAAAAGTTTTTACATGCAACTAGAAAATAAGATACACAGGCAATGGGGCAGAGAAATTTATCTTGCCCTACAAGAAAGAAAGGGAAAAGGGGATGGGAGGGGAGTGGGGTGACAGAAGGGAGGGCTGACTGGGGAACAGGGCAACCAGAATATACGCCATCTTGGAGTGGGGGGGAGGGTAGAAATGGGGAGAAAATTTGTAATTCAAACTCTTGTGAAAATCAATGCTGAAAACTAAATATATTAAATCAATTTAAAAAAAGAAAGCCACAAGGGTACCATTCATGATCATTCCTTCAGCATTAGCAGAAGAGGGACTGGGTAAGTGTTTCAACAATCTTGCTAGCAGCTGTTGTGGGGGCGAAAGACCAACACAAGCCTAAAAGCAAGCACGCTGCCAAAGCCCAGGTTCTTTTGATCTGCTTTAATAAGGAAAGCAATGTTAAGGCATTGAGAAGCTTATTTTAATCCAGCATACAAATACCATTTACTTAGTTCAGGGGAAAAAGCCAGCACCCTGAGCTTTGGAGCAAATACAAACAAATTACAAACATTGATGGACAGACCTTGTCTGATTCAAATCCCAAAACATAGTTACCAGAGTTTAACAAAATCCCAGCATCCGGGTTTATGGGAGGGCTCTTAGCTACAGCTGCCTGGAGTCTTTGCATGGAGTCTTCATGTCACGCATCAGCTCTCCACCAAGAGTGAGAGCCCCTGAGCAAATGGCTCTGTCTTCTCTTATAGCATTTCAGACGTCATCAAAGGTCGTCTGAATGACAAGAACTTAGGCTCCTATGATTGGCTCTTGAGTTAGCACCTCCCCTTAGTACCCTGGGAGCTTCACACCCACATAGGCTTAGCACCTAATAGGGGTTTGGGCCTGGGGCTTAGCACCTAGTAAGACTTGATGAAATACATTGAATTAATCAAAGGAAACAAAATCCAAACTCTTCAAGGACATTTGATTGAACTGAGTGCTAAGAGCCCATTTTGCTTACCAACACAGTGAGGAGGACAAGCCCACCTAGCAAATCATGTTTGCTCTCTGATCTGTACCATTTCACCCACCCAGATCACTGACACAAGTGACTCAGAGCAAAAGAAGAAGAAAACAGAGTGGAAATGTGGTTTTCTTCCAATAACCAAATTCTCTTCAGTTGTGCTAAGTAACTTCATAAAAACGTGATTCTTTAATCGAAGGCTCAAGTGTTCTGTCTCATGGTTCATGTCTCAAGGTTCTGTCTCATGAAGTATTGACAGGACCAGTAATACTTTGTCTGCTTTGGAGTTTATGGCCTGGTATGTGAATCAGGCTTCAGTTTTCCATCTGTTTGATGACACCTTAGAAAAGGGAGGGAGGGGAGCCATGTGCATTCAAATGTTTTAATTAATCTTATTTAGAGGAAACATTACCTTAAATCAAGCAGAGTTAACCAATCTTTGAATCTTATAGAAGAACAGCCACATGTAGTGCTACTGGCACCAAATTCTGCAGACAGCTCCTGTAATTAGTGTTGTGAGTCAGATAAAAATGAGATTATCTACAGAGCCAACCAGAGGGCAGCAGGAGTTCAAGATGCTGCAAGTTACACAGTCTGGGCTCTGACACCCTCCTCCCTTCACCCCCCCCCCACCCCACCCCATTTATCCTCTGGCTAGGGAGCTTTCTGATGAAACCACTGACTTCTCACTTGCGACGAGAGATGGAAAAAGGCTACTTCCCAGGATGGTATGAAGGGGTCATTCATTGGCATTAAAACTGTTGGCCGATCAAAGTACCAATGTGAAGTGATGAGTAGATAACATGGGAAAATACGAAGGGTCCAGTTTTTATACATGTTGTCTTTGCTTGTTAAATATAGAAATATTGCATATTCAAGTAAGGAAGAACTATGCTCTTTGTATCATGGAAAGACCTTGCCCCCAGGAATTCTGTACAGGTGCCAGACCTGACCTCTTGGGGCTGTCTTACCAAATGACAGCTTTTTTATTCTAACAAACATTCGATGACTTCAGAGCACTTCATTCTCACCCTATGAATGGAGAAAATGCCCCATCCATCCCAACGAATGAACAAATATGAATGACTGATTTGGGGCAGGGAGGAATAAGAGAGTAGCACTAAGTAAAGAAGCTGTGGTGATTGGAAGACTGCTAGGAGAGTGAGCCTATGAGGTCAGGACACTGGTAAGACATTCAAGTTGCAATGCAATAGGTAACTAGAGCCTGAGTACCAGAGATCTACCATGGCTGCCAAATACATTACTGCTATAAGTGTAGTTCAGTTAAAGTGGTAGATCGAATTTTAAGTGAACTGGTTGGACTAGAGTTGCAACCACTGCTTTTAGGGTGAGAATATTATCTGGATATTTCTGGTAAATTGCTTAAGAATTAATACTAATGGAAGAATTGTTTTTAATCAATTCCGTCCATATTTTGTAAAATTAGACAAAATGACAACAAAATTCACACAGTCACAGCCAAGAATAGCAAGGAAATTATGAAAAATAAAGAAGGAGAAGGCTTCGTACCTCCTCCCCAAATTTCAAGGTATATTATAGTATAAAAAAGCTATAATATATAGTATGGCATGATATACCATATATGATATAATAACATACTATATGTAATATAGTATGTAGTATATAAAGATATAATTATCAAAACTATCTGGTGCTGTGTTAAAAATAGATTCGTGGAGTAGGTTAAATGGTAGTGAGTTAAAACCAGATATGTTGTGTAGCTTACCTGGTATTCAGAAACTCCAGGGAAAGTGTTAATTATTCAACAACAGTCATTGGGAAAACTGAATGACAATTTGGCCAAAAATGGAAAGACACCAAAATCTCACACCATTCACCACGATCAATGCCAAATATAGCAACTATTATAATTTTAAAAAGACCATCAATAAAGGATAAATTGTTATCCTGTTCTTTACAGCTGTGAAGAGGTGATAAATTCTGAACAAGCTTTGAATTAAAGGAAATTATAGGAAATCAAATTCATTAATTTGATTATATAAAAATAAAAAGGTTTTGTACGACAGAAAAGAATCTAGCATAAGAAGGGGAAAAAACAAAACCGGGGGAAAATATCTTTGCATTAAACGCTTCCAATAGAACTCTGACAGCCAAAATACACAAAGAACTGACCCAAATGTATCAGAAGAATCACGTTCTTATTGATAAAAGTCACGAGCAGACAAATAATACCTGACGCACAGAGTGCCTTAACTTTACAAAATGCTTCACGCATAATATCTCATTTGAGCTTCACGATAACCCTATAGATTAAGTAGAATAAGCTTTATCCCTCCTTTTACAGAAGAAGAAACTGAGGCTCACAGATGTTAAATGCCTTAATAGCAACACAGCTGGTGTGAGAGGCATGATTTGAACCCAAGTCTTCATGACTCTAAATCCAGTACTCTATCCCAATGCCACGTTGCTCCCAGGGCCAAGTTGGGTTAATTTTCATTTTTTTTTTATTATTAGTTATTTTGAATAGTTTCCCTACCACCACCACCAGGTGATTGCTGAGAGTTTGTATTTCTTCTATTGAGAACTGGGGACATAATCCAAAACAAAACATCCGTCCCTGGCTACCGCTCCCCTCTCTATAAGTGTGTTTTTTCCCCAATTAAAATGTAAGCTCCTTTGTCATGCTTTTGTATTTGTAACCCCAGCAGCTTCGCATAGTGCTTGGCAATTAATAAATAAATCATTCATTAATGCATTCATTCTTTCATTGAAGATTTCACCGCGACATTAGCTGGAATCTTCCACAATATCTACCTTAAAAGTTGTTTTGTGGGCTTTTTCTAAAATCTCTGGTGTGAGTTTTTTAAAATTGGAATTTTCATTCATTGTGGATTTCAATTAGTTTAACTGCAGTTAATTAACATTTTATTATGCTTGATTTTCTTATACCTTACTTCTCCAATTTCCATCCCTCTTTTACAATGACTTCAGCAGACTGGGTTTAGGGTTAGTTGAGGCTTTAGTTTCACTGTATCGGGGCCCACCAGAGGTAAGAGCCCTGAGAGCAAGGGCCATTTTCTGTGTTTTTTATTGCATGTAGGTGCTTAACAAATGCTTATTTAATCCTAAATCCATAATCAAATGGAACAACTGTCAGGCAAAGGTCCTGCCTGAAAATTATGCAGGATCTTACTTTAGTTCAGCTCCACCAAGAGAAGTGAAGGTTCTTCAGAGTCATTTTCTAAGGATTTCCCTCAATGGGAGAAGGAAGTAAGTAAGAGAGGACTCTCAGATCACAGAGGAAGAAGAACAGAGTATTGCCTCACTATGACACCACACAAGGTGATGTTTAATTCCGGGTTCACCAAGTAGTAAATGGAATTTCATAGTTGTCTGTTTCCAATAGAAAGCTGCACTGCCTGTCCTCCATGCCTCACCCCACCCCCTGTCCTCATCCCATCTATTATATCACCCTGAATATAAGAAGAATTTCACAGACATGAAGGGTCCATTGGTGTTGCATTTTGCAGAATTTAATTTGAATAAATCCAATTATATCTTGGTAATGAGACTACTAAATTTTAATGTCCTCTTTAATGAACAGTAAAATACACTCCAAAACAAACTGAACAACTCTCTCTGCCCCAAAGGTCTTTGGGGATTAATGCAGTTAATTGACTAATGCAGGAAAGAAGCCCCATGTGGAAGATACACGCGTCCTGAAACCTGTTGTGAGCCTGGTGGCATAGATGGAGTGGGTGGCATTTGTAATCACCTGGGAGGGCCAAATGATGGATTGCTCTCTGAAACTGGAGGGCAGTACAATGTCCATCAGGACTGTCTTTAAGAGACCAGGGCAATGGATGGCAATGGTCAAAATGGCTCAGAGCTGAATAGGGAGCATGTGACTAAGTTAGAGTGAAGACCTTCTTGTGGCAGCACTCCTTATCATTTAGACTTGTCTCCAAGACCCACTGGGTCCTTTCTCTTTCCATAACTCCTCCAGTATAACAGATTGTTTGGGTAGTTTG
This sequence comes from Phalanger gymnotis, assembly GCA_028646595.1. Taxonomy (NCBI): domain Eukaryota; kingdom Metazoa; phylum Chordata; class Mammalia; order Diprotodontia; family Phalangeridae; genus Phalanger; species Phalanger gymnotis. Next base: position 13,426,526 of record CM053628.1, read on the forward strand.
CTCTACACAGGAGTATTAAGTAGTTTCCAGGGCTCGGCCTCTGCTTTTGTCAAGGAGTAGAATTCAGTTCTAGTCATATACCCATCCCAAAGCAACCTGAAGGGAAATAGTACTGAAACTCACAAATGATGCCTTGGGGGAATTTCTCAAAGGAGTGTCTGGACTAAGAAAACTAATGCATATTTAAGTATGTATAGCATAATAATATTATTAGCTAAAGAAACGAGTGTCTCCTGAGGTGGCTTAGACTTAGTAATAAATTTCTGTTTCCTTGTGTCTGTAATATAGTGATTAAAATTTTAGCTGCTTTCGATTTTGCCTGTTTCCTTCTTTCCAAGTGTCCTGGGCTTTAACGACTTTGCTAGGGTTAATAAAAAAAATTAAGCTTTCTGTTCTTTGAAAGGGAATAACCCAAGTGGCCTCGCCAACCCATTGCAGCCACATTTATGGTAATGTAAATAAGATGTTTCATATTAGCATATATTTATATACACACATGGTCAAATGTCACCAGGCAAACTGATGTCTAAATAAGGGCCCGAACATGATCACAATAACTCTCTGAACAAACCCTTTGCTATGCATTGTGTCAGCTCCAGCGGGGAAAGCTTCTAGGTTAGCTCCTAAAATATATTCACTTTCATTGATGAGGTGGTAACACGTTGAGAATTAAGAAAACATTCCAATTTATTGTAGTTTTCCACTGAAAATGTCAAATTTGCCCAAAGGATACCGATGATGTTGAGTAGCTGTGGCAAAAACATTTCCAGCAAAATGAAAGGAAGAAGTTGAGGTAAAAATTGGCCTTCTCTAATTTAAAAGGCCCTCTCTCATTTCTTGCTTCAGTTGATTGCATTAATTATCTTTTTGAACTATTGCACTTTCTTCTGGAGACCAAGGTACAGCAGGGAGTGCTGGGAAGAAAGGTGATTGAATCTCTGAGTCTCTGAGTGCCAAACACATGAAATTCACATCACTCTAGTCCTCCGGGAGGAAGTCAAATTGATTTAATGATTTATTGAAGGCAGCATTTACTGAAAGAGAATGGAAATAATTTACCAAGTCAGTTTTTACCACTTTGGGCTTTGTTGAAGTCAAACAGGCAATCGAAGAAGAAAGGCGGCAGGAGATGACCTGCCAAAATCTTTTTGTTTTCCATTTGTCCATTTCAAACATTAGTGGTTAGGAGAGTTAAGGCCCAAATTCATTTTTTCCTTTAGAAGAGCAGGAGCATTACTGTGTACCCCAATTACCAACAAGCCATTGGGACTGGCCTTTTGTATCCGGGCTAAGACCTTTAGGTGGTCTCTGGGTAGTGGGAAGAACATGGAATTTAGAGCTGGAAAGTGTGGATTTAGGTCCTACCTCTGCTATTTATATATCTTGGGTATTCTCTTGTCTCCATACCTGTTGCTTTCCTCTGAGGGTTGTGAGCATCTTGGCAGCAGGAGCGGGTTTGGTTTTCTCTCTGTAAGGCCAGCATATAGCACAGTGCTTGGTACACAGCATGTGTTTACCAAACATTCATTGAACTGAATGCGATCATATGCAAAATCACTGCCACTCTCTAGGCCTTCCTCTCCTTTTAGCTCTTATTTTTGTTATTAGAGTCGGCTGGGCAGCTTCTGTAAAACTTCCAAAAAATTCCCATTTAATGTCTTATGCCGACCCACACTATATTGAAACTGCCATGGGGAAAGTCCACGTGGAAGGGATATTTTGGCAGCTGCATGGAGGGTAGATTGGAGAGGAGAATGGCTGCAAGCAGTTAGGAGTCCACATAGGAGGTAGTAGTTGTACGGGTAAGAGGTGAGGAAGGCTTGAACTTAAGTGGTGACAATGTGGAAGGAGAGAAGAGGACCATGCGAGATGTTATGGGGATAGAAGCACCAAAATTTGGCAACTAGTTGGATTTGGGTGGTAAGGGAGCAGGAAAAGGTCCACAATGACTTCAAGGTTACAAACCTGGAAGGAGGGTAGTGTCATCCACTGAGATGGGAAAATCTGAAGGAAAGTCAAGGTGTCAAGGTTGAGGGGGCCAGGGAGACAGAAATGAAGTCTCTTTTGGGCACGCTGATTTTGAGATGCCCAGAAGGAAGAAAGTAGGTAGATAATGCTGTAGAGTTGGAACAGAAACAATGATCATTACCATTATTTGGAGGAGCTAGAGGAAAACTGGCTCTAGAAGCTGGGCAAACCCTCCAGTTTTCCACTTCACAATGATCCCTCAGTCAGAGAGCCCATGGAGAATCTCAGTGGTTAGAGCACTGGCCTTGAATTCAAGAAGACCCGAGTCCGAATTCTGTTTCTGACACTTATGGGCCATCATCCTGGACAAATCACTCTACTTTTCTTAGCCTCAGTTTCCTCATCAATAAGATGGGAGAATAATAGCACCCATGTCATAAGGATGTAGTGAGAATCAAGTGCTATATAATATGTGTAAAGTAAATCTGAAACCTTAAAGTGCCATGGAAAGTTAGCTCTTATTTTTGTTATTATAGTCGACTGGGCAGGATTGTCAAAATTACTTAGAGAGTTGCCTACAAAAAGAATACGATTTTACCATCTCCATCATCTTGACCTAGTTTAGAAAGGAAACCGAGGAGAAAGTGGTCGATTTTGTCATAATAATAAGACACATTTATAGAAAATCTCGAAATGCTTGACATTTATTACCCCATCTGAAACTCACAACAACCTTGAGAGCCGATATGTATGGCAGATGTTATTGTCCCATTTTACAGATGAGGACATGGGGTTAGGAGAGTTGAACCGTTGCTAAGTGTCAAAAGCAGGATTTGAACACAGGTCTTCTTGACTCCATAAAGATGTCCTGAAAGGTCTCCCACACACGCACCTTATCATAAGCTAAAAAAAAACCTACTAAAAACATCCTTCTGCTGGTGTTTTTTAAAGCTGTTTTCCCTTCTTATTATTATTTGCTTTTAGATGGATTTTACCAGATAATATCACATTATATTTTATCTTATTTAATGCAGCTAAAACTGTCACCAAAGCTACCACATGGGAAATCTGGGAGTCTCTTCTATTGTTTGATTTATTTTTATTTTTGTTAGCAATTATCTTTACCTCCAATTTCCTGGAAATTTACTACTGCCGTCATATTTCGGGAAACCCCAAGGGAATGTTTCTGATCTCAGTTTAAGGCTCCACTAACCTCCACCAAATTAGTTGGTAATCGGGAGTTGCCTGGGGCATTGGAAGATTAAGTGACTTGCTTACAGTCACACAGCCAGGGACCAGGTCTGCCTATTTCAAGGGCAGATATTACTGACTATGTGTCATATGGGCAGTCCGACATATTGTGGCCGTGTGACCATAGGCAGGTCATTTAACCTTTTCTTTTATAACCACTATGCTTGTGTTGAATCAGTAGTTTCTACCATCCTGATACCTGAGGTTCGGACGGTTACCAGTAGCTCACCTACGAAAGCAAAGAATCAGTGCACCTATACCCACTCTGCCTGTACAGAAAATCCTGGCCATTCTTAGGCGTTCACCATTAATGCCATTTGTGTTTAGCATGTGCCATCCATTTCCCATGACAGTGGTGATTTACAAGTCCCATGGGAAGGTGAAGTTGTCACCAATAAGAAATCATAAGAAAGTATTTCAAGCATCATCTCCTGGAAGGATGAGACAATTGTAGCAATATCGTCAAAGAATTTAAGCATTTTAAGCCAGTTCTAGCTATCGAATTAGCCACCAAATGTTATATTTACAGCGATTTCAAGGGCCATTGCTATAATTCTGGATTCTGTACGCCGATGGCAACGTAGATAATATAAATATAATAATATATAACACCAGACTGTTTGGGAGATGAACAGACCTGATAACTATGAGAACTCCATCTACTTTAGGATGAAAAGCTGGCTGGGGAAACAGAGAGAACCAGCTTGGAATTTAGGCCGAGTAATCACAGCTCATGCCTCTTCAAGCTGCCATGTCCGCGTCCTGGCCCTTTCTCAGCATACCTCCTCATCTTCTGCCATGCTAGCCAGAGAGAGACCACCTTGGGGTTCTGCCCATTTGCTCCTCTTCTCTCCAGTCACAGAGGACGAGGTGGCTCTCCTCTTTGCCAAGCTAAGCCCTCTGCTTAGACCTTTCCTCTCCTCCCTTCTCTTCCCCACTGGGGCCTTGCTTCATCTACTTCTCCTCTTATTTATCTTCAAATTCTCCCTCTCTATTCGCTCCTCACCCCCAGTCTCCATCTATGCTCAAGAACTCCTGAATCAAAAAATGGGTTGTCTTGATCCCACTCTCCCCACGGGGTTAAATGACTTGCCTAAGGTCACACAGCTGGTAAGTATGTCAGGTGTCTGAAGCTGGATTTGAACTTAGGTCCTGCTGACTCCAGGGCCAGTGCTCTACTCACTGAGCTATCTAGCTGCCCCAACAAATTATGTTTTCTCCTGTGCTAGAATGGTTCGGGCTTTCAAGGAAAGCAGACAAAGCTTTTCACTGAGTTGATCTAACCAAAGGATTTATGAAATAAATACACAGACCACATGGACACACTCACTCACATAAGAGGGGTGCCAGATGATGTTCACCACCATGTTCAGGGTCCCTGTCCTTTTCTAGCTCAGGGAAATAAGTCATATAGGTGATCCTTCCCCCGAAGTTGCCCCTCTCCAGACATATGCTAGCTATTAAATGGCTCACAGATGTTAGGGATTAGGTAAAGGTATAAGTACAGAAAGGCAGCTGGGGCCTCTTACTTGCAAGTACGTCAGTGTCAAAGAGGTTAGATGCAGTTAGACACGGCTGCGTGGCACGTGAAGAGATTGCTGAACTTGCAGTTAGGAAGTCCCGACTTTAAACCCAACCTCGGACGTTTACCTAGCTGTGTGACCCTGGGCAAGTCACTTGACCTCTCTCTCTCTCAGTTTCTTCATCTGTAAAATGGGGATTATAATAGTACCTACTTCCCAGGATTGTTGTGAGGACAAATCAGATCATATAAAGTGCTCTGCAAACCTTAAAACTATTTCCTAAGCCGCCCCGCCTCCTCCACCTCTCTCTGCCCCTCCAGTCAAGCTTTTGCACCTACCTGCTGGATATCTCCATTTGAACGTACCATCCGTACTTTAAACTCTGTGTGTCCCAAACTGAACTCCCCAGCTTGCCACCTTCGATCGAGCAGCCTTCTGGTGTTAAGGTCTGTCTCCTGACTCTGTGCCTGGGATGCTATTCCTCCTCACTTCTAATTTGTCGTTTCTTTCCTGATTCAATCCACTCCTACCTCTAAAGTCAAATTGTCCCCAGAACTGAGACTTAAGCTGCCCTTGCACTAAAAAGGAAGACTAAGCATGGACAGCAGCCCACCAAAATGCGAAAATGGCTAGAAGAATATAGACAAAAACACTCCCTGATCTAGAGCGGAAACAAAAACATTTAGAAAATATGACAGTGGCGGCCCCTCAGGGCACTTTGGAGATTAACCCTCCAAGAAGATAGAACGTTAGAAAGCCTGGGCAACCCCAGAGAAAAGGATGCCCCCCAACCCCACCCCCAAGAAAGGCACCTAAAGGCACCATAGTCTGTCACCCCTTCCACCTCCCGACTGACCTTTGCTCAGTAAGCAGAGAAAATGTTACCAGGTGATGATTGTTAGGCCTTTTGGGAGAGTCTCTCTGCCCCCAGCGACATCAGTGATGGAATGCTCTTGCCTTGATCAGAGTTCTCAAGTTTTTCCAAGTGGTTTTTCTTTCTAATGTTGATACTACTATATAAATCATTTTCTGGTCTGCTAATTTCACTCAAGATCAGTTCATAAGGGTCTTCCCAATTTCTTTGAAACTGTCCATTTTATTATTCCTTATGGTGCAATAATATTCCGTTGCATTTTTTGCTGTTTCCCAACAGAATACACCCTTAGTTTCTAGTTCCTTGCTATTACAAAAAGAACTGCCACAAATACTTTTGTACCCATGGGCCATTTTCCTCTTTCTTTGATGTCTTTGGGGTAGCACTAGTGGCGATATGGCTACGTCAAAGAGTTTGCACATTTTAGTGACTTGTAAGATATATTTCAAAATTGCTTTCCATAATGACTGGACCAATTCCCAATTCTACTGACAGTGCATTAATGGGTCTGTTTTCCCACAGTCCTTCAAACATTATCATTATTCTTTTGGGGCATCTTTGCCAATCTGACAGTCGTGAAGTAGAACTCCAGAATTGCTTTAACTTACATTTCTCTGATTATCAGTGATTTGGAGTGTATTTTCATATGTTTGTTAGCACCGTGGGTTTCTTCCTTTGAAAATTGCCTGTTCAGGGGGGCGGAGCCAAGATGGCGACTGGAAAGCAGTAACCGGCGTGAGCTCCCCTCCAAGTCCCTCCGAAAACCTATGAAAAAATGGCTCTGAACCAATTCTAGAACTACAGAACCCACAAAGGGGCAGAGGGAAGCAGGAC
>CM053628.1:13433475-13458215 GCA_028646595.1 Phalanger gymnotis
GGGGGAGAGAGAGAGAGAGCAAGAGAGAGAGAGAGAGAGAGAAAGAGAGAGAGAGAGAGGTGGGGGAAGGAAGAGAGAAAAAAGAGGGAAAAGAGGGAGGAAGGAAGAGAGAGAGGAGAGAGAAAAAGAGAAAAAGAGAGGGCAAGGAAGAGAGGAGAGAGAGAGGGAGGGAGAGAGAAAGAGAGAGAGAGGGAGAGAGAGAGAGAGAGAGAGAGAGAGAGAGAGAGAGAGAGAGAGAGAGAGACAGAAGGAAGGAAGAAACACAAGGGGAAGAAATGTATGATGTGCAGAATACTCACTGCCTACGGAGTCAATTTATAAGCCTTTGGACAGAAATGTGGAGATGTTAATCTTCCAAGCAAACAAAGGCCCCTTCCCTCCCCAAGCTGACATTTCTGCAGACACACATCCAACAGAGAGAAGCAATGCCACCCCCACCCATGGCCACCCCCTACACCTTCCTCTAGATCGTTGGTTTGGGCAGGTGGGGTGAGGGTGGGGGAGCTAGGTAGGAAATGTGCTGTGAAATTGAGCTGCTGAGCAGAAGCTAATTGGGAAGGCCTTGGAGCATCACTCCTGTAACTAGGCTGTCACATTCTCCTCAAGGTCTTTCCACAGGCTCCTGAACTTTGCCAGCTCTCTTCGGAAAAGTTATTGGGGAGCCTTGCTCAGGGCCCAGAGCTGTTTTTCATTCCAAATCCAATTTAGAGTGCAGCGAAAGAAAGGCCTTTGTTATTCCCTCCACTTCACAAGCAGCAGAGGGCTATCTAGATGTCCATCTTCTATGTGAAATGAGTTTCTTCAGACTGTATCACTTTACAGAAAATCATGAATTTGTAGTCAGAAGACTTGGGTTCGAATCTCAGCTCTGGTGTTTACTACTTGGCTAACCTTGACCATGACTTAGCCCCTCTCAGTGTCAGTTTCCGCATTTAGTTCTTGCTATTCCACTGCTTGCCGCTAGGAGGCGCAGGGCCCACTGTTAGGAAGACCTGGATTTAGAGCCAGCTTCAGACAGTTACTCACTGTGTGACCCTGGGCACGTCCCTTCACTTCAGGTTGCCTCAGTCTCTGGTTCTATAAAATGGAAATAATAAAAGCACCTGCCTCACAGAGTTGTTATAAGGATCAAATGAGATAATATTTGTAAAGCATTTGTCCAATGCATGGTTCATATTGGGGGTTTAATAAATGTTTTTTTTCTCTTTTTCCCTCCCTCCTTCCCCTCATCTGTGGTTTATGCCCAACCCTCCCTCCCCCCAAAAAACTTACTCAAGTTTTATAGGCTTCTTCTACGTTATCGATAGCCCTGAACTAAAAGGGGAAGGAGGAGGGGCCCACCGTTCCTTCTGATGGCTCTCCTGAGCTCCAGATTAGACTCTGCGGTCCCAGATAAGAAGCTGCGGAGCCCGGTTGGAAAACACGTCACAGAGCTTCATCTGTGCACAGCCATCTACGTTGTGTCACACATTTCAATGAGTTTTTACCAAAGGATTTAGCTACATTTCTCCCACTTGTGTTGTTATCATAATCTATTTTTGTTGTTTCTACCCCGCTGGAAGAGACGTCTCTGGATCTGTTTTATGAATCTCTAAGCTTTGATTTCTCTAGTGCTAACTATCACAGTATCTGAAAATCACACGGCATCAGCAAGCTAATAAACCAATATGCTTATAGCGTTTTAGAAGAAGAGAATGCTTTATTGCTTTGACTTTAATCTCTAACCCAATAGCATTCTAATCTCAGCTGCCTGGGCTGGAATTGCTTATGTCAAATTTGGAGAAATGTAATTTATTTTTAAAACTTCCAACTTCGCTTGGTATCTGGGGACTGTCAACTCAACAGGTTAATAATTTTCTTCATTTAGAAAAAAAAAACACCTGAAGTATTTGCGAGTCTTATTATCTCAAATAAGTTCCTCCATACTTTGATGACAAAGAGTTCAGTGCTCAGTGCTTGGCACAAGGGCTTCTTCAGAAATGAAATTTTTAAAGCCTATGATTTCATGAAGAAAGGCTTTTGATATTTTGCTTCATGATTACATGTTCATATACTTAAAAAAAACAATGCTCTGTGGTATTGCGATCACTTTTATACTCAGAGTGGCGCTGGGGGTGGTATAAGAACCCAGTTATTTCTTAGAGTCTGAGACTTTTGGAATCTGGCAGGGAGCTTTATGATCCTTTGACTAAGCTGTAACTAGTACTAGGCAAAGAGAGCTTTACCCCAGGATGCTGACTTCTAGGAGTGTGAATTACCTTTCTATGGGAATCCTCATCCAGCCTGTGCCACCATTAGGCCTTCACTCCCAGGGGCATGGTGGCCTACTTTTCTGCTGGGGCACAGAGGTGAGGACAAGATTCTTTAGAAGACAGGCCCCATCGTATCCCAGAGCTACTGCCCCTGCACCTGGGCTGTCTTTTGTACCACCGATAAACCTTCCCCTGCCTCCTCTCTCTGTCTCCAGCTTCAGACCATTGTCTACACTCCTGGGGTGCCAGACACACTCTACTGGTAAGGAAATCCTTAGATATGGATCTGTTCCTTGGAGAAGACTCTGAGACATCAAAAAAGCAAGATGAAAATAAAGGGCCAGATTATACAACAGCGAAACACATTTATATGCCAAAGCATATGTATGCATGTGTGTATATGTGTGTATGTAATATATATCTATATATGCATGTGAAAAAGTACCCAAAGAAAAGAAGGGAAACAGAGTTGTAAAAACATAGGTTTAGAGCTTAAAGAGACCTTAGATATCACCTGGTTCCACCTCCCTTCATTTTACAGATGAGGAAACTGAGGTTTAAGAACCATAAGTGACTTGCCCAAGGTCAAACAGGAGGTAAATAGCAGAATGGAGAAGGCTGTGGGCTGGATTTTGGTTAAGTGACCAGAGTCAGGTAGATTTGTGACTAACTGACCGAGAGCTGAAAAAGTGGGCCTTACTTACTGTGTGGCATGGGTCATAGGACACAGAGAACTCACATTCTGATGGGAACAGTACATATAGGATGGGACGCACACACATATGTGTGTTGTGTTTGATGTATATGTATGTATGGGTATATATGTGTACATATACACATATATGGTGTGTGTATATACATGTGTGTGACCTTATCTATATCTATATCTATACATGGGATCTGTTACCCTTATAGGTTATGTGTGCCTAGATGGCTCTCCCTAGGTGTGGTTCAAAGGGAGATATGAAGAGATAGCTTCAGAGTCTCCTCTGCCCACCCGTCTCCAAGAGAGACTTTTATTCCTTCCAAGAGGGGAGCAGGAGATTAGGGCCATGAGGCCAACCACTCTGCTCTTTTCAAAGATGGAGGAACAGGCTAATTACTATTGTATTGACCAGTGGCACTATGCCTTGGATACATAGCATTTACTCCCTTCCCAACAACAGTGCACAAAGACTATAAAGAGTAACAGTAAAAAAAAACCCAAAACCAAAAGCAACACACACACACACACTCATTTATCCAGGCCAACAAAGAAACAGAAATCAGAAAAGTTATGCAGATAGGAATATAGCAGACAACATAGAGAGTGAAATGAGCTTTCCCTCTGGGAACAGGAGAGAGAGTGTGGCCCACATCTCATCCCAGGGAAAATTCCAGAAAATCTCTAATGTGCTAAGCTGAGGATAGGGAAATGATCAAGGTGCCAGCTTTGCTACGAGTCAATTTCTTCCTAGTCTCTCTCTCTTCAGGGATCTCTCCTTAAAGAGAATCCGAAACTCTTCATGTTCTTTCTCAAAGATGGAAGCCAGAGAAGAAAACTCTCCTTTCCTAAATTCTTGCCATCTCTTCCCCTCATGTGGGCATGGGGCATTGAGTAATTCAGTCTCCACTAATGAGAAGTATTTTATGGAACAGGGTTTGAACCCTCTTGAGGTCCATATGTTTGTGTCTGTATATGTATATACATATATATACATATACATATACATACATATACATATATACATATATACGCATGTATGTGTGTACTATATAGATATATGTATGTATGGGGGTGTGTGTATATGTATGTGTGTAGAGAGATGGATGGATAGACAGATGGATGGATTAATAGAAAGAAAGATAGATAATAAGAAAGGATAGATAAATAGTAGATGGATGGATAGATATGTTGTAGGATTATGAGAGGAAGAACAGGTAGGATGCTATGGACTAAAATGCAAGGAGAGAAGTTAGGCTAGGAAGGATGGGAATCTCTCAAAAATGAAATTCTAAAGAGATAAAGAGAAATAATAATAAGGTTGAGAAAAGGAAGCATTATCTAAAGATGACAACGCGAATGTACAAGGAATCCTAGGCTAATTTACACTGTCAAAAGAGATATACAGAAAATGGAAGCAAGGTCAGGCACCACGACAAATACAAACATGTGACTTAGTCCTGGAACATGAGAAGCAGGACTACAAAAACTCAGCATAAACTGAAGCTGGCTAGCAAACAAAGGGGATGACCAAAGGGATTTGGTTTTATTTATATTGGGGAATAGAGGATCTCAGAGAAGGGACTGAGCCACTGCTGGGCATGGGCAGAACAACAATAATGGGCACCAGAGCTACATAAGTCTTATTTTGGTCTTAAAGGGTGAGGAGCACAGGACCATCATACTTTGCTACTTGGAAGGGGGAGGCTGGTGGATCCCTGGAGCTCAGGAGTTCTGAGCTGCAATGAGGCTAAAGAGCAATGTGGTCTTAGACTGTAGTAAGAGAGACAGAACGTCTAGGACAAGGGAAGTGGCAGTCATGTTCCACTCTGCCCTGCCTGCTCAGACCAGATATGGGGTATTCTATTCATTTCCAGGTACTGCATTTTGGAAATAATATTAATTCATTCAGAAGAAAATCCATAGGACGGCCTGAATGGCAAAGGGCCTCGAGCTCATGCCATCATTAGGAAAAAGAGATGTTTAACTTGGTGGCAAGGCAGGGTGGGGTGTATTTCATGTAGAAGAGGGACTTGTCTAGTTTGGCAAACGGGGACAAAATGGGAGAAATGGGTAGAAGGAAAAATTGGAGAAATTTAGACTCGTAAGGAAAAACTTCCTAACAATTTTGCCTGTCTGGAAACAGAATGGATGGCCTCACAAAGCAGTAGGTTCTTTTTCACTCAAGAGCTTCAATCCAGAGCTGAGTGTCTACTTGTCAGGTATGTTGTAATGGGGACTTTCTTTAGGTACAGATTAGACCAGCATTTAGCACAATACCTAGCACATAGTAGGTGCCCAGTATTAATGCTAGTTGACTGACTGCCTGACTCTGATTGGATGGCCTCTGAGCATTCTTTTGACTGAACATCTGTGATTCTTAGGGAGCATATCACCAGATGAGATTGCCATTTAACCAAAGGGTAGTTATTAATTGATTGATGATAACCTTGAAAAAGGGCTCTAGTGGAATGCCACAGGTATCAGCCTTTGGTCCCCTTTTGTTCAACATTTTTATCAGTTAATTGGTGTAATAATTATAAAATGTGCAAACAATAAATAACTGCTAATATTTTGAATGACAGAATTAGGATCCCAAAAAGGTTTCAATAGACCGAAATAGTGGGATGAAGCCAAGAAAAAAATGAGAATAAATGTAAATTCTCATTTTTGGATTAAAAAAGTCAACTGTATTAGTACTTGTTGAAGCATTGTTGGACAAGAGTCAGATAACAAAAAGATCTGTAGGTTAGTTAGTAGACCAATGTGTGTGGTTTGTCCTTCGTTCTCGAAGAGGACCATGACATCAGGAAGATGATGCCATATTTGGATTTAAGTGAGGGTGGGCTGTGCAGTCACCAGCCTCACTCTCTCCTCTGGAGCCATCTGGGTTTGGTGACAAGACCTAGATCAGGATGACTGGAGACGGCCCAGGATGCTGTGGGAGACCTTGGCCTCTTTAATGTCTTTAACTGGTCTCATTTTGAGCCTATTCAATCAGTGTAAGCTCAAGATGTCAGTAGTGTGATAGAATGCCTAACAAACATTTCACACTTTTAGGCTCTATGAATACAGACATTTTCAAACACATCTCAAGTATTGTATTCAGTTGTGGACACTACAAGGATCAGTTGAAGAAGGTGGGGATGTTTAATCGACAAAAAATAAGGATTAGAGGGAAACAGGGTAGCTTTTTCAATTATTCAAAGGGTCATCACTGGAAACAGATTCAAACTTGTATTTCCTAGGGGGGTGGTGTAGAAGGAGAAACAAATAGTCAAACAGTAGAAGTCACAGAGATGTAGATTTGGATTCAACACTTTCCAAGAGTTGGAGTTGTCCAAAAGTGAAAAGGTTACAAGTGAGTTTTCCATTACCAGGAATCTTCAAAAGGGCGGATGGATGACCCTTGTCAGGTTGTGTTAGGGTATCATTTTCAGGTGTGGGTTGGACTAAGTGAGGTCCCTTCTGACTCTGACCTGTGATTTTTGTGACTCAGTGATGCTGTAAAGATCGATCCCCTCATTTCCTAGAGGAGGAAACCAAGGCACAGAGTGGTTAAGTGACTCCTTTAGGTCACGCAACTAGTTAGTGTTAAAACTAGGACTAGAACTTAGGTTTTTTGACTCCCAGCCAAACGCTCTTTCATAGAACTTCTCCTATGATCTATCTGGCACCATTCAGGGCATCAGCACCAGCTGGAAGCTGATCCACCTAAGTTCTCAAGAAGCAACTTGAATCTGGGCCACCTTTCAGTTCTGTGCTATTTCTTGTATCTTGAGTCTTTAAGCTTTGGCAGTATCCCATGACTTTGAACTTCTTCGCAGTTAACCAAGTTCACCATCTCAACCTTTCAATATTGGTGTTCAGTAATCAGCCTGGTGACAGATTCAGTCTGGCCCTTTGGTTCATATAGCATGCTCTCATTGTACTATATAATATTCTGTCCTTGCCCCATCCTGGGTGAGGACTGCCCTTCCCTATTACAGAGTTCCTTAATTGTTGACCCAAGCCAGTCCCACTCCAGGTGGAACCCAAGAGCAGTTAGTAATTAAGTGACACTTTGATACCAACCTAAAATTGAGAAAAACAGAGACAACTGGAATTGGGCAGAGCTGAGGCAGAGAGCATTCTGAGAACAAGAAGTGAACTCAGAAACAGACAATAAGGTGAGAGGATGGAGAACTCATAGGAAACTTATCCCAGGGTCATCTCCCCTGATGCTTGGTAGAGCATTCATTGACTCCCAACAAGTTTCTGGAAGAAGCAGGTGGGTTTAACCACCTTGGTAAGTATCCAGTGAGTTTCTTATAGCTGCTTCTGATTACTGGTCCCCTCCAGCACTAAGTCCAAGATTGGTAAGCCTGTACCTTTGTGTATCACGTATGGATTATATTTCTTTATTCTTGGAACCTCTGTGAAAAAGCAAACAGACACTGCAGTATATGGGCAAGCAGCAAAGGAAAAGTGGCAGATAAAGGCCTAAGGCTCTAAACTTCTCAGGCCTTCAAGCATGAGGAACCAAAAAGTGGCAGAAAAAAAGAGTTCCAGCCTCAACAAGGCCTGGAGCCAGGGATCAATATAGTAAGCAATTTTTGACAAAGAAACCTGGCAGTTTTTACCTTGGGAAAGAATTGGAGGCGATCTGATTTCTTCAGAAATCGAGGGGCCCAACCCAAACAAATCCCTCACAAAATTTTGTGGCTCCCATGAGTCATGGGATCACAGGTCCAGAACTGAAAGGGGCATTCGATGACATGTAGTTGAACATCTTTCATTGTACAGATGAGGAAATGAGGCCCGTGGAAGTCATGGCTTGCCCAGCATCACGTAGGTAGTGAACTCCAATCAATCCATCTTTGTGCCAGGCACAGGAGACACAAGGCAAAAATCAAGGCTAGACCAGGGAGGATCTTATTTGATGATTGCATCCAGGTCCCCGGGGAAGGATTGCAATGCATATAGTAGATTTCTATTTTCAACTCTCCTGCCTTGCTGTTAAGTTCATTTTCTTCCTGATGGAGCCCAAATGCTTCTCAGTGTCCCCCAAATTTCACAACCTTGAAGTGAAGCCTTAGTTACAGCTCTCTTCCCTATTCCTCAGCTTGAAGCTAGAGAAGAGATATGGTGAGGCTTCCTCCAGCCCTGGTCTAAGCGTTGCCTTCATTCCTTTCTACCATCTGTCTCCATTGCTTCTCCTGACATCAGAAATTATTTTTAGATAAAGTTAAAAGTGAAAACTTTTTAATGTGACTCCAAACTCATTTGAAATATCCAAGCGCATGGGGTTCCATTGCTGTTAACCGAAGGAAATTGTGTTGCTCAGTTTCTTACTATTTCAAACCACATCCAGCTGTTGTTCAGCCAAGCTTAAATGGTGTTTGACAAGAGAACCAAAAATAAAAAAGGTACCAGGAGGCTCAGCGTGAAAGATTGCTAGAGATGAAACTCCCTTGCCCCTCGTTGCCTCTTCTAAAACTCTAGAATCCCCCACACAATCGAATGTGAGCTTGGAGGATAGAGGAGAGGGCATGTTACTCCCAATTACCCGGTTTCCCCCCATCCAGACCTTTCCAGTTTCTAGTAATCCAGAGCTTAACAAAACAATTCCCTTCTTGTATTAGAAGAATTAAGTTTGGAAATGCCTGAAGAGGAAAAATGTTTTGTGAAATTTGTCTAGACAAGGAAAACAATTATCAGCTGTGTCTATATGGCTTCTCAATGTAATGAAAGCAGAAACTGGCTAGTCCTTCGGCTGGATGGCTTCCAACAAACTGACTGTCAGCCATGGCACCTTTCAGATAGTCATATGAGGGACTGATGTTATTTCTGAGCTCTTATCTGGATGGTTTGCTTTCTTTTGGCGGAGCTTTCATACCATGGGCTTCTGAAAAGACTGGAGAATTTGAAGAAATGCTTTATTTTTGAAGAAATGCTTTAGTTTTTCTGTCCCTGCATGTTATTTTATCAGTATAGAAAACTTCTGTCATGGAAATTCCCTCTACCACTGCTGATCACCACCTGCTCTGCAACTTATGTGGCCTTAGAATGTCTCCAGGGGTGCTAAGGAGGGAAGTGACTTGCACAGGGTCACCCAGCCAGCATGTGGCAGAGCCAGCTTGAACCTGGGTCTTCTTGTCCCCATGGCCACCATACTCTGACACTTCTTGGTGTCCTAGGAAAACTCAGTTTGATTTCCCATTCCTTATCTTAAGGGGTATGGAAAGGGACAGGAGTCTGTGATTTCATTGGTGCTAAGAGCTCCCAATAAGAAGATTCCCTCTACCAAGATAGTTTGGCATCTTTTCTGCAACTTTTAAGTCTTAGAGAGTTGTCTAGACCACTGAGAAATACAGTGACTTGGTGAGGATGACACAGACAGATGTGTCCAAGGTAAGTCTCTCTACCCACTATGCTCTACGGGCTTGTTCCAGAGAGGACAAGCATGCTCATCTGTAATGTTAGTCCAATGCATGGCTACCACTGGAAATGAACTGAGTGCATCAGTGCCCTCATGCTAAATTTTAGTAGATGATCTGGGGCAGATTCCACGATGCCAAATTCGGTCCTACGTCATAGGGAAGATCTAATATATAAGAAACTCCACGTGAGTCTTGGTGAGGATCCCTTCCAGTCACGGAGGACCATGATTTGATCCCCACTGGGGAGGCATGACCACTTTGGGGAGATAGGTCAAGGTAGCATAAGAACACCGGCCTAGGGGAGAGAAGGCCTTCATTCTAATCTTGCTTCTTCCAATGATTGTGTGACCCCGAGCAAGTGATTCTGACTCTCTAGGCCTCAGTTGCCTCATTTATAAAAAAGAGTTGAGGGAAGAAAGAAATGGTCAAAATAATATCTAGTTCCTTTTAGTTCTAAAAAATTATCTGATCCTCGGAAACTGAGTGAACTCAGAAAATGTGGAAGATGAAATCTGTCTCTCTCCACCCCCCCCACTCCATACAAATGAAGCTCTTTTGGTGCCATCATCTGGCCATTTCATCTCATCTTCTGAAGAAAAGAGAAGAGGAAAGAGAACAGAAGAGAGAAGAGAAGAGAGCCCCAAGATAACAACAGGCATTATGGAAAATCTCTCTCAACTCCCAAGAAAGGGAAAATGGAGAAAAATATCCACAAGGCCCACTGGGAAAGTATTCATGATACCATGCCCTAGGCAGTTTCCGGGGGTGATAGGTCACAAAGAATGCTGGACATAATTGGAAGAGAATTAGGTTCGAGTCCTGGTCCGATGGCTTTCTAGCTGTATAAACTTGGACAAGGACATGACTTTGGACCTCAGTTTCGTAATTTATGAATTTGATGTGATCTCTAAGGTCCCTCCCATCTCTAACAGTCTGCAATTCCAAAATAGCCACCTGCTCCTCTGGGAGGCTGATAGGTGTCTGGGTGGGTCTCATCTTACACAGGTCTATAATTTCACTTCTTTTGAATTTAGGTGGAGGAGCAGAGCAAACTGAGAAATCAGTGACCACTAGAAAGCTGTAGTGAGGTCTTCTGTTTCTGGTGACTTTACAATGAGCCAAACTGCATTTTTGTTCTTAAACTGATTGTCTCTTCTGGATGCCACATTGTCTCTGGATTGGCTCCTCTGGATGCCACATTGTCTCTGGACTGTCTCTTCTGGATGCCACATTGTCTCTGGACTGTCTCTTCTGGATGCTACCTTGTCTCTGAATTGGCTCCTCTGGATGCTGCATTTTCTTGCTTTAGAGTGTGAACTTAAAGGGTTTGGGAAATTGGCGGCCAAAGAAAACCTTTAGTTTGTTAAGAGCCCTAAGAAGCTGGAGAATTGGGAGCTTCAGTCAGCTACTTGCATCTGGAAGAAGTGAAACAGGCAGGGTTGACTCATGCTTACCCCTTGGATCAGCCAACTGCTCTGGAACTACACAGACATTGCCCAAGGACCACCCTGGAAGTGACCTCTGTTTCCTTTAAAAATAGAAGATCCAGAGATTATAAAGGAGAGATCGTAAAGATTATAAAGACAACAAAAACATTTTTCTTCTCACTAATGTTGTAATTGGAGGCCCATGAAAGCCAAATATTATGTACACGGCATTCTCTCCCTCTCTCCACCTCTTCTCACCTCTTCTCACCTCTTTTCTCCTTCTCCTCTTTCCCTCTTCCCCTTTCATTCTCTCTTAACCTTTCTCCCCCTTCCATTCTCCCTCAACCACTCTCCCCCTCCCAAAAGGAGCAGAGCGTGTTGGATACAGTGCTAGGTTTGGAGTCAGGAAGGAGTTGTTCAGTCTTTTCAGTCATGTCTGACCCTTTGTGACCTTATTTCAGGTTTTCTTGGCAAAGATATTGGTCTTTTCCAACTCATTTTAGAGATGAGGAAACTGAGGCAAAATGAAGATGATCAGGCTTCCATTCTCACCTCTGATGCTTAAGTATCTACTTGACTGTGGGCAAGTTGCTTCTCCTCTCTGGGCTTCAGTTTCCTTACCTGTAAAATGATTAGATGGTTTCCAAGGTCCTTTCTAGCTCTAAATCTCTGATCCTGGAGATAAAGACCCCATTTGTGAAATGGGTCCATTGTGGTTTTCCAACAAGCTACCCTCCACATAAGCCATAAGCATATGCCTCAGCAGGCTTCACATATAAAGATCTGAGGGCTAGATTCTAACAGATTGAGTCAGTGTTGACATTTTCTGAAGCAGACAATGAAAAGGCCTGAAGGTCAGAACCAAATCCTGCTGCTCAGCTCTCCCAGGGCCTAACTTTGGGTGTCCCTGTCCTTTTGGAGTTGAGCAAATGACATATTGGAGAATGCCTAGAAAAGGGGGGGGCAGAGCAGATGATGAGAAGAGGAATGTGGAGAAACTGCATTTGTCAGTTTTGTCCCAAGAAAAGCAAAACTGTCAAAGTTTTTAATGATAATGGCTGAAAAGACATGATCAAACAGCGCCATCTACAGATGAGATTGTATATTGCAAAGGATGCAAACTGATGGAGCTCGTTTATATTGGAGCAAGGGTCCAGGGACCTATATTTCCTCAGGTGTTGTAGGTTATTTAGATTAAGGATCCTAGAGAAGGCCTGATGACTTTCCTGGGCCTGCCCAACTGTCTAGAGGTCATATTAGCATATGAGGGCAGATACTTAAAGGTCTTTTCTGAGACATCCCCAGGAAAGTAAAATGTATAGATAAGGGAATTAAGAAGGGCTGGAGAAGGCTGGTGAGAAAGCCTCTGGAGAAAGGCTGGAGGGGCTGAAATCCAGGAGCCCAGGCCCGTGGAGCATCCTGCTAGGGCCAGGTTCATGAAGCCATGTTGCAAGGTAGACAGAACCTATATTCTTGTGTGGCCAGGATCGTCACATTTTTAGAGGTGGGAATCTATTTAGAACTTAGAAGTCTATTATCTGACCTATCCCCAACATTGGTTTTTAAAGATGACCACAATAAGGCCCAGAAAGGGACAGAAACTTTGAGCTGGAATTCAAAGCCAGATGTAGTAGTAAGCAGTTTGTGTGAAAAGGACTTGGGGAAGAGACTAAGCATTTATATAGTACCTACTATGTGCGAGATGCAGTACTAAGCACTTGAATAGATAACATTTGTATAGTCCCCAGGATGTTCCAGGCACTGTGCTAAGTACTTGATAAATATTATCTTATTTGAGCCTCACAACAACTTTGGGAGGTAGGTACTATTCTGATTGCTGTTTTACAGTTCAGGAAACTGAGGCAAACAGAAGTTAAGTGACTTGCCCAGGGTCACCCAGCTAGTAAGTATCAGAGAAGAAATTTGAACTCAGGTCTTACTGACTCCAGGTCCCATACTCTATCCACTGTGCCATTTAGCTGCCTAAAACTTGTGGGGGGGGGGGGTATGTTGACAAGATCAGTATGAATTAACCGTGTGATGCTACAACAACTGTGAAGTTAGTCAGTCTTCAAGGTTTTATTAAATTCTTTCTGTGTGAAAGTACCATGCTAAGTGTTGGGGAAACAAGGAAAGGAAAAAAAGCCAGCCCCTGCTTTCGAGGAACTCAGGTTCTAATGAGGGAGACAGACAGCATGTAAATCACAAGGTGCCTACACAATACATACAGAGTGGATGAAAGTTAATCTCAGAGGGAAAGGATTGGTAGGTGGGTGGGGACAGGAAAGGAGAGGGAGCCTAGCACTCCTGGCATAGGGAACAATAGGTACAAAGGAATGGAGAAGGGAGAAGGGATGACATAGTCGGTAATAGTCAGTAGACATTTATTGAGCACCTGCTATGCCTGGCACTGTGCTAAGCACTGGGGTACAAATAAGAGAAAGAAAGAGGATTCCACCCCCTCAAGGAGCTTACAGTTTATTGGGGGAAGACAACATACAAAAGGAAGCTAGATAGGGGAAGGAGAGGTACCCCACAGGGGCCCTGGTGGAGAAGTGCCAAGTGGGTGAGAAATGAAATGTTGGAGGAACAGCAAGTTGGTCCATGTAGCTGGGTTAGAGCATGCATGGGGGGGGGGAGGTGTAAAGGCTGGGAAGGGAAGAAGGTGCCGACCTGTCAAGGCCTTTAAAGATCAAAGAGAATACTTTCTATTTGATCTTGGAGGTCATAGAAAGCCACTGGAGCCAGGGACACTAGTTCAAAGATGGTGTGGTAGTCTACACAAGAAATGATGAAGATTTGAACACAGGGCATGGCTGAATGGGAAGAAAGGGACATATATATGAGATGTTTCAAAGGTAGAAACGAAAAGGTTGGCAATGTGAAGAGTTGGGGATGACAGTGAGGCTGAAGGTGTGGGTGACTGAGGGGATGGCGGCAGCCTTGATAGTAATAGGAAAGTTTGGAAAGGGATAGGGTTTGAGGGAAAACACAGTGAGTTCTGTTTGGGATCCGTCGAGTTTGAAATGCTTACAGGATACTCAGTTTGAGGTGTCCCAGAGGCAGCTGGTGATGCGAGGTTAGGCCTGGCTAAATAGACCTAGGACTCATCTACAGAAACATGATCATTGAATCCAGAGAAATTCGGGAAGTCCGATAGTGAGATCTTAAATTGCATGAACTGATGTATAGAATTCAGAACAGAAGAGACAGTGCACCCAGCATTAGTCACAATGCAAATGGATTTCTATTCAGTTGTGGGTACCACATTTCAGGGCTTTCAACAAGCACATGTGTGTTCATAGGGAATAACCAGGATGACAAGAGGACTGGAAACCAAATCAGTTGAAGGAACTAAGAATGTTTAGGCTGAAGGAGGAGACAGCATAATGTAATAAACTCTGTGTTCAAATATCCGAAGGGCTGCCAAGTAGAAGAGGCACTAAGCTGAGGCCTGTGTCATCTCACGTGGCAGGACCTTCTAACGATTAGGGGACGAACATATACCTTTAGGAGGTAAAAACCAGAAAATAAAAAGGTCTCAGATGCCAAAATATTCACTTTTTGTGGGACCAAAAAACTAGAAGTGGAAGCGATTGCTCCTTGAAGAATGACTAAACAAGCCATGGTATATGGATGGTCTACTAATGGCCAAATCTCCATCCTCATCCATGTTGACCTCTCTGTAGCCTTTGACACTGTTGAAAACCTCATGCTCCCTTTTCCTCTCTAGGTGCACATGACGCTGATCTATCTCAGCTATCCTGCTGTCCTACAGCTCCTTTCAATCTTCTTTGCTGGATTTTCAACCTGGCCACTGCCACTAACAGAGTATATCCCCTGGGGTGCTGTCCTGCGCTTTCTTCTCTCTACAATCTTGCTCAGTGATCTTACAGCTCCCATGGATTTGGCTGTAATCTCTGTCTAAATAATTCTGTGATCTATGTATTTAGTGCTAAGTTCTCTCCAGTCCTGAGTCACCAACTGCCTCACAGACATCTTGAACTGGGTACGCCATAGACATCTCACACTCAGCGTGTCCAAAACAGAACTCATTACCTTTCACTTGAACCAGAGGTGTGCTAGTAAATGTTTAGCAACCAGGTCTCGGGGGCGGGTTGTACTACAACACATTTTAAAGTTTAATCTATATATTATTAACATTTTCTCCATCACAATTAACAACACAATATATCAAGCCTGATTCGTAGTTCTGCCGGTTTCTCAGGTGTAAATGCTCATAGTGAACATTTAATCATTGAGAACTGGTTTGATCCATATCTAGCATGCCTCTGCCTCAAACCTCCCCTCTTCTGAACTTACTCATTAATGTCAAGGACACATATATCCTCTTTGTCACCCAGACTCACAACCCCAGTGTCATCCTTGATTCCTTATTTGCAGTCCCCACCCATATCCAATCTCATCAGATCTTGTCATTTTCCCCTTCACAGTATCCATCATATATGTCCCCTTCTCTCTTTTCATAGAGCCCCCACCCTTGGTATGGGCCCTCCTCACTTTTGGTCTCCCTGACTCAGTCTCTCTCCACTCCAACTCGTTTTCCACTCAGCTGCTAACATGATTTTTCCTAAAATCTAGATCAGACTTTAGCAGCCACCTACTCAAACACCAGTGGCACCCTTTTACCTCCAGATTCAGATTTACAATCCTTTATGTGGCATTCGAATCTCTTTGTTAACTTGGCTCCTTCCAAGTTTCCTAGTATATATTCTTATACTCTCTACTTCATGCAGTCTACATCTCCCACCTCTGTACCTTTACCCTGGCTGTCCCTCATGCCTAGAATGCCATCCCCCTTCACTTCTGCTTCCTGAATTTCCTGACTTCTTTCAAGATTCAGGTCAAATCCCACCTTCTGTAGGAGGCCTTTCCTGGTCTCCTCTCCTCCCCTCTACTGATAGTGCCTTCTTTCTGAGATGATTTTCTATTTACACTTTGTGTTAGGTTTAGTTAGGTCATCGGTGTACATATATGTGTGTATTATTTTCCTCTTAATTTCTTTGATTACATTCTGGGATATCTAGGTTGGAAGACTGGTGAAAGACCCTATATTTGTGTTTAATTAGCTGTGTGCATGGATTTTTCCTCTCACCAGAATGCAATTTCTTTTAAGGTTAGCACTTTCTAAATTCTTGTTGAATTGAAATCCCATAGGGATCTCACTCACGGTATGGACTATCATTAGAACTTCTAAGTGACACTGTGTTTAAGCAGCAACATTCCACGTGTGGACAGTTAACATGATTCCCTGACACATTCAACAAGTGCAGAGATGGAACCAGAACCAGGCAGTGGTGCTAGCTTTGAGTTCAATATGCATCCCTACATAGGGAAAGCCAATGAACCAATGTAGATGTTCTCCTCGAAAGGGGGAAACCTGGGAGTTCTCTGCGTTGTGAACAGTGTGATATGGAAACCCAAAAAGCTAATGCAATCCTGGTCTGGACTGAGAGATTTAGTGTCCAGGACTGGGGAGGTGATGGTCCTGCTGTATTCTGCCATGGTCAAACCACAGATGGAGTCTTATGTTCAATTTGGGGAACCAAATTTTAGAAAGAAAAATTGGCAAATTAGCATACATTGTGAAGAAAGTCTCCAGGAGGGTTAGAAGGCTGGCAAGCAAGCAATATGAGGAAATGCTAAAGGAACTGGGCTCATTTAGGAGAAGAGATGCATTGTAGGAGATGCCATAGCTGTATTCAAATATTCAGAGGGCTGCCATGGCAGAGTCTTGAGACTTGTTCTCTTTGGGCCCAGGGGGCAGAACTAGGAACAGTGTAGGGCAGCTGTGGAGAGGCTGATTTAAGCTTGCAGTTTACGGAAACTTCGTAATGATTGCAGTCCTCCCAAAGTGGAATGGGCCACTTTGGCAGGGGCTGGGCTATCCTTCACTGGAGGTTTTCACAAAGAGCCTCAATGACTGCTTGTCGGGTAGGTGGTAGAGATGATTCTTGTTTGGAGATGGGTTAGACCAGACCAGGGGTTTTTAACCTGGTGTCCAGGGACCCCTAATGAGTCTGTTGATAGATTTCAGGGTGTCCGTGAACTTGGAAAAAAATTACATCTTTATTTTCACTAACTATCAGCTTCCTTTGTAATCCTCTACGTCAGGCGTGAGGGTGAGGAGGCTGCAGCCTTAAGGCCACAGGGTCCTCACCCCTGCTTCATGTTTTATTTTATGCATTTCTAAACCTGATTCTGAAAAGGACTCTACACAGGCTTCATTGGACTGCCCAAGGGCACACGACACCGCAAAGGTCCAGAAGCCTGGAACAGATGGTCTCTCAGGCCCCTTCTTGCTTCTTGCCACCATCACAAGCAACCTTCCTAACCTGCCATTGTTATAGTTAACAGAAAGCTCATGAGGTGAGAAGATTTTTCCATCTCCTTGATTACTTAAAACAGATTTGTGAACTACACCACAGGATTGGCAGAAAAAAATAGTCATTTCAGTTGAATTGGTCATAGAAGTTACACGGTGGTTACACCGTGTAAATGACTTTTTTCCCCATTCAGTTGTCCAGTTTGCCTAAAGATATCTGCAGCCAGCCCAGTGTCTGGGCTTTGTGGATTGAATGAATGTTTACCTGGACTGTTTACCTGGACTGTTTGCCTGGATTATCTCAGTCAAAAAAGTCAACCTGGTAACTGTGCAAACACAGGTGTTTGCTTATGTTGTCAATATGGCTATAACCTTTCTTAGGGCTGTTGAGTTCTGTTTGTTTTGATGTCAAAGATTTGGACTTTTGCTGATTGCCAAGATGTTATTGATCTGGTTACCTCTCAGTGATCTTTGCAGTTTTCCTGCTGGGCCAAGACAGTATTAGCAGTAGCCTTTCCCCTCTGGTTCCCCTCCCTTAGACACAAGAGAAACAACTTTCTTCATCTAATTCCAATTGTTTTAGTCCCACCTGGGCCTGGCTGCTTAAATGTCACCTCATCAAGCTAGGAAAATAGAATTTGGAGGCAAACTGCATTACTCTTCTAACACCCTACCTGTGGATGCTTGTGAGCCCTGAAAGGTTCATGTGCCCAGTAAGGTAGAGTACAGTACTCATGGATGATAGATGGGCAAGGAGGAGGACAAGGCCGATCTTCCAAATGGGCAGTGGGCTTCTGCCTACGTGGTATGACCCTATAGGTGTTGGAAATGATTCCCCTGACCAAAACATAACTTCCCATGACTTACTTGTTCACACTCCTTATCTTAAGCTACAGAATTGGAGGCAACATTATATAGCAGAAAGACCCTTGGAGCTGAAGTCCTGAATCCTGCCTCTGCTACTTACTAGCTATATGTTTGCTCCTCTGTAAAAGGAGGGAGTTGGAGTAGATGATTTCTCAAGTCCTTTCTCCCTCTAAGTCCTATGATATTATGAATGTCCGTATTAAATTCTAGATGCTGGTTTGGGAACACAAAGTAATTGCTTAGTCTTTACGTAATTACCATGTATCCAGCACTGTGCTAGGAGCTTTGGGGAAAAGAAAAGAAGGCTCTGTCACAGCATCTGATTTGAAAGAGGGCTACCCTTTATTATTTACGTTACATTACTTTTGGCACTGGAAAGGAGAGCATGAAAAGGAGGGCGGAGACAGGGTTAAATTCGCTGCCGCATTCAAGAATCACTCATTCTATCAGAGAAAGCCAAGTTTATTTGAACTCCACATGCCAGTTTCCAAATATCCCTTTGTGCCAATTGCATTGCAAAATTAAAAACCAGTGGGATGATTCACTTTCTATTATCATTCTGTGGAGATTCTTAAAAGTTTTCTTCACAACCAACAGTAAAAAGCCCATTGAAAGCAACACATATTCACAATCTGAAAATGAAATCTAATTTCACAACCTGAAAAGCTGTCCAAAAGAGACTTTCTCAATGGTTTATCCTGAATAATTTTATAGCTAAATGAAAGTTAGATTTTAAAGCGAAAATAGCCACTACCCAACTACACTTTTTTGTTTGATTAGACGTACATTCTAAACATTCCTTATTGGAACCTTACAAGACTGAAATTAGCAAAAACAACAACAGCAACGAAAAACAACTTCATATAAACTGACAGATGAAAGAAAACTGTAGGAACAATCGTGCACGTTGAATGTCGCCGTGTTTCCAAGTGATCACCTACCTTATGAAGCTTCTCATCATCTCGAATTTCAATCTTTTTATTTTTATATTTTTAGCAAACACACTCAGTTAACGGTTGATAATCACTGAGTTCCCAGGCATTTTTGAGGAGCCCATTACCCACTCTTTTTTGGTGGCTGGTGGCGATTTGAAGATGGAGCCACAGTTTGTATCAATGTGACAAATACTGGATTTTTTTAACGTGTGAGTTGTGTTTATGAAAGGACCCTAGCCACTTCTTGTTGCCAAATCGCATTTATAACTAAATATAAGGAAAGTCCAATTTCTGAGTAAGTCCTAGCAGACGGTGGGTGAAGAACTCGATTTTCATGAAGAAGGTAACATACTGTGATCAGCACAATAGCAATATGGGTGAACAGAAGAATTTTTAGTATTTCTTTGAGGCAGCATTGGAGTAAGAGAAGAATGCCTTGTTGGAATTTAGACAGATTTGAAAGTTCTTACTTTAGAGCTTCAGATGTTCAATCATAATATTTTAGGTAATCAGAGAATTTTTTTTTGGCAAGGGACAGGCCCACAGCATTTGCCAGTTCCAGAAGTTTTTTTTTAATTGAAAGCTGTTAATAATACTGTGGAGGTTTGGAAAACATGTTAAATAAAGCCTCTTTTGGGTATGACTGAAGGACACAGAAGTGGGCAGGGTCTTAAAGACCATTAAGTCATAGGATCATAGATTCAGACCTGGAAAGGACCTTAGAGGTCATGGAGACCAACCTCTTCATTTTATAGCTAAGGAAACTGAGGCCCAGACAGATTAAGTGACTTGCCCAAGGTCACAATGGTAGTACGTGGCAGATCCAGGATTTGACCCCAGGTCCTGTGACCCCAAGGCCAACACTCCTTTCTCTATTTTGTTTCACATCATAATATGTCCTGCCTCGGCCACTACCAAGTTTCATTAAACATTGAGCATTTTCATTCAGAAGCCTGAAATGTGGTTTATTGGATGGGGCTTTATATGAATCGAGTGTGACAACAGTTTTAGGTGGCTGTCATGTGTAATTCCTGCTTGGAAAATAAAGAAATTCTAAATTTAGTTTTGAGTCATATACTGAGTTCGATATGATTTGCCCACTTAGTAGCTAGCTCTAAACAAGGACAGCTGCTACTTCAAATGTGTTTGGTGTCCTCCTCTTCTCCTCCTACACTGCTTCATATGCTGGGAGTTTGCTTTGCTTTGCTATTTGCTGGATCTCCTTAGGGCAGTTTCACGACCACAACGCAAGCCCCAGCTCTTCCAATGTTAACAGGAACTTCCTGCAGAGAAAGAAATACACATGGATGTCACAGGGAATGGGTGCCAGTCTCTTTTGTGACATACATTTAGGAACTTGAAACCTAGAGAATGTAAGAGTTAGAAACGACACGGAAGGGTAGCTAGCTGAATCGATGTATATGGCACAGGAGAAAGCTAAGGCCCAGAGAAGGAGAGTCATCTGCCCTGAATCATTTAAAACTGAGAACG
The DNA here is from genome assembly GCA_028646595.1 of Phalanger gymnotis. NCBI lineage: Eukaryota > Metazoa > Chordata > Mammalia > Diprotodontia > Phalangeridae > Phalanger > Phalanger gymnotis. The sequence continues at coordinate 13,453,919 of CM053628.1, forward strand.
GTCTCTTGACCCTGTAGTATGGTGTTATTTCTGTTACACCTCTTGGAGTCTAAAGCATGAATCTCTGAGCCTCTGAGAGATGGTCTCTCCTACTATCCAAAGACAAATGTTTCAAGATCCTCAGCAAAATGGTTTCCTTATTTGTACCTCTTTAATGTATAACATTCAGAAAGTTCATCCTTGAGTCTCAGCTAAATCTCTCCTGCTTCACTAATGGTCTTCTTCCCTTTCTGCCATCTGTGCATGGGGCTGCCCCTCAGCAAGAATTTTCTGATCACCAACAGTTCCATATGGTGACCGGAGGGCTACTGAAATAAGAAATAAAACTTCTCTTCTCCATCATCTCAAACTCCTCTTGAAGCGGATAAGACTTCATGCTAAGGCTCTTTCTCTAGAGTGTTCCTGGTAAAATAAATTTACCTGGGGTGGGAATCTATGCATCGTTTAGTACAGGTTGCTACATTAGTATGAGAAGCAGCTTCTTTGTTCGGCATGGTTGGAATGGAGAGTGTATGAAGAGGTAATGTTCAAGAAACCTAGCAAGGAAGACTGGATTCTGATTGTGCTAAATGTCAAGCAAAGGAGTTGGTGTTTTATCCTGGATGTATTCTATTAGAGAGTTGTTGAAGCTCCTTGGGGTAGGGGAATGACATGGGGAGACTGATGCCGTAGGAAAAACTTATTTCATAACTCCATGGAAGACAGACTGGAGACGGGGAGAGACTGCAGGCAGAGACACCAGTTAGGAGGCCAATGTAATAACCAAGGAAGGAGGGTGGACAGCCTGAATTAGAGTGGTGGCTACATGTGTGCGAGTGGAAAGCATACCAGTGGTGACGTGGGGCTGCAACTGATCATATACGAGGGAGAAGGAGAAGGAAGAGTCAAAGATGATTCAAGTTGTGAATCTGCTGACTAGAATAATGGTGGGGCCCTTGACGGAAATAAGGTAGTTAAAATGGGGAGGGCTTGAGGGGATGTATGTTGAATTTGGAGTCACAGGACCTGTGCTCACATCCCAGCCCTGTCACTTACTACCTATGTTGACCTTGGGGAAGTCTCTTAACCTCTTCAGACATCAATTTCTTCATCTGAAAGATAAGAGGGTTGAACTATATGACCTCTGAAGTTTCTTCTATCTCACATGCCATCTCCTACAGGAAGCTGGACTGGATTCTGTCTCTAAATCTATGATATTAGGCATTCCTCATAGCAAATACATACCCAGGGCTTGCTTTCTTTCTTTTTTATTTTTAACTTTGCTATCTTTAGTTATTCAAAGGGTCGTCACATGGAATAGAGATTAGGTTTGTTATTTATCTTACTTGACCCAAATGGGCAGAACTAGGAAAAATGGTAGAAGTTATGGGGAACAAGTTTTCACCGTAAGCAATTAGGGTCATCCCCAAAAGAATGGACTGCCACAGGAAGATGTGCATTTCTTAACATTTTTGGTCTTTGAACAGAAACCGGTGGCTCATTTGTCAGAGATTTTATACAGAAGATTCATATTTCAGATGGATGCCCTCAGAAGGCTCTCTCTCTGCTCAAAGAGTCTCTGATTGTAACACATATCACAGATCCTAGAATCCTGCCTCCATCTTTGCACCCTGCTCAGGAGGTAACAGAATTCTGAAGAGGTTTTTTGTTTTTTTTAATGGTGGGAAGGTGCTCTGTATGTGAATGTTTCTATGATCTTACCTCTGTCCATTCATTATTTTGTGTATCATAGGACTCGACTGTGTTCAAATACGAATGTCCATCATATCCTCCCACTGCATATAAGCGATCCCCAAGGGTACAGATCCCGACAGCATCACGAGGGACACTTAAAGGTGCTACTGTTGTCCATGTGTCTGTTTTTGGGTCATACCTAAGAAATTTTAGAAGAAAAGTTGTGGAAAGGCAATCCAGTGGGAAGGCAGTTCAAAACAACCACCCACACACATATAAAATATACACATGTACTTGCACACATGGATAAACATACGTACATACAAACACACATACATATGTATATTATTTAAATACACAGGTACATCTCAAAACAAAGACTTAAACGTGTATTTCAGAACGTTCAATAGCTCTTCACAATAGACTATTTAACAGGCTGCATGTCTTCATTCAACCACTAGAGGACAATCCAAGCACGTTATAAAGCTAGAAAACATTTGCATGGTATCAAAAATGTCTTTGTTGGGACTCAGAGAGGAAGTCTTACAATTTCTAACAGCATCTCAGGAAGAAAACCTCCCCATCGACCATAATTATGCTTTTTGAGCAACTTAGGCTATGTTCTTTTTTTCTGATCAAAGTTATATATGAGGTGCCTATCCCTGCCTGTATAAGGGCTAAAATTGAGAATAGCGCAGAATGAAATCGCAAATTCTTCGGCTATCAGAGCACCTTGCATTCTAATACTGTTTGCAGGGGGTGGGGTGGGGGGGTGCATTGGTCGCACTCTTAGTTTGTCATTCTCCACTATATCTTTGTTTTTTTTTTTTTTCAGGGGCCCTAGATTTTTTTTTTTCCGTTTCATTCTGAAGTTAAATCCTTTTCCCTGAATCTTTTCTATCAATGGGATGGAAGAAAATCCAGTTATCCCCATTCACTGGAAAGCCTGAGGAATTCTTGTCCCAAGGCTTGGAGCATTTTCCTACTTTGTAGAGGACAATAAAATCAAAAAGGTAAAACCGATAAAATAATACACTCACCTTAACCCTTGTTTACAAGCCCCTCTGATTTTATTTCTGTCTACCGAAAAATGAAACGGTAAGTTTATTTTATTAAAGAGTAACGATTTTACTATATTCTACTGTACTTTAAAATTCAAGCTTCTTGTTAAGCACCTTATCGCTTCGATCACATTCTGATTTGTTCCACCTGTTTGTTTTTGAACATAATTGAAACATGTAATTTCTCTTTAATCTGATCTCAGGACAATTTGTATTCCTTTAATGAGCTTAACATGTTCCAATTTGGATCATATTTACCTTCATAAATGTATTATTTCTCCCAAAATGCACTAGTTGTAAGTTCCTTGAGGGCAGAGACTATGCCTTCTTGATCTTTGCATTTTCCCCCAAATCTGGCACAAGGCATTGCACAGAAGAGCCATTTTGTAAATGTTTGTGAGTGAGGGAATCAATGAAGGAATGAACAAAATTGTCTGTGCACTTAGGGTCTTTTAGATTGTACGGATTCAACTCTACATTAAAAGAAAATGGAAATATTTAATCACCGAACTTTTAGTACCATGTACTATGTTATATAGTACATGGTGACATTATTGAGTTGTCTGGCTGCATTCTCTATCCACACTGAATCCTCAGTTCAACCAAACTGGTATGATCAATTGCTGCGAAACTCATCTGCCTATGAGGATGGCCATATGCGTGAATAATAACTCATTTTAGGTAGATTTGTTTTTCTTAGCAGATTTGCTCTAAAAGATTCAGAATTTTGCATTTGTATCGTGACTAATAAAATCTGGCTAATGTCCACATTAGCCAGAGGGGCTGAGTAATGTCCAGTCTTCCAGGTTAAGCAAAGGACACATTTCAACAACATTACTACTACTAAAGACCTTCAGGAAAAATCATCAGCCCTGTATGCTTAGTAACAGGATGATTGCAAACCTAAAGAAATCCCTTTCCCTTTGCTCTTAGGTATTTGCTATGGTACCTACACTGGAGAGCTGAGCACGCTCTCAGGGAAAGCATGGTAAGCCAGAACTTGAGAGAACCAAGCTTCTGTTCCTCTTTCACCAATTACAGTGTGATTAGGGACATCCACGTAACTTTCTGCACCTCTTTTTTCCCAATGGAATGCCCCTCATCATCCTCACTCCTATCTCAATTCAAATCAGTTTTGGGTGGTGGTTTCGAACAACTGGATCCGAGGATCCTCCACAGTTTACAGGCCAATGAAAGTCTTGGCAAGAGCTAGCCATTTTGTCACATTCTTTGAACGTGTTTGGACCGTAGGTTTAACATTTTTTTTTCCTTTTTGTTGTTGTTTTTAAAGAGTAATTGCATGAAAGGGCGGCATGGTGAGTTAGGAAGTGCTAGGCTGTCAGTCCATGTGACCCAATGAGAGGATAGATGGGAAGCAGTCTGAAATCTGCGAAGTGCTATATAATGGCTAGCTAATAGTAGTAGTATTATTTAGGATTATTGTTATTAAGCAAAGTGTAACTGGAACAAACCATTGTCCTGGTCCTTCGACTCCTTATAGTCAAGTCACCCTGGGAGGAACAGTGTGCTCTGGGGATAGCCTGGTAGATTGGGAGGCTGAG
>CM053628.1:13458315-13476316 GCA_028646595.1 Phalanger gymnotis
GCTGCCTGAAACCCATATCCCGAGTGGGTGAGGATGCTGAGGCTGACAGTCTAGAGATTTGGAGGCATGGGGACAAGCACTGCGGCCTTACTGCCTCTCAGCAGATAATTGTTTAGGGTGAAATTCCCTGGTCTACACACAAAGGAGAATGCTTAGTTATGTGGATGGTTTATAGTGAAGTTTCGTCATAAAAGTAATAGGTTACCAATCTATCTGGTGCCTGGATGAGGTCAAGTTTACATCTCCTTTGTAAAGATGCAAAGCACTGATGGGGCCCTATTTTCTGGCTATGATCCTCCATAGATCTATGTGTCCTCTCAAAGACCCTGAGCCTCAGGTACCGCCTCAGGGCAATCTTCCACACACTTAGTGCCTTTACCACGGAACAAATATTTTCTACTATGAAGAAATTAATAAATCTTCCAAAGGGAACAACTTATATAATAATATATACGGATGAGGAAACTGAAGCAAACAGGGGTTAAGGGGCTTGCCCAAGGTCACACAGCTAGTCAGTGTCTGAGGCTGGATTCAAACTCAGATTTTCCCGATAGGCCTGGTGACCCATCCACCACCATAACACCTAACTGTCCCATATATTTGAATATACAGTGGGCCATGCCAGATCTCCCTAGGATAGACTCCAATGTTCCACTGGATCTACAATCCCATCAGTATGGGTACTCTCTCCAACAAGAGAGATATTACCTTATCTCTGCCTGACTATCCTATATAACTTTCACCCATGCCTTTGTCACAGCAGGTTTGCCCAACACACTGTAGGTCTTCCTCAAGCTCTTTTGACGTTATGCCTCTCTGGCTGTCCCTGGCTCTCACCATGTGAGCAGCCCATCTTCTTTATGCTCCTACATTTATTTGATGACATCCTTTATTTGACTTTCTCCTTCATTTTCAACTTGCTCCTACTTCCTAAAACACAGGCTCTGAGATTGGAGGCTGGAAGTGGCCTCAGAGATGATCTTGTTTATCTCCCTCCCAAGAGAGATGACAAACATGGAGAAGCTAGAGCATCATCCAGGCCATCCAGGTCAGACGGAGCAGAACCAGCATTGGAATCCAGTTCCTCTGGACTCTGTGTGCCACGTCCTTTGCACTATAGCACAGCCTCTCGTCCACATATCTACTTTTACTTGCTTTTGTGCATTAGGTGACTAGGTAAAGATCACAGTCTTCTGTCTACATTACTATGTCTCTGTCTTTCGGCAAAGAACTAAACGCCTCGGGATTTTTATGGTCTAAAATCAAATCCCTAGAAAACTCTCCTAAAATTCAAATCAATTTTACCTGTTTTGGAGATAAATCTGCTTAGGCTATATTACGGAAGGTAGGTGCCCGCCTGTTTTCCCAGACTCATCCAGGTCACTCTGAGTAAGTTTCATCTTTAAAGTAATTCTCCTTAATTCTACAAAAAAAGGAAACTCTTGCAATCGATATTTCATTGCTTCCAGACTCGTTGGATTTTCTCATTGTGGCTACTGCTTCACACGTCTGCATGTACTTGTAATGAGGCCTGTACTCAACATGCACGGAGATTCCCTGATTTCTTCCAGCTGACTCTGTGTGACCCAGCACTTAGGCCCTTAGGGGGAATGGACTTTTTAGACTGTTCAAGACTAAAAGGCTTTGTTGCTTTTTTACAATGCCCTTTTTTTGTGGAAACAGAATGAGAAGGGTTATTTTATTAGATAGCCAATAATCTGTGATTAACTCCCACACTCTCATAACCACCATATGGAGGAGAGCCCAGACAAAATCCGGGCCCCTCTCGCTTGTCACGTGACCTTGGATAATTCTTATTTTACTTCCGTGGGCTTAATTTCTTTTAAAATGAAGAGGCTGGCCTAGATGCTCTATAGGAATATTTTCCAACCCACACTAGACTATAAATTCTCTACTGTAACTCTGCCTACATGAGGGGTACTTCCTGGGTGCCTCAGGGTCACAGAGCAGGAGTCAGAAGTTAAGAAGGATAGAATACAGAGAGTTTGGAATGCTTTCGGTTTACCTGTGGTAGTAAAACGTGCTGGGGATTTGTCATGGACCAGCAATTAGGAAATGGTGATCCATGAGGCTCCAATCAGCCCTCACACTCCACAACTCTAAGCTGCTGTTCTCTTTGTTATGGAAATCGTACACATGAGGACCTGAAGGTGTTTATAATTTTGTTTGTTTTCTCGTGGAGAACTAAACAAGCCACAGACAAATTCTGCTAACCTCTGCTGATGGTCAGAAAGAGCGGTGTGGATCATTGCCACCCAACACTCAGGCCTGCAGGACATTCTTGGAAATCTCTATGGCCTTTGACGGTGGACTTTATTTTTGAAGCAGCCAAATGTCATTGTGAGCTAAGTTTGCTAAATAACGTCAGCAAGTGAATCTCAGGAATGATGACTGTGGTAGGAGTTCTGGGGGCGATGAGGAAGGGAAAGATCACGATGTGACTAGAGTGAGAAGACATGTAATATATGTGTGTGACTCTGGGTGTGGGCTGCTGGGGCTTCCGTGGCTCTGAAGGCAATTCCAGATGTGGTACTCCAAAATTCATAGCAATGACAGCCTCTTTGGGAGAAGTGTACTTACCCAACCCCTGGCAGGTGACTACTCTGAAGGACAAGGCTCATTCAATGGTCTGATAGGTTTGTAAAAAGAACAATCTGTACAGTTACACCTTATTAACTAATAGAGGACAAAGATCCTGTTTCCTACTGTTTCCCCAACAGTTCCTAGTTCAGTGCTTAGTATGAGCTAAGTAAAAATTTGTGTAATTAATTTAAAAAGAGGGAGGGGATAGAAGGAAAGGCAATAAAGAAAGAAGGAAGGAAGGAGGGAAGGAAGAAAGGAGGGAGAGAGGGAGAAAGGAAGGAAGGTGGGAGTAAGGGATGGAGGGAAGAAGGAAGGAAGGAAGGAAGGAAGGAAGGAAGGAAGGAAGGAAGGAAGGAAGGAAGGAAGGAAGGAAGAACGAAAAGAGGAAGGGAGGGAGGGAGGAACGGAGGGAGGAAGGAAGGGAGGGGAGGAAGGGAGGGGAGAAAGGGAGGGAGGGAGGAAGGAAGAGAGGAAGGAAGGGAGGAAGGGAGAGAGGAAGGAAAGGAGGGAAAGAAATTGAGGAAGCAATGGCAAGAAAGAAAAAGGGAGGGAAAGAGGGAAGAAGGAAGGACTACTGGAAGGGGAAGGAAGGAAGGGAACACGGAAGAGGGAAATAAGAGCAAGAAAAGGTACCTTTCCACACAATCAGAAAGCCGGGAGCAGTGGTTGGATGCAGGGGCATCATGCCCTCCGACAGCGTATAACAGGCCATTGTACGTCGCAACCCCAACGCCACCACGTCTCTTTGACATCGATGCACAGATGCTCCATTTGTTGGTGTGAGGGTCGAAACACTCCATAGACTTCAAACAAGAGCTTCCATCTCGTCCACCAACGGCATATAATCTAGAAAAGTAAAGAGAGAGGGAAAGAGAGAGAGAGGGAGAGACAGAGACAGAGAGAGACAGAGACAGAGACGGAGAGAGAGACTGTATAAGGCTCTCCATTTCTTAAGTAAGGAACCATGGAAAATTATTGAAATATTATAAATACAGACTCGAATTAATAGCAGCACTGAGTTTTGGAGTAGATAGAGCAGGTCATATGCTATGAACTGAGTCATATATTCAAGTCCTCTCCCATCCCCCAGCCAGTGCCTGAAATCCCACCATTAGAGTTATGTCTGTTTTGGTCCCTTCTTGAAGGATTTAAATTTTCAAGAACCATCATTTAAATGCCAATACTCTGCCTTCCTACAGATCAGTATTCTGGTGGGGGGGGGGGGAAATAGCCAAGGCAGAACCAGGAGAAGCATGCTCAAAAGAGAGGTGAAGGGCACTAAAGAAAAAACTTCACCTACTCCACAATTTTGCCTCCTGCTACCCCGGCCTGGCAGGATAGCCCAGCCTAGCAGGACAGCCCAGCTCGGGCTGGCAGGATAGCCCGGTCTGGCTGGCAGTATAGTCATTGCTACTTTGGAGAACTTCTTTCTCTTGTGGACCAGTGCCTGGGAAATATCAAGGCATGCATCTCTTCCTGGACATCATATTAATCTAATACAGAAACAACATGGCAGAGGGGCTAGAGCTCTGATCTTAGAGTTTGGATCCAGCCTCATATACTGGGAAAATCATGTAGTCATTCATTTGCTCATTTATCCAACAACCATTTTGCTAAGCACCTACTGTGCCAAGCAGAGTGCTAGGTTCCACGGACAAAGAGACAAAACCCAAACAGTCAAGGAGCTTATATTCTATTGGGAGAAACCTCATATACACAGACCATAAATACAAAATATCTACAAGGAAGGCCAAACTGGGACCACACACAAGCAGGACAGCTTTCAAAACTACTGGCTGACCTTAATACCGATTTTAAAAGAAAACCAATCAGTAGATACAGAAAACTGCAGTTTTATGTACAGGTCTCCTTTGACCTATACACGGAAATGAAAATGCCCATTTTATAGATTGTTAAGTTTGGAATAAAAATAAAATTTACAAATACAAAATATATACAAAGTAAATACAAAATGAGTGGGGAGGAGCAGGCCCCAATAAGTGGAATCATGAGGCGAGGCCTCATGTGGGGTGTGGCATGAGGGCTAAGCCTCAAAGGCAGCTGGGGACTCTAAAAGGGGGTGTGAGGGCATTCTGGATAAGGAGCTCAGCCTATGGAAAGGCATGGAAATGGGACACAGACTGTCATGTACAGGGGATAGCAAGTAGGCCAGTCCGGATGAGATGCAGAGAACATGAAGGAGCATATGTGAGAGGAAATATAATATCCATCCACCTATCTATCTATCTATCTATCTATCTATCTATCTATCTGTCTGTCTGTCTGTCTGTCTGTCTGTCTGTCTGTCTGTCTGTCTGTCTGTCTATCTATCTGTCTCTCTGTCTGTCTATCTATCCAGCTATCTATCTATCTAGCCATCCATCTATCCATGTATTTATGTATCTATATATCTATCTATTTGTATATCTATCCATGTATCCATCTATCCATCCATCTGTTTCTGTCTGTCTGTCTATGGCTGGAAAGTTAGGTTAGCATCACCTCGTATAGGGTTTTGAATATCAAACAGCAGACTGTGTGTGTGCGTGTGCGTGTGTGTGTGTTTTCCTGGAGGTGATAGGGAAGCACTGGAAATTATTGAGTAGGGGAGTGACACGGTCAAACCTGTGCTTATCAGAGGATAAACTGGAAAGGTGAGAGGTCTGAGACAGGGCAACTCATTAAGAAGCTAGGACAACAGTCCAGGCAAGAGGCCATAAGGGCCTGGGGAGCAGGGCACAATGGCTTTGAGAACCACGAGAGGGGGAAGGGGAATATATCCTAAGCATCTTGGAAACCTTAAAGTACTATATACATGTATATCATGTTACATATATACGTGTAACATTATAATAATAGAATTATTGTCACTTTTTCTGGGGACTTTAAAACACCAACCGCACAGAGAGGCGAGGGTGGGGTGGGGTACAGTGTCCACCTTGAAGCCCGGAAGTTCTGGGTCCAGGCCAGATCTCTGACCTGGGGTTGAGGAACCCTGCTACTCTCCGGACTGGCCACTGCAGAGAAGGCGTTGAGCTGCACTGGGAGGGGCGTCCGGCAGACGAAATTCCTCACTGGAACGCTTCTACCAATGAAATCACAGGCCCAGGGCCAGCCCTGTTCTTCCAACCCTGTCTCCTCCTTCCCACAGAGAGGTAATTAAAGAACTTCAAATTTGGGTTTCAACCTGGAAAATCCATTGACTTTGGTGATTTTACTATGAACTTTAAAATCCCACAGTTGATGGACAGACCTGTGAATTTAATTTTAACTTAATCCCACATCGACAAATAAAATAAATGCTTACTGAATCACAAAAGTCTTTAACTGGCCTTCATGCTGAGTTGAGAGCAACTGAAACACAGCGGCCAATGAGTCCGACTTGATGATCTCAGCATGTTCCTTCCTAGGCAGTAGATGATGTTACCAACCCCACTGGGTGACCATTCAAAAAAGAACTTTTGACTTGAGCCACTGTAGGGCTGAGACTCTCTCTTCTTGAACACAAACCCCTCATGTTTGTGCTGTGGAAGTCACCAAAGACAGAGCTTGGGCCAAAAGTTACAATGAGCCTGTGCCTCTACCATGCCCGCCAGCTCCTTGCCAAAGCCAGATGGGCGGCCATTAGCAGCACATGATTAGAGAAGGGCTGAAATGCAGCCACCAGCCTACCTCAGGTCCTTAAGTGAAAGTGGAGGCTCCAAAAGATTCCTAGTAAAGTGCACATGTTGCATTAGGCCACGAAGACCCAGGAAACTTTGAGCATGGGCTCACACCCAGACAAGGATTGTTATGGAGTAGGGATAGGTTTTGATTGGAGGTAGAGGTGAGAGGTCCTGGGAAAGTCAACCAAAATGGAACGTTAGGGGACACTATAAGGGGCATTTCCAAGAAGAGAGAGGAATTACTGAAAAAGAAGGCAGCCACGGCAGAGCTAGCAAAACCATGACTAGGAATGCTTTTGACTAGGGCAAGTGGCATGAGGTGCCTAAGAGTGTATGTGTGTGTGGGGGGTGTGTGTGTGTGTGTGTGCCTGTGCGTGTGCATGTGTGTATGTATGGGTGCGTGTAAGGACCCCACTGGTAGCTTCCTATGTTAACTAGTTGCAAAGCCTAACGGCAAATGAGGACAAGTATTATCAGCACCCTCTAACACCTTTTAAATTCTGTGATCTGGGGCAAAGCCCAGAACACCCTACCCTAGTTATGACTTTAAGAGCTGGTCTGGAGGCCCAGTGCTGATCTTGGCCCAATGGAGAAGCACAGATTGGGAAAGGAATGGGCAGATCACACAGGAAGTGATATGGTAAAAATAGGAACTGTTCTATAAATTGTTTAAGCAAACGTCTATTTCAAATAATTGTTCTTTCATAACGAAAATAGGTTCCTAGTATAATATCGCTTGCAGATAAGCAAGATGCTTCTTTCCTTAGGAGTGTGTCATTGGTGGCTCATATAAAGTATGCATATACTACATGACCCAAGAGGTAGTAAAGTAGGGTGGAAAGGGTGCTGGATTTGGACTCAACGAGGCCTGGCTTCACATCCTAACTCAGATACTTGCTAGCTTTATGAATTTGGTCACTTAACTTGTCTGAGCTTCATTTTACTCATCTGTGAAATGGGAATAATGATAGCATATGCCACAAAGGATTTTCATGAGGACCAATTGATTATTATGGCTGAAGTTAGGGTATTAAAAGCATATAGGGTACTAAAATTATGATTGGTGATGTTGCATAGTGGACAAAGCTCGGCTCAGACTCAGAAAGCTGTGGATTCAAGCCCTGACTCTGTGGTACTGGGCAAGTTACTTAACCTCTCAATTTCCACAGGCAATTCTCCAAAGACTAAGTCGCAAATTATTTGGTGATCTCCATTGGCAGACAGTTTCATCACAGGGGTCAGAGTAAAAATATATAAAAGATAACAAAATATATAAAAACACACGTACTGTACCATGAGGTCAACTTCACAAGGACCATAGGAAAATGTGCATTGATGATGCTACAGATTTTAAAATGCAATAGCAGTCGGCATTGATGTAATTTTCATCATTTTCCCATCAATTTTATTAGCATCTTGTTCTTTTTTGAGGGGGGCAGGCAGGGCAATTGGGGTTAAGTGACTTGCCCAAGGCCACAAAACTAGTCAGTGTGTCAAGTGTCTGAGGCCAGATTTGAACTCAGGTCCTCCCAACTCCAGGGCCAGAGCTCTACTCACCGTGCCACCTGGCTTCCTCTATTTTATTAGCATCTTAATAAAAATGTGGGCCTTGCAAAGCTCAGCTTCTTTAAAATTTGGAGAAAAAAATGAAAGAAAACAAAGATCTTGTTTAAAAGGTTGGGTATACCACATGCATGTGAGCTGGGAAGAGTTTCCTTACTTGCTGTTCAATGCTGCAACACCCACTGTGCTCCGAGGAGTTGACATGCTAGCAACATAATTCCACTGCCGTGCTTGAGGGTCCCATCTTTCTACAGTGTTAAGATAACTCCATCCATCATGGCCACCAACAGCATACATCGGTCCTTCAAGCATGGCCACCCCTAAAGGAGGAGAATGGTGTTAGGGCCTTCCCTAGATTCAGCATTTCCAATGATTGGTGTACCCCTTCTCAAGTAACAGCCAACTTTGAATCTTCTACTGATCTGAAGCTAAAGCTGTTCCCATAACTCCTGGGAGCCTTTAGGTATAATTAACGTTTCATGGAAAAGTATCATTGCTGAAACTGTGTGAAGCCAAGGAAGGTTGTAGAATTGCCTTTTCTGGAAATATCAATATGTAGGGGATGCTTTTTTTTTCTAGGACAATAAATTACATGGGAAAGGTGTTACAAAGGATGTCATCAAAGCAATGTATAATGGAAACAGATGGGCTGGTCCCATGGCGAGAGCAAGGGATAAACAGTAGATGTGGGCATCCTTGTAGGAAAGTGCCTCCTTCCCCCATCTGTTGGGTGGATCCCTGCAGCAAATTTACAGGAGGCTGTGAACAAGAATTGGCCCAGCTGGGCAGCAATGTCTGGGCCGTGCTTCCTGGAAGGAAGGAGTGGCCATTTGGGGCTATCACAGCTTCTTTGTAACCTCAGAGCTTAGATATGGCCTTGTCTGCAAGCCAGGTCTGCGTGAACTCATCTATGTTGTGAAGATCCATCTGAGAATGGGTCCTAGCAATGGTGGTTCTCTTTCCTTTTACACATTGTGAGTGCGAGCAAAAGAAGAAGGTATTGGGTTCACTGAGACACCTCGAGGGACAGGTAATTTTGCAGGCTTGGCTAGATTTCCCACATAGCTCCTTCTGATGGCCCCTTCCTGCACTGCTTCTCTTTACCACTCCAGGAATTAACAGTGTTGGTTTATTTGCTTCCTTCCTCCTTTATATAGTAATCAGTTTTGCTGGCAAACACTATCCCCTCATCTACATCCTCAATGACATTAATTAGGACATTTCTTTCATTCATTCTTGTTTCCTTCTAGCCCATGCTATATTTCCATAGAGAAACTGAGGTCTGAGTAATTAGTGTATTCTACGATTCAAGGAGCCAGTCAGGATGCTTCAGATCAAATCGAACTGTGCGGTATATATGGCAAAGAGTAGTAGTCCCTGAGTCAAGAGTTCCAGGTTCTAGTATTAATTTTGCTATTCATTCTGAGACTGTGGATAAGTCACTTCAGATGTCTTGGCCTCCTCTGTAGGATGGGGTAGGTTAGATCCCCCTGCCAATAACTGAGGAGGAAAGCTTCAGCAGGCAGCGACCCTGGGGGAAGCCCTTGGTCGCATGAGAGGCCAAGCGAGATCACTGAAAACATGATGGAAGGGCATGGGAGAAACAATGACCTGAGACTGTTTCTCCCCCTCTCACTATATAGGACAACGTGGGACCAGAAAAACTCTACAAGAGGTTCACTGCAGCTCAAACATTCTAGAATTTTTCCTCACTGGGAGGCTTCTCCCCTTGAATTGCTGTCTTAGCTCTTTATCGTTGCTCCCACTTATGGACAAAACCCTGTGATTGTGTGATTTTCTGTCCTGATAAATTAACTTTTCATTGGGTTCTTCCTCAGGTAATTATTTAAGTTAGAAGTGCTCAGACTAGGTAATGACTAACTTTTGGTTTAATGGATAATTACATGCCTGATAAGCAAAAATATTTAGTCAGGCAATATATCTGAATAGGACGAAGATAAAGTTTCGTATATTCTGAAAGAGTAAATCAATGACACATTGTTCTTTCTATAGTGCAGACAGAGAGGGAACCTCTTTCTAGGGAAGGCATGGTAGAGCTAGCCTTGTGATCACCACCATCAGGCTCAGTGCTAATACTGCCTTAAAAAGCCCTCCTCCTAATGAGTAACACTACTGGTAAAGCCTGAATATAATGGCATTAGCCTATGACTTATGTTTGAGGAGACAGGCTCTGACCTGTGGCGTACATGAAAATAGTAAATGAGGAGAAAAGCAACCTATAAGGGAGAAAAACAAGAAATTGTCAAGTGTGGTAGAGTGCAAAGATCACTCATTGGACTTGGAGTTAAATGACCTGAGTTTGAGGCCTAACTCTCCTACATGTTGTGTGCCTTTAGGCTGGTCTGGTGGCTAAAGAGCTAGATTCGCTCTTTCTCTAGGTGTCAGTTTCTCCATCTGTAAAACGTGTGGGTCAGACTACACGATCGTTAAAGGGATTCGATATCTTATTTGACATCTTTTGTTTCTTAATCCTAAACCATATTTTCCAACATATTTTTAATTTCGCCATCTTCTCCCATGCCCAGTTCTGTACTGAAGTCACCTTCCTTTAAATAAGATTTCTATCACAAGCTTCCATTATATAAATGAGCCATTTCCCAAGATGTACTAAACAAGTTGCTTTGCAATGATTATGAAAATAAAAGTTCTGATAGAGCACAGCCACTAGGTTTACAAAAGCCTCAGGCTTGTATATTTGGAATAAAAAATCACCTTATGGTCACTGTGTGGTTTTGCATTTAATGCTTTTCTGTGGTCCTGATGGACATAGCAAGCTCATGGTCCCAGAATGAAGAAACATATGCTGGAAAATAGCCAGTTAAATGCTTCTTCTACTCCCTCCCAGGCCTAAGGATGTGGGTCCACATCCCAGCAGTCCAGAAAAAAGTTTCCCTTCCCGGAAATTCTGGGCAGGCTGAGGCAGTTATCAGAATGACTATGGCTTTTGTCCCATCCAGACTTGTACTGGAGTGGAATCAAAGCCACCCCATTTATCCCCACCTTCCTGTGTGTGGGGTGAGGGGTGAGGATAACTCAGGGTTCCTTCCAACTGCAGCAATTTGCCTCAATATGTACTGGTCTCATTTTGCATTCTAGCAGCTTTGCTGAAATGCAGATTGGTCCATATGGGGAAGGGAACAAGGTAACATTCACCTAGAGATAACTTCCTTACCCCACCTACCTTTTTTTTCCCATGATAGACTTCTGAAATTCATTGATTTTCGTTGTGTCAAGTCTGTCAGTATGCCCCTCCTCAAAGTGTCCATTGGGAAATGGAATGAATAATGATGATGTTAGCACACAAGGCCAACGACTATGTTCTAGGCAAACTGCGGAATGTTCCATCTTGTTTTTGCTGTACACAGTACTTGGTTGGGTAGGGGAGAGATATTATTTGATCTCCCTCCACTAAAATCCTATTACAATACCTTATCATGATATGGAGGTGATCTTGGGTTTTTGAGAAGCAGTGTGACAGTGAGCCTGGTTCAGAATCAAGAAAACCCGGGTTCAAGTCCCATCTCTGACACATACTGGCTGCGTGACTGTGGTTAAATCAAGTCAAGTCAACAAGCATTCATTAAGCACCTACTATGTGCTAAGTCACTTTATCTCTAAAACTCTAGGCAACTCTGTGTAACCCTCTAGGTTACATAGTAGGTGCAGTTTTACTACATCAGCAGAGGCAGTTGTCTCACCAAGAATTCTGTCTATCAGTGAAATCCTAGATCTGGAAAAAAAATAGCCAAACTTTTCTTGAGGGAGAAATTAGTTGCCCCCTCCATTAAAGTCCTTTTCTAGTAGCTGGTCTATGCCAAAGGAGCATAAGCTCTATAGGGTCCTAAGCAAGTTGGAAAGGCTTCTAGCATAGGCCTAGTGATAGACCACGTGTGTCCACTGTCTAGGGACCAGGCTTGTTAAATTCAGAGATCTTCAGCACCAGGTCAGCCACCAAGTGTTGACTTACTTTAGGTCAGACAACTCACAAGGTATAGAGGGGTTGTGATCTACAGTGGAGAAGGGAATGCCAACGCCCCAGAAATTACAGATTCTTAAACTTGTCATTCGTTATTTGATTCATGACCTGCCCAAGTTCTTGTAATGACTAGCAGCATCATGGCCAGGCTCTACTGTATGCTCATTCCTGTTTTCTGGATAAAATAGATAGACCACACTTAGTGTATTTAACTTACCCAAACCGTGTCTATGAGTTGACATGGGAGGCATAATGCACCAGATTTTGGTCACTGGATTAAAACATTCCACAGTGTTCGAAGTTTTTAGACCATCTCTTCCACCCACAATATAGAGCTTGTTGTCAATGACCGCAACTCCAAACTGCAACCGTCGACCATTCATGGTACCAACTTGTATCCAACTGTTTGTACGAAGGTCATATTTTTCAATTGTGGTGGTGCCTGTTCAAAGAAGAGCCTCATAACTATCGCTTATGTTTCAAGAATGGAATTTATACATTTTCCCCTACGATGACTACATAGCATACAATTTCTCATTCTGTAATAGAAATCTAAGAAACCAAAGTTAATTACTCCAACCTACGGGAGGGTTCTGGGGAAGCTCCAGTCCAGGCAGAACTAGAAACAACAAGTCTGGCAGAATATACCCAATGTCCTGTCAGCAGCTCAGCCACAAGGGTTCCTAGCATCCTGGCATATGTGCCTAGTTGGTAGAGCTTCACAGACGCTAATAGAATGCCACTGACCAGCTGGCAAAAATCACAGGGGCTGAACTTCTAGGGAGAGTCGGAAGGAAATTTTCCCTTATTTCTGACTCTTGGTCAGTGCTTTCTCCCCTGTTCCAGCATGCTCTTGGCAGCTCAGGAATTCTTTTAGACTGCTGCTTTAAATATTAGTTGCTTCAAGTCTGTCAATATGTCCCAGTAACAGCAACATTGTGTGACAACCAACTATGGATGAGCTCTTCTCAGCAATACAATGGTCCAAGGCGATTCCTAAAGACTCATGATGGAAAATGTGATCCACATCCAGAGAAAGAACTGATGGATCCTGAATGTCAATTACTTTATTTTTTTCCCCTTTTGGTCGGTTTCTTCTTTCACAACAATGACTAATACGGAAATATGTTTTATATGATTGCATGTATATAACCTATATCAAATTATTTACCATAGGAAGAGGAGAGGAGAGGGAGGGAGGGAGAAAAATTTGGAATTCTATATTTTATAAATACAAATATTAAACATGACTAACGTGGAAATGTTTAACATGATTGTACATGTGTAACCTGTATCAGATTGCTTGCTGTTTTGGGGAGGGGGAAATGGAAAGGAGGGAGGGACTTAAAATCTTACAAAAATGAATGTTGAAACTAACTTTACATGTAATTGAAAAAATAAAATATCAAGTACAAAAATGAATGTTAAAAAACGTCTTTATACACAATTGGAAAAAATAAAATACTATTTAAAAATAGGTCATGCCAAACCAAAAATATATGTCCTTCCTCAAAGTTTCCATTGGGAAATGGAACCAGTAATGATGATGTTAGGATGCCAGACTAACAACTATGTTCTACACAAACTATGGAATCTTAAGTTATCTGCATTTTATGGTGAAAAGGACGCCAAACTTGAAGCGTGAGGAGTGAGTTCGAGCCCTGCTCTATTGTTTATTAACTGTGTAATTGCATCTCTCTAGATTTTGTAACATGAAGGTAATAATCCCTGTATTTCTGGCATTCCAAGCTTGTTCTGAGTACCATGGAAATATGAGCTAGGAGTAATACAGCGGCTACATACTTCAGTAATCTCCCACAGAACTCATGTTCTCCTCTTTGCCAAGGGACTCTCTTCTTGGTATGTGAATCTGGGTGTCTCGTCAGGGCAGAGGCAGGAATCTGGGAATGGCTACTGATTTGGGCCATGGTTGTGCGGTCCCAGTAGTGTTCTCAGGAGGACTGGGTTTGCTCCCAGATATCCCGATGGACAACACTGGGAGGGCAGGTCAGATGCTCCATTGAGGGGACCCTAACCATAGAACTAACAAGCATAGGCTGCCTGTGATGAGCACAGGGCTATAGGTTAGTACCTAACTACTCAAGTCAACAAATATTTATTAGGCATCTGCTGTGGACAAGGCATTGTGCCAAGCCCTAGGGAAACAAAGGCAAAAAGGAAATTGTCTCTCAAGGGGCTTACAGTCTGCTGGGGGAAACAGAGAGAAGTAAATAAGAAATATGTAGAAAGGCATTGTGGAGGGGCAGTACAAACAAGTTGGGGCTCAGCATTCCAGGAAGTGGAGGTGGAGAAAAGTGAGCACTCTGGGGATGAGAGACAGCCTGTGCAAAGACAGAAGCAAGAGGCACAGCGCCACATTCAGGGGACAGCGAGTGGGCCATTTAGGCTGAAACCTAGAGTGCATAAGAGGGAGAACTGGGGAATTCGTCTGAGAAGATGGACTGGAGAAGCCACATTAGAAAGGACATTAAAACCCAAACAGAGGAGTTAGTATTTGATTCTGGAAGCAGTAGGAGGGCCGCAGGGCAGTTCTTGCTGCTGAGGCTTACAAAAAGGTTCATTAGCACCTACTGATCCTCTGGGAAATGCGTATTCAGTCCAAATTTTAAGCCCTAATTAAGGGGTTTTGCCCATACTGAGTCACTGAAAGCCCACTAAGCTAAATCAGTGCCTTGCACACAGTAGGCCTCTAATAAGATTTGTTCAATCGAATTACAAATATACTGTACAACCAGAACCTATGGCTAAAGATATACCCTTCCGTTAACATTTTAATGACCTCTGCCTATTTAGTGCAGGGATTTATGGGCTGCTTTATGTCTTAAAGACAAATAATTAGTGAGCCAGGACGAAAATTTGAGATCAAAGGGACCTCCAGTGTTGGTCCTCCCCCTGACCCATGACTATTTTGCAAGGGTTCTAATTAGGAGGGTAGAGTTCTGAGGCATTTAGTCCTTTATATACTAATAGAGGGCTCCTTTCTTCTCATTTACTAAGCTACAGCCATTGAGTGCCATAGAAAATTGTACTGCTCCCTGCCAGGCATTCAAGTCGGCCCTGATCTTTTGTCAGTAAAAGCTAATTTAGAATCTTGTGCCATGAGATGTGGAATGAGCTACCTTGGGAAGGAGTGGGCTCTGTGACCCTCTGGGAGGTCTTCAGGAGACCTCAGAGGCCATAAGGTACAATAGAGACTTTTTTCATTTAATTTTTAATTAGCAAACATTTCTTTTCTCTCTCTTCCATTTCCCCCAATTTTTGAATTACATTTATTTTTTTTCCATGGACAAAATCTGCTTTCTCTTCCCCTCCCTCCCCATTAAAAGTAGAGAACTCTTGTAACAAATATGCATAATGGAAGAAAACAAATTCCTGAATCTGTCACTTCTCATTATGCACCCTGCGCCCATCACCTCTGTCAGGAAGTGGGAAGCATGTTTCATCATTGGTCTTCTGGAATTCTGGTTGGTTGTGTTGATTCAGGTTTGGATGTCTCTTAAAAAGGTGTTTTCTCCTTACAGTGGTATCCAGCTTGAATGAGATTATCTCTACTACAGAATATCAAATAAGGAGGGTTCCCAGCCTTGGCTCTGATACCTTCAGTGAAGGGGAAAGCACTCCCTCCTAAAGCAGGGCATTCCAGGTGGCATTGCTAAGGTTTTCCTGACATAAGGTGGAAATTATCCTCTAAACGACGCCCACCCACTCCTCCTAGCTCTGCCCTTCCAGTGCCCATATGATAATCTCACGAGCACTTGAAGACAGCCAATGGTGTGCAGGTAAATGCTTCGGGAAAAAGAGTGTGTGCACGCTGCTCTCCTTAGTTAATCTTCATTATTAGCACGATTGCCAATTGGCAAGGGACCTGCTTCAGCACATTCCTGAAGCTAGCCATCATTCCCCCCCGAGTCTAGATTGTCCACGAATTCAAGTCAAGTTCATCGGCCTATAGTTCGCAGGCTTTGGTCTCTTCTCTTTTCGGAAAATTAGGACATCTGCTCTTCTCCATTTCTGTGCTCTATGATCTTTCAAAGAACAATGATAGAAACTCCACAAGCAGGCTCCTCCTGACTAACAAGAAAAAAGTGCTTTGTGTTACCGTTAGCTTTCCTCCACAGCCTCAAGGAAAGTATGCTGTGCTACTGATGCTATGCTTCTAGCCTCAGGCCGTGGTTCCATGTTCTTTCTATTACCTGCCCTTGCTTCCCTCTTTTCTACGTGTCTTTTAAAAAAATCTGAGTTAGTCCTTTTTTGCAGAGTTGGGGAACACTGCATATACTGGCAGACTTGGTGATATGTTGGTTACGTAATAATTTATATAGCACGTTGAGGTTTGTAAAGCACTTTGTACATATTATCCCATTTGACCCCCCCCCCCAAATGCCCTGTCCGATGGAGGTGTTCTTATTATCCTCATTTCATAGATGAGAAACTGAGGCCGAGAGAGGTTAGTTAAGTGACTTGTTCTGGGGCAGACGACTAAGTGTCTGAGGCCGCGTTTTAACTCTGGTCCTCTTTACTAAGTCCAAGGCTCTATTTTGCCAGCTCGTCGCATGGGACTGTGTCTCTTCTTGTTTATTCTCTGTTACAAGGAGGAGGATTGGGGGAGGGAGAAAGAGATATTGGGAAATGGAGGTGATGTAAAAACAAGCTATCAATACATTTTTAAAAAGTTAAATATTAAACTTCATCAGTCTATTTAGGTAACTCCCCCTCTTCTGCCTCAACAGAACTGGTTCTCTCTGTATATTTAGAATTTCATTCTTAGGAGCTTCCCATCCCATTTCCCCTAAAAAGTATAAAGTTGTGTTTAGGCTTGCCATCCCACTTCCCCTAGAAAGTATAAAGTTGCGAGCAGGCTTGCCATTCTACTTCCCCTAGAAAGTATAAAGTTGTGTTCAGGGCAGCCTACCGATTCTTTCTCTGAGCTCTCTGAAATTTATTTCCCTAAAACTTAGGAGGGGCATGAGAGTAGGTCCAGGTTGTCTTTCCTCCTCTATCATATTTTTTTAAAAAAAATTATTTTTAATATTTATTCATTTTTTAGTTCCAAATTCTCTTCTTCCCTCCAGCCCTTCCCCCATCCATTGAGAAGGCTAGCAATATGACAGCCATCCCACATGTGAAGTCATGCAAAACATTTTTCCATATTAACCATATTGCAAAACAAAACAAAACAAAAAACCCAAGAAAAACAAAGAAAGGAAAAACAAATGCTTCAATGTGCATGCAGAGTTCCGCACTTCTCTCTCTCTGGGGGTGGACTTCATTTTTCATCATGGGTCCTTTGAAACTCTCCCAAATTCTAAAATGGAGTAGTCATGTCCTCCTGAGATTCCCAATATTTGCAGCCCAGCCACCGAGTCATCCTGAACAGTGAGACTAAGATTCATAGTAAAAGTTCTCCTTTTGGCTTTTCTATATTTTAAAGGACTAATTTGTGGTTAAGGCAAGTCAAGAAGAGATTAGCTTCTCTCTTTTAGCTGAGAGCTCCAGGAGAGAAGTCTGAGTAATTAAAGCCCCCATCACCACAGTACCGATGAGTCAATCAAAAGCACTTAATGCTTCCTTAAGCATGTCCTCCATTTCCTGGGCAGTGCTGACTTAGGAGCGGAGCTGTGACTTAAAGAAAGAGGGCAGCAATCCCTGGCCTCAAGGAGCTTTCGAAGAAGGCAGCATGTGGGAGGGGGAAAAGAGACACAGAGAGAGAGAGAGAGAGAGACGGACAGACAGACAGACAGATGGACGGACAGACAGATACACGCTATAGATGCGCCAATGTAAAATAGGACAAAGGGCTGGGGCGGAACCAGGAAAGGCCTTTTACAGAACGTGCCATTTGAGCTGATTCTTGAAGGAAGCCAGGGCTTCTAAGAGACAGGTGAGGAAAGAGGTTGATCCAGACATGGAGGACCACCAACATAAGGGCAAAAAGAAAGGCATGTATGAGGAATGGCTGACGGGCCAGGATGGCTGCACTCCAGGGTTCGCGAAGAAGAGGAATATCTTAGAATACCTAAATGATAAGAAGGTGTGCCCTTGGGAACACTTAAAATGCAAAACAGAGGAGTTTATATTTGATCCTAGGGGTAACAGGGAACCACTGGAGTTAAGTGAGTAACTTATCCAGATTTGTACTTTAAGAAAATCT
>CM053628.1:13476816-13499721 GCA_028646595.1 Phalanger gymnotis
GAATTTGGAACTCAAGGTTTTAAAAAAAATAGATGTTCAAAAGTAAAAAAGTTTTTTTTTTCATGCACTTAGAAAATAAGATGCACAGGCAATGGGGCATTGAGATTTATCTTGCCCTACGAGAAAGAAAGGGAAAGGGAGATGGGAGGGGAATGGGGTGATGGAGGGGAGGGCAGACTGGGGAACAGGGCAACCAGAGTGTACGCCATCTTGGAGTGGCGGGGGGAGGAAATGGGGAGAAAATTTGTAATTCAAACGCCTGTGAAAATCAATGCTGAAAACCAAACATGTTAAAAATAAATTAAAATTAAAAAAGAAAAAAAAAAGAAAATCTCTTCGGCAGCTGTGTGCAGAATGCTTTGGAGCGGGGAGAATCTTGAGGCGAGGAATCCAATTAGAAGGCTAGTGCAAGAGTCCAGGAGTGGGGTGTTGTGCGAGCCTGAAATAAGGTGGCAGTTGGCTGTGTGACCGGAGAGAAGGGGACATACTGGAGAGATGTTATGGAGAGAGAAACAACAAGCTTTGGCAACTGACTGAATGTGGGGGGTGGGTGAGAGTGAGAATCTGAGGCTAACATCAAGGTGGTAAACTTGGCAGACTGGAAGGATGAGGGAACCCTTGAGTCAAAGGGAATTTCAGAAGAGAGACAGGTTGAGACCTGTTGAGCTTGAGATGCCTATAAGACACCCCCAGTGTGAGATGTCTAACTGGTGACATAGGCCTAGAACTAAAAAGAGAGACTAAGTCTGGGTATAGAGATCTGGCAATCATCTCCATAGTGATGATCGCTGAACCCATGGGAGCCCCCATGACCCCTTATCCATGTCCATTCCCTCTCCCCACTTTGTCCAGGTGCTCTATCAGAAGCTCAGCTCATAATGTCGCTTCTATTTCTACCTGCATTAATCTTAACCCAAATTGTCCTTTTCTTTGTTCAAGAGTATCCTCCTCCCTCCCCTGTTGGGGCTCAGACATTTCCTTACATGAGTATTTCTTCTTACTATCATCATGTTACCTACTCACCCTCTTTATCTATTGTTTCAAACAATCCATTTTAATCAGTTGATTTTTAAAAAACATCGCCTGTTTTCTCATTTGGAGTTTCCCTGACCTCCCTTGCTATTTGCTTGTCTCTCCTTTTCCCAGTCTGCTTCTTCTGCCTAATTATTTCGATGAGTGAAATTTCCCAGAATGTCAATTTAATTCATCATGAAGGGTGGGGGGAGAATGAAAATGATTAAGAATATGAGGATCTTACTGTTATACTGAAAATAGCATAAAAGAACATTACCTAGGAAAAGTCTAGTTGCTAGTTCTTCCACAGCTTTAAAAATCCCCCCACCTCAGTAATCATCGTCAATGTAGAGGAAAAAATGTGTCTTACGCTTCTCACTTGTGACATTTGGGACTAGTAGACGGCTCCATAACTAGGATGGGTAAGTGGCACTTTGCCCCAGGGTGCCCAATTTAGAGGGTGCTGGTAGCACTTGCGGCCCTTCAGAAACAACATCGCTTAGCATCTAATCAGCAAGAATAATTAGTTAAAGCAAGAAGCCTCATGTCAGCATCCTAGAGCTTCTGTTTTCCTGCATGGAGCGGGTGATGTCCATTCTCCCTCCCCCCCCACACCCCCTGCAATGAGGTCCCACCTGGTGACACTTTCTCTGGGAATGCTTTGTGCGGCTTGCCTCAGAAATAGACAGTCCTAATGATGACTTTGCAGTTGAGGGAACGTAACCCATTCTGAATATCTGTCTATACTTCTGCCCATTAACATGCCTGTCAACACTTCTGCTTGTGGCTTGAGCCTATCTGTGTTAGAGCTGGCTCCTGAAATCTGGCTCCTTCTCTGACCTCTTGTGATGGAGGCTATTCAAGAAAACACACCTCTAATTAGAAATGCCTGGGATCTCTCTTGTTTTGGGGATGTATTTCAGAATTGCCATCAGGAGAAGAGCTGCAAACCCTTACAAAAAATTGCTCCCCCATTCACCTTTAAACCTCTCCTCAGCCCTGATTTTCTGGCTGATTTGTTTAAAAAAAAACAACCCTGTTTTCCCCAGGACACTTGCAGCTTAGAATACATCTGTTTTAGCAGTTTCCCTGATCTGTTTTTAAAAGAAATCCAAACGCTTTCATATTACCCTATATCCTGCCCCTTCCCTGGTTACCCCTTATCTTTTCTTCATTCTGAAAATGTGCACCAGCTACATACTATGGGCCAAGCACTGAAGGCTTGACCTATTTTCACAATTTTTCATGTGGACACTGTAACAATACAAAGCCTGTGAAATGTTTTAAAAAAGCTAAGTAAAAGACTCACTAATAGGAAATCCAGATGTTCATTAAAGAGTCTTGTAAAACTGATTTGGGAAAGAGCAGAAATCAGGAACTATGATTCTTTTTGTAGCAAATGTTTTATAAAAATATATGTTCAGCTGTCAGTAGTTGACAAGGCAATGCTCTGAAAGCCGGTCCCATTCTGCTCTAATCAGGCCATGCTTTCCCCTCCCCTGGCCCCTCCTCCATAGCTTCACATTCATTTACTCGAAGTAATAGTAGTTACAAGAGACCTGGAAGGGCACTTAGAAGATTATCTCATTCACATATATGCCCATTTTAGAAATGAAGAAACTGAGCCCCCTCCATGCCCACCAAAGGAAGCGACTTGCCCAAGGTCAAACAGTTAACTAGTTCAAAGGCTAGAACTAGAAGCCAGATCTGTTGACTCTGAATCCAGAGCTCTTCCACTCCACTTTGTTCACTTTTGAAGGGATTGTGGTCTTGGGCTTCACTGGCAGCCAAGGCAGACTTCTAGCAAAGTGGGTGGCCCTCCTGGAGTAAATTCATGGAAAACACGGAGGAGAGTTTCACAGACATGGATGAGTGTGATCTATATTGCCCTATTCAAGTAATGATGCTAACAGCTCTCTTTCGACTGTCAAGTAAAAACGGTAATAGTTCTTATGCATCGAGTCTTTGAAAGCACTTTACATGCAATCTCCCATTTGAGGTAGCTATGAGTTCAGTGAGGCGGGTGGTCTTATTATCTCCAATTTCAAAAATAGGCAACCTCAGACAGGCAAGGCTCAGACAGGTTAGGTGACTTACCCATTGTCACACAGCTACTAAGTGTCAGAGGCAGGACTGGAAGCCTGTCTTCTTCATCCCCTGTCTAGCTCCCTCAACTACCCCCAGGCTTTCTCTTCTTTCTCCTTTGAAACTCAGGATATCGGCACTAGTATTTTAAATTGACTGTTTGTTGTTCAGTCATTTTTCAGTTGTGTCTGCCCCTTCGTGACCCCATTTGGGGTTTTCTTGGCAAAGATACTGAAGTAGCTTGCCATTTTCTTCTCCAGCTTATTTTACAGATGAGGAAACTGGGGCAAACAGGGTGAAGTTACGTCTCCAGGGTCACATAGCTAGGAAGTGTCTGAGGTTGAATTTGAAATCAGGAAGATGAATCTTCCTGATTCCAGGCCTGGTGCTCTAACCACTGCACCACCTAGCTGCCCCTTTTTTATGGAATACTCAACCTAATAAAGAAGGAAATGGCAAACCACTTCGGAATCTTTGGACACAACTGGAAATGACTCAGCAACAAGAACGACAACTCAACCTAAACACTGCACAAAGAACTGGCTGAAACACTATTCTTATTTCCCCTCTATGGTGAAATGGAATCGGACTGCAAGTTGCTGAGTGACCCCTTACTAGAGCATCCCCTTCACCTCTTCTCTGAAGACCGAGAGCTTCATGGAGTAATCGTACGGGGTTTGGGAAGAATTCCATTTCCAAGCTTTGTGGTCAACTGGCATGTTTCTTAGGAAGCGGCCCAATTTCTAGTAACATCGATAACATTAGGAAGAGAGGATTTCTGACACCAGAAATCCCTTCTGGATGCTTCGACATACACAGGAAGAGTCGCTTGATGCAGAAAGTGGTGAAGTGGGTGCATTTGGATGGGTACCACAGTGAATGTGTCATCACCTCCCCAACTGGCTACTAAAAAAGGAGATAATCCAGCCAGGTTTTCCTCACTAGTATAATAACACTAGCTCACAGTCAGTTAGTCAGTCAATAAACATTCATTAAACACCTACTATGTGCTGGACACTGTACTAAGTAATGGAGATACAAGAAAGGTGACAGACAGCCCCTGCTGTCAAAGAGCTCACAGCCTAATTGGGGGAGACAATATGCAGCTATGTACAAACAAGGTAGAAACAGGATGACGTTTGAGGAGCACTTTAAGTTTGGCAAAGGCCTTTTACTGTCATGATCTCATTTGGGCCTCACATTGACCTTGTGAACATAGGTACTATTATCTTCATTTTACATAGGAGCAAACCAAGGCTTCAAAAGGTGCACTGAAGCGCCCAGGATGTCTGAGGAGGGATTTGAACTCAGCTCTGAGACCAGGGCTCTGGCCACTATACTCTGCCATTTCTCTAGCTTAAGAACATCTGAATCCCAGGGAAACTTCCTCGTGTGCAAAACGAGGTGGCTTTCAAAGGGCCTTTCTCCTTCTAAGGTTCTCTGACCTTACTGGAAGCAGAGGTGTCCAGGATCAGAAGGGGCGGCTGCCCAGGCAGTGGCAAGAGAGGCCCAGGGGGTGCCAGGACTCAGCCACATGTGGTGCTTCCTTCAGTCCTCCCATGCAGGCCCCCCTCCCCCGAGGCAGAGCAGCTCATTGACGAATAGGTTTTTCCTGCCTCGAAGGTTAACTTTGCCCCTCTGTGATTTCCACCCATTGTTCCCAGTGTGGCCCTCAAGTCTGACCCACCTCCCACATGACAATCGCTCAAATACTTAACA
This sequence comes from Phalanger gymnotis, assembly GCA_028646595.1. Taxonomy (NCBI): domain Eukaryota; kingdom Metazoa; phylum Chordata; class Mammalia; order Diprotodontia; family Phalangeridae; genus Phalanger; species Phalanger gymnotis. Next base: position 13,481,635 of record CM053628.1, read on the forward strand.
AGGGCTTCCTGTTCTCCCTCCCCTCACCCCCACACTCTTAAGTCCAGCCTCTGAGGCCAGAGTCAGACCAATTCTTCTTTTCAAATATCTGAAAACAGCAATCAGGCCCACCCCATCCCTGCCCAGCTTTCTCTTCTCCGGGCTAACCATCCCTAGTCCCTTCATCCAAACCTCACAGGACAGACTCAAGATCCTTCATCATTTTTATTACTTTCTTCTGGGTGCTTTCCAGCTTATCCTTCTTAAAATGGGATGCCCTGATAGGATCAGACCAGGACAGAGTAGAACAGAACTACCATTTCCTTATTCCTCTCAATACAGCTCAACTTTACTTATAAAAGCATTCTAGAATGCTTTATCATACTACTGACTCATACTGAGCTTATGGTCCACTAGAACCCTGAGATCTTTTTCAGACGAATTGCTGCCTCCCTCAGGAATATCACCTACTTCACAGGATTGTTGTGAAGACTAAATGAGATGACATTTGTAAAGCACTTTGCAAATCTTAAAGCACTATATAAATGCTAACTACTGTTATTAAATAGGGCTAGGTACCAGATCTGTGATTTCCTTGTTATAGAGACCTCTCAGGTACAGAAACCCCCTGTATCTATGAAGGTCACCACCTTCTCTGCAACTTCAACAATCTTTAAGAGTTGCCTAGAGCCCTGAGAATGCTCTAGAGAATTGCTTCCAGTCAAAGAATCAGCACGTGTCAGAGGTTAGACATGAGGCCAGGTCTTCCTCGCCTCCAGGCCTGCCCTGTGTCCACTATGCCATTAAGGCCCCTTTTACTATTATTGTTATTATTTGAGTTTTTGAAATGAGTCTAAGACTTTAATGTCTTCTTTCAGAATTTAGGTTTCTTAAGAGTTTGCCTGTTCAAATCTTTTGGGTTCAGACACTAGCTGTGCGACCCTGGGCAACTCACTTAACCTCAGCTTCAATTTCCTCAACTGTAACCTTCCTAAAGCCTTTTGAGGGCTTCCATCTGGGACTCGATGGCAAATCTTGAGTGATTGCTAGAACCTTTTGGTTACATCTTGGAACCTCCGGCACAGCAGAAAGAACCCCACCCCCCCCAGATTTGGAGCTTGAGGGCTTGAGTTCAAATCCCAGCTTTGTTACTACGTGTATACATCGATCTAGCTACCTAACCTCTCTGGGCTTCAGTTTCCCCTCCGTAAAATGAGGGATTTGGAGTTGATCGGGGATTCTTCCATTTTGTGTCCTGGGCCTTTTTGGCAGTTTGTAAACGCATTTTCCGAAACAGGTTTTTAAATACATAAAATGAAATACTTTACATTACAAAGGAAATCAGTGTCAATGAAATACAGTTCTCCAAATATTTTTTTTTTAAAACCAAACTCCTGGCCCTAGAAAAAGAACCCTGGGACTAGATGATTTCTAAGATCTCTTCAAGTTCTAGAACAAAAATAGAACATGAACACCAAAGGCAAATCTTTGCATTTTTGAAAGGGTGCTTCAGGCATATTTGTATTAAAGTGGGGTTTTGGGGGAGAAAAAGGTACATAATAGCCTCAATTTTATAAAGGAGAACAAAAGAACTGTGATCACTGTAATCATGAGAATAAAAGCTCCCTGAGGACAGTGACTGTTTCCCTTGCCACAGGTCAGGTCTTATTGAATGTTTGGTGAACTAACCGTTCCAGTGACCAATCCTGTCTTCTGAGGCCTGACAATGAAGATGCCTCCCACCCCTCCCCGTGGAGTACAGGTAGGGAAAGAGATATATATTATCAGGCAGAGCCTGTGGGTTGGTTTGTTTTACTTAGATTACAAGGGAGGGTTCAGGGGGAGCAAGGGAAGAAATGAGGGTGATGTAAAAAGGGGCAAAAATAAAACATTTTAAAAAAAGAAACAAAAGTACCATTTTATTCCCTTTCGTCCCTCCAACAGGAGTTTTGTTCCTCAGACTTAAATCACAGTTTTGAGAGAGTCATTTTTTCCATCTGCCCCAGTTACCTTTGGTGGCATCCATGCCTCCCACTGCATACAGGGCCCCCACTGTAGATTTTCTTGGCTTGGTCCGAGGACTTTGCATCATGGACCTTCTTTCTGGCAAGAGATGATACTTCATAGCTTCCATTAGGAGCTTCTGACACTCCAGGTCATGCACGAACATGGTACTATTCTCGAGATCAGCCAGTAACTGAAAAACATTAATGTATGATATGAGACCTTCTCTAAAATCCTCCTCAGATGCCCCCTTGGGCATCTCACCGAATTTACCAATGGAGCACAAGCCCTGGAAGGGCCTACCAAGGTGAAAAGACTTAAAGATATGGACCTGGATGTGGGCTGTCATCCAAAAACCTGCCTAGATTTTGATTACGAGCAATTCACAAAGACTGTCTACTATGGAAGTGTGGAGGGGCGCAATCTTTGTCCATGGAGGAAGTCTCCATACACAGGAAATCACAGATATTTTGAAGTATCAAAGTCTAACACATGAATTAAAATAGAGGAGGAGGAGAAGAGCACCAGACTTAAACCATAAGCAGGAAGAGACGTGAGCTCCAGTTCCACTTCTTTTGAGGGGTACTTCATTTTTATTTATTTTACCGTGCTAAGTCTTTGCACCGTAGTGATTTAGAAATACAAATGGTGTGCACTTTAAATATTGTGCACTTGACCTCTTTGCAACTTTGAGGAAATCTCTTCCCTACTATGGGCTTCTATTCTTCAAAATAAGCCCCAGTCTCTCTTCATGCTCTAGCCCTTCATTACCAGTTGTGCTAGAGACATCTCAAATTCAATATGTCCCAAACTGAACTTATTTCTTTCCTTCCAAAGCCTCCACTACTCCAAACTTAACGATTCCCGTTGAAGGCATGGCCATCCTGCTAGTATCTCGGGTTTGTGACCTTGGCCTTCTCCTCGACTCCTCATGCTCCGTCACCCCACGAGTCCTATCGGTCTTAACATCTCTCGTGGCTGACTTTCTTTCCACTCGCCCTCATCATCTCTCGCCTACATTACTGCTTTCAGCTCCTAAGTGGTCACCCTGCCTTAAGTGTCTCCCCACTCCAGTCCATCCTCTACTCAGCTGCCATTTTGGCAGCTCATCCTTAAATGGGAATCTGACTTTGTGATTCCTCTAGTGGCCCCCCTTTGTTTCTAGGATAAATAGAAACTCTTCTGTTTGTCTTTTAAAGCCATAAATAACCTGGCTCTAATGCAGCTTTCTAATCTTATTATACATCACTCACCCTCCTGTGATCCAGCCAAAGTAACCATCTCTGTTCCTCACTTAGGACACTCCCTCTCAGTCTTCTGCTTTTATGTCTTTCCGCTGGCCAGCCCTGTGCCTGGAACGCACACCCTCCTTGCCTCTGCCTCATGGAGTCTTCGTCTTCTTTAAGACCCGTCTGAAGCACCATCTCCCGTATGTAGCCTTTGCTGATCCCCTTGGCTGCTAGTGCCCGCCCTCTCAAAGGGCTTTGTGTTTAACTGTTTTCTCCATATGTATTGGATCCACTTTACATTTATACTCCATATGTTATTATATATACTCGGTGTCTCCCTACTAGAATGTAATCTAGTTATAAGACAGGATTGTTTTATTTGTTGGACTTGTCATCTCTGCATCCTGCACAGTGCTTGGCAATAAGAGGCCCTGAGGAAATGCTTGCTGATTGACTCTCTGATTGAATTAAGAGGTTTACCAAAGATGTTTTGTCCTCTTGTGAATGTGCCTGAGGGGCTTTGCACTGCAAAGGTCCTGGGCTTGGTCCTCAGGCTGGTTTAGATTTTGGGTGGCAGGAGGGCAGTCACAGTCTCTCTTAACCCCATATGCACTGTCCCTGGATAGACCCTTACAAGCCAACAGGCACATCTCTAGGGAATCAAATCAGGACCCAATTAAATTAAGGGAGAACATGGAGCTCTTAGCAACACAAAACGCTATATTAACAGTCGTTTGTTTTTCAAATTCGCTATAATGTTTGTGGGAGAAAATAATATTTATTTTTTAACTTCTTAAAGGAGGTTGCTAGTCTACCAAGTCCCAGGTGTGATATCATATGTAACAGTGATGGATGACTCAGGTTTACCATGTAGAGAGGTATATGTATGCATATACACACATGTCTACATATAATGCACACATATACATAATGTGTGTGGGGGGTAGACACAGAGCCCTTATTCCTCTAGTATTGATCATTTACATGCTAAAGAGGAAAATTTCTCATGGTTTATCAACAACCATGTACTTGTAAAACAGAAATGCACTCAAGTATCTGCTATAACACTGAAGAATTCATAAGTCAGATCAAGAAGCATTTATTGAGCTCCTACCATATGCCAAGCACTGGAATAAAAAACGATTAAAAAAACCATGGTCTTTCCTCTCAAGGATCTTAAAGTCTAATGGAGGAGACAACATGAAAATAACAGTGTGCAAACAAAATACAGATGAGATAAACTGAGGGTAACCGCAGAGGGAAGGCACGAGCATTAAGGGGGACTGGGAAGAGGTACTGGAGAAGGTGGGACTTTAGCTGAGGCTTGAATGAGGCCAGAGAATCCAGGAGGCATAGATGAGAATGGAGAGCATTCTAAGTGTGGGAGACAGTCACGGACAATGCCTGGAGTTGGGAGATGGACTGTCTATTGCAAGGAACCAGACAGAGACCAGTGGATTACAGAGAAGGGGGGGAGAGCGGTGAGTGGGGGAGGCAGAGTAAGGTGTAGGAAGGGGCCAAGTGAGAAAGGGCTTTATAAGCCAAACAGAGGATTTTATATTAGATTGGAGGGAAAAGGGAGCCCCTGGACTTTTACAGCATAATGGGCTTGCATTTTTAGAAGATCAGCTTGAGAATGAGTGAGAGCATTCTTAAATACTCTCTAAAGGAGAGGGCTTGTTCGATTGGTTTTGGGCAAGTGAGGCCCAAAGAACCTCCTAACAGAATCACTTCATCAGAAGGCACAGAGATTTGTGGCCATGACAATCATCTCTCAATCCCAACCTAGCTCCTAAACTGGTCTGGGCAGGATTATCATTCTAGGTGACGGTGGATAGGATGTTGGACTTGAAGTTGGGAAGACCTGGGTTCAAATCCTACTTCATGCACTTTATTATCAGTGTGATTTTAGGCAAGTTACTTAGCTTCTCTGTGCCTCTGTTTCCTCCACTATATATGGAGATAATACTAGCACCTGCTACACAGGTTATTGTGGGGATCAGATGAGCTAACACATGGCAAGTGCTCTGCCGACGTTAAAGCATGATAGAAAGGACTACTCTCCAGGCCTCTAGCTTCTCTGGGCCTCACTGCTAAGGCTTCTCCTCAATTCCTTACCTAGATGGTAGGCAGCAGCAGGAGACAGAAATGGAATTCTAGGCAGTCTGTTTTGCTACCCTCTGAAACTGTTGAGGCAGGAAACTGAAATGTGATGTGCTAAATGAAATTTGAGGATTATCTGTGAATTGCTTTCCTCCATGGTACCTTTCTTTATCAGTACTGCATCTAAGTAACAGCTGGATGTAGCTTTTGAGGGACTTAATTCATAGGATCATAGAATTTCCGAATTAGAAGCAACTTCAGCATCCAGACAGTATCTACATAAGGTTCCCCTCTACAAGATGCCTGCTACATAGTGACCTTCTGCTTGATGGCCTCCACCGAGTACAGGGGTAGAGAAATGGCCAAATCTCTGTTTAACTTTTCAATAGCCCTGATTCTAGGACTTTTGCCTCACATCAATTCTAATGCTTTGCAACTTGCATCCATTGTCCCTAGTTCTCCCCTGTAAAACTAGACAGAACAATTCTAATGCCCTTTCCAGGTAAAACCCCCTCAAATCCCTGGAAGATGTGTTGCCTGAAGTCTCTTCTTTTCCAGGATAAACATCCCCAGTTCCTTCCACTTATCCCCACGTGGCATCTCAAGGCCCTTTATCATCCCATGATGCTCTTCCAGACTCTTTCCAGCTTATTAATATCCTTCCTAAAATGTCATGCCTAGAACTGAACACAGAACTCTTGATATGAGCCAAGTAGGATGGAATATCGAGCAATGATACTGCTTTGCTACCACCCCAGGCCTGGACACTTCTGCACTTTGACCTCTCTGTGATGTCATTGATGTAGGTCCTCTCTCCAGTGTGGCAGAGCACAACCCATTCACATACTTTTCATCGTGTGACCTTTGATCAGGTCCTTGGATAAATCTCCCATAGGCTGTTGATCTACCACGTCAGGAGCTTTTTCTCTAGATTTCTTGACATTGGGTGGGCGCTAATGAGACACATAGGCTTTTCATCAGTTAAACCTCACTCTTTTTCTGCTCGTGTAGCTCTCTGATGTCATCCTTTACGCTGCTTTTCCTGTGTGATTCCTCAAGGATAATGTGTTGCTGCCTACTCACACCCACCATGAATCGCTCCATTGCCCTTCACATGACTCATAACTTTAATTTTTCAGAAACTGTGCTATTCCATGACTCACTGCCATACAACTTCACTTAAAGAATAATATTAAAAAGCTGGGCTTTTCTTTCAGCTGGAAGCTTAGGGACATTAAAAGCATCGCATGATTCCCTAGAGACAACCCAGCTACTCTCCTCCTTCTATTCAATTCTGGAGCCACTTCACTGTTCATCCACACTGTCCATCAAAGATATAGTTATGCGGATAAACTGGCTTTGTAGGGTATCCATCCAACCATGTACCATAATAATCTAGACCATAGGCTTTCTTTATCCATTTAGTTTTTTTTTTAATGTGGATGGTTAAGTTGAGTGATTTTGAATCTTTGTTCAGGAGGCTCTTCAATATTCTGGTTCTAGATGTAATAAGCAAAATGTCATTTGCAAACATGAGCCTGTAGAAGACCTTATCATCTACAGAAAGTCCTCCTTCATTTTGTTCTGAACTGGATATCCTCCATGAGAGTAGCAAACACCTTTGGCAAGCATCTAGTTTTGTTTTATGTCTCATTTTATATTAGTAATCGGAGGGTTGGGAAAGAGGTTATCTCTATTCTTTAATCTTTAAAAGAATCTGGGATGACTTTGCCCATGTGCACTACATGGGCAAAACTGGAGGAAGACCTCTAAGGCAGCATTTTATTTTACCAAATCACATGCTTCCACAGTCAACAAGCAATGTGCACAGTGGGATCTTATATTCTCTACAACTTTCAGTCAATTGTAATTGACTGAATTTATTTTCAGGTTGTCTTGGGCTGGAAATTTGTTTCACTCTGTTATTTTGTGGGTTCTACTGCTCTAGAATTTGTTCAGTCATTTTTACAGGTATTTGGAGGGGTTTGGGGGAGAGCTCAAGAAGTCCCTGCTTTTACTCTGCCATCTTGGCTCCGCCCCTGAATTTATTTTCTACAAATTATATTCTCTACAATTATATTCCCTATAAACTTTCAGTCAGTGTGATTGTAAAGACTGTTGTAGAATATAATTTGTCAAAGCTTTCCTCCTCCTTCCTTACATCTTCACCAACAATGCCCATTCTCTGTGTGCAGCAGTCTATTCTCATAAAGATTTTATAGAGATGGGAAAGCAGGCCTATGGGGCAGGACTTACTGATACCATTGCAATTTCCTTTTTTGTGTTTGTGTTTGGTTTTCTCTCAACTTTGTGTTATATTCAGTTAGTCAATAAGTTTTTATTAAGTACCCACCATGTACCAGGCCCTGTCCTAAGCACTGGCAATATAAAAAAGGCCAAAGATAGGCCCTTCTCTCTTGGAGCTTATAATCTAATAGGGGAGATCACACAAACATACGTGTCTAAACAAACTCTATATAAGACAAATTGGAGACAGTCAACAGAGAAAAAGCACAAGCATTGTGGGGGAATCAAGAAAGGCTTCCTGTCAAAGACAGGATTTTAGCTCAGACCTGAAGGAAGCCAAGAAGCAAAGATGAAGAGGGAGAGCATTCCAGGCATAGGGGACAGCCAGTGAAAATGCCCAAAGTTGGGGGATTTGAGTGTCTAGTGTGAGGAACAGCAAAGAACTTGGTGTCATTGAATCATAGAGTATATGTAACATGTAAGAGGACTGAAGAGTAGGAATGGGGCAATTTATGGAAGGCTTTAAAAGCCAAAGAAAGGATTTTTTTGATTTGATCCTGGAAGCAACTGGGGGCTACTGAAGTTGTCTGAACTGGAGATGGGGGGGAGGGAGGCGACATGGTCCAACTTGCACTTTAAGATCAATTTGACAACTGAGTGGAAGCTGACCTGGAGTGGGGACAGACTTGAAGCAGGGAGACAGGGGGACAAACTAGCACACCTGATAATTGGTAGCCTTGATAACTGATTCTTTAAATCCCCCCGCTATTTTGTCAGTTCTTGCACAGACCTCTTTTGTGTCCATTTTGTCTAATCTAACTGTGCTTCTCTTTATTTAGTATCATTTCTACTTCCGGAGGGTTCTATTATATAACTGTGATGGTAGAATCCAAATGTGGGTGTTCCACTGTCATTAATGGAAAAAAGAGTTCGTTAGAGAAATCTTGACATATTTTTTATATTTTTCATCTGTTTGTTGAACTTCCATTTTTATCCTTAGATGCTCTTGTGATTATCTGGCTTAAATGGACCTCTTGTCAAACTTTCCACACGTTTATTTTTTTTCTCCATGGCTAGTAGCTATTTTATGAGGTTGTACTGCGTATCCATCTACTCATATATATTGCCCTTAGAAGTATCAAATTTGCTGCCTGTTGGATTCCCTAGTCCATCACTAACCAGATTAAAATGTAATTGGGAAATGTTTAACAAAATAAATAAAAACAAAATGCAACACAGATAATGCTAATTTGTGGTTTTCTAAGTCAACAGCTGGTAGAAATCCACTTCTATTTGAGCTTGACACCACTGTATGCTTCTATTGTCCCCTCCATAACATCTTACAAATGCATTTATTTTGTATTTTAAACCAGATTTCTCCTGGCTCCATATCTCTTTGCTTGACAATAAGATCAAATGTTTGCCAGCTGAGGCAGTTTCTAGGTTAATTGTGGCAAGTGATTTATACCAGGTAAATGTGCCTAAGTAAAAGCGAGAGTCTGTGTTAATTGCTGTCATTTTATCCACTTCCCATTTAATTTCTCATCAACTATTTTAAAAAATAGGTCAGGTTAGAGGTATTTCAATTATGTACCATATCTTTTCATTTCTATTCTTTCAACTAATTTGGAATTAATTTTAATTTTTATTCATTCAAGCGGGTAATCTATACATAGATAGTTGATTCATAAATGTTTCCTCCTTCATTAGGCAGTTCTTTTCTGCCTATTAAAATAAATCATTACGTCTTACCCACTACGTAAATTTTAATGCACCCTAAGACTTCATCAGCTTTTCTGGCTGCCATAGTGTAATTCATATGGACTTTATGATCTACTAAAACTCAAATTTGTTTTTCAGACCTCTCTTATACTTGTAAAGTTGACTATTTGAACCCAAATGTAAGCCTACATTTATCCCTCTTAAATATCATCTTAGCAAATCCCTATGTGCATATTAATTCCCAGAAATCCTATGAAAAACATTTAGATGGATTAATTAGGATTTGGATTATTCCCAGTTTTGGAATTATTATTGTAGTTATTTGTGTAGACTTCCTTACCTGTGGTGGAAGTAATGGCAATCTAATTAAAGACAGGAGCATTCCCAGGTATTGCTGTCTGTTCTGAAAATCATGCTTCACCCATATCATTAAAGCATGGAGTATAGCTTCTTCATCTGGCACATTAATGTCATCACTAGACAGGAGTTTTGCAATTTCATTAGCTGGGAGTAGGAGAAATTCCTGGTTCTTTGTCACCTCTACAAAGTGTTCCTAAAAAAGGAAGTTATTTTAGTGAGACTAAACACATCTCAAAACGAAATAGTACATCTCAAAACGTTTCCTAGGATTAAGCCCCTGAGGTCGATATACTCAATGCAATTTTAGAAGAGGGAAACGAAGGGAAAAGATGAAAATGATGAAAACTGATACTGAGATATGCGGATTTTCCAGATCACAGAGGCGCCCTGCCCCTCACTCCCACCAAATGGAAGGGATAGCTATATTTGATCCTAGAAGCAATAGGGAGCCACTGGAGTTTACTGGGGGGTGGGGCAGGGGGGATGACATGGTCAGACCTGCACTTTAGGAAAACCACTTTGGTAGCTGGATGGAGAATGGAATGGAGGGAAGAGAGACTTGAGGCAGGGAGAGCCACCAGCAAAATACTATAACAGTCCAGGCACGAAGTTGAATATTTCTATGACCAGAAACAAAACTATTATTTGGGAGCCATGTTCTATGAATGAGCTTCTGGGTACATAGGGAGGCCAGTTCTTGAATGACACATTCTGTCGCAGCCCCTAGGTCTATCCTCCATGCCTTTCCAGTTTGGTAGAACCTATTAGAGTTTGTGATCTATTGGTATGGATTTCAAAAGTTCAGGGTCATGATGAAGATTTGCATGAAGGCCCTATAGCTTATGTTCTATAGTACTAGGCACACAACCCTCAGCTTGCATATAAAGAATATGTAATGCAGAATTGGGGGATGGGGAAGGAGTCCTACATATGCTCCTCTATTACTCAGTCATTAAATAGTCAAGACTTGGGTCCTATAGATTCAAGAAATGTGAGCCCTAGGAATGCGGATGTATGACTTAGCACAATGGAACATGAAAGGATTGGGTGTTACCACTATTGGGCCTATACTCTCTGTATCTCACACTACAGTCTTTGGATTAGTAAAAAGATGCTCTCTGTACATTTTCCATATAGGTGACCTTGCAAAAAAGGATAAGTTTCTTTCCTTGGTACATTACTCATTTCCTTATTGCATTACTCATTAAGTAAAATGAGGTAATAAGGAATAGAGATGCTAAAGCACTTTAAGACATTAAAATCTCTACATAAGTAGAATTATTAATTTTACTTTAATTTTAAAGTTATATTGATAACTCTTGCTTGTACATAAGTTTTTTTGAGTTATACTCTCCACCTCTCTCCTCGACAATTACCCTACTACTCATTCAGCCTTCCCCAGTAACCCCTTGTAATAAAGAAAAACACTTCCGCCAAACCAACCAACACAATAACCATGTCTGACAGCATGTGCAACATTCTGTGCCCATAGTCCTCCACTTCTCCAAGAAAATGATGGAGGTACATTTCTGGAAGGTATTATTATTATTAAAGTAGTTTGTAATAGTAACTGTATTCCAGAAGCTTGAGCAGTACAAGGGGAACTAGGTTTGACTAAGTCATTAACTGAATAAATGAAATTTGGATGTTTGTATGTTAGCCTAAATAAAAAGAATGTATTTGGGTCAGACTGCCCACGCACAGTGCCTCAAAAAAAGAAATTGAGGAGAATCTTTCACTTATGTTTAAAGACTATGATACAAACTGCCTCCACCCTGGTATACAATTTTGCTTGTCATTTTGAGAGAAACCCCTTTCTTGCTCCATCTTAAATATTTTCTTTCCCACTGCTGTGGTTTCTACTCAATTTTGTCTGTCTAGCACATTGATTTCATGAAACTCATTCAATGATTAGAGTACCCTTTGTGAAATTCTCTGTCAATAATGCTAGAGTTGGAATTTAATACATCAAGGAGTTTTGAATTCTTTTTCGACACCAAACAATACATCACAAACATTTCATTACGGAATGTCTTTTGGTTATTTCAACAGTGTGCACAATATGGACAAAAATAACTGGGGTGGGGTGGGATTAAAGAGGACACCAGCATTGCATTTGAATGCACATCCTGCTTTAACACTGTTTCAGTCACATAATAGGAAAAGGAAGACAAATCCATTTGTAGCTACAGAAATAAACTCAAGCTGTTTATCAGAAAATGTTTTGTCTGCTAGAGTCAGATACCAGGCAGGAAACCGTTAATACTCAAGCTTTAAGAACTGAAGTAATCTCTCAGGAAGTTCTCATGTTTGCCTTTTGTGGTGGGGTTCATCGTTGAACTATCTAACTGCTCTTTCTTTAGATTATAAGGAATCAGCATTTAGGGCAGAGAGATAAAAATAGCCTCTTTAAATGACACATTTTCAAATTTGAGCCTGTCACAAGGCAATTCTACTTGCAGTGTCACTGTCTCCTGAAGCGTCTTGGATGATTCATATCTACAACAGTCTCCGTGAACAAGCCAGTCTCTTTAACCCACTGCAGAGAATTTCTGTCTCATGCAGAATTGTTATTGTTAAGTATAGTCCACAGCCCTAGAGAAACACTCCCATTTGCGTAAATGAATGAAAACCGAGATGGTGGCTGAAATGCTTTAAAGCTTTAACACCTCTCTCCACATTGGTGGAACTGCTTCGCTTTTCATATCTACAATCTTTGTGGTTCCCTTTCATATGTATCCCTTCACCTTTAGCTCTGGTAGTATCTCTCACATTGTTTTAATCTGAAGGAAAAGAAAGAATAAATCCTACTGGAGTTTGTTTTTTTTTTTGTCCTGACGTATTTATCTCTTGATTTGGCTTCAGAGCAAGACCTCCTCTGTCTATGTCATTGCTAGCAAGGGACAACAGTGAGTTATTTCTCTTCATTGATTTAGGGAAAGATTGGTATTTGTGGTAGTCGCATTTAATTTCCCTTATTTAGGTTCTCTCTCTGCCCCCACCATATGCTCTGTATTTTGTCTTACTTTCTGTAATTTGACTACAGGGAGAAATTTTATGGACAATGAAAATGCTTGGGAACCATTTTATACAAATATGTGACCATCACTATTCCTACCGGGGTTAATAGGACTTTGGGATTACTGTAACTTAAAGGACTGACTGCTACCCAGATACTTATTTTATTTTATATTATTATAGAATACACAGCAAATATACTTTCAGAAATCCAAGTTGGGTAATTCTGAACCTGTCTCAGCTGGTATCAATCCAGTCATACTCTTACAGCTCCTGACTTCAAAAAAGAATGCAAGAAAGAAAGGAAGATAACTGTGTCACTTTGAGGAGCTATCTCCAAATTGAAAATTGGAAATGTTAAAAACACTGTTCAAATCAGAGCCTACAGAAAGAATTTCTTGATATATATACGCAGTTCCAATCCCAGTTCTGCAACTGTGTGACCTCGGGCCAGTCACTTAGTCTCTCTGTGCCTCAGTTTCATCCTCTGCAAAATGAAGGGTACTGGATAAGATGATCTAGAATGTCCCTTTCAGCTCTAGGTTTATGATGCTAGAAAAAAATGTGTGCTTTTGCCAAGAGAGTCACTAAATAGTGCATACGTTTGGACTCAGTGTTACCATGACTAGGCCTATGTGCCAAGGTGATCAAAGAAAGAAGAAACAGACCCATAGAAGTATTTCTAACAGCTTTTTCAGAGTTATAAAAAACTAGGCTGAACAAATTAGGCCATTTGGGTGTCATGGACTACCACTGTACTATAAAAAAATGACAAATGGGATGATTTCAGAGAAACCTGGGAAACATGAACTGATTCAGTATGAACGGAGCAGAACAATAATTTATACAACAACAACATCATAAAGACAAACAGTTTTGAAAGACTTAAGAACTCTGATAAAACTCAACGACCAACCACAATTCCAGAGGACCAATGATGTAGTATCCTACCCACCTCCTGAAGGAGAAGTGATGGATTCAGGATACACAACTGAAATGGATATTTTTGGATGTGGCCAATGTAGGGATTTGCTCTGCTTGAACAAACATCCATAGATTCTTGTAATAATATTTGCTATAAGAGCTTTGGGTTTTTGTTTTTTCCAATGGGGGTGGGAGAGAAGGAAGAGATTAAAAAATAGGTTTTTCTTTTTTTGTTTCTTAGATTTTTGGAGGGGAGAAGGGAAGGCAATAGGGGTTAAGTGACTTGCCCAAGGTCACACAGCTAGTTACTGTGTCAAGCGTCTGAGGCCGGATTTGAGCTCAGATCTTCCTGACTGCAGAGCCGGTGCTCTGCTCACTGCACCACCTAGCTGCCTCAAGGTTTTTTTTTTTATCAAAAACAATTTTTAAAAAGAAACACATGTCTTTACAAGGTTCAGTTTGAGGATATGCTGAGACTTTTGTTTTTGCAAGCTGTAGGTACAAAATGTGGGTGTCCGTAGTTGGCATGTCTAAAAAACCCACAAACCAGGGAACGATTTGTACAGCCTGCTTAAAACCCAGCCCCAGAAATAAAGAGGACTACCGTGCTTACCATCGTGTATTCATGCGCCACCTTCAGGAGACACACACATCCCTGCGCATCGCCGAATGAGCGGATCCCTAAGCAGTTGGAGGGGTGGAGCTGCTTGATGAGGAAACTGCAGCAAACTTCAATGACTTGAGAAAGTTGGAGGAGACAGGCCGCAGACAGTAGGTTTTCTATGGTGTCTTCCTTCAATTCTAAGATGCCTAAGATACATATACATACACACACACACATATGTAACATATACATATATACACACACACGTGTGTATATATATAAACACATACACACAGTGAAGATTGGTTAGAAGGGGTATTTAGCCTACAGTAGAAAATCCCCGGGGCCAGGCTAGCTGTCTTTATTGATGGGAAGCAAAATTATTGGACTTGGCCAAAAGAAATGGGTGTTAAGTTTCAACAGCAGATTTAGCTTTAAGGTAACACAAAACTTCCTAATAGAGGGGGTGGCACAGCAGAAATAATGCTGGATTTCGAGTCAGAGGCCCTGGATTCAAAACTTGCCTTTGTCATTTACTACCTGTGTGACCCTGGCCAAGTGACTATGCCTCTCACATCAGTGAAATGACAGGGGTGCACCAGATGCCTCGAAGGTCCTTCCAGCACTAAATCTCTCATTCTAGAACTATCCCAGAGTAGAATGGTGGATTCCCTTGTCACTGGTAGTCTTCAAGCAGAGGTTGGATGACTGGAGGGTGTGTTGTAATAGAGAGTCTTTTGGGGGTATGGTCTGGACTAGAGGGCTGCTGAGGTCCCTTTCAACTCTGAAATTTCTGGATCCTGACCTTTCGAATAGTGGGAGACATTAGATGTGTAATCACACACGCTGACAAAATGAGTTGTTGGAAGTGAATATAGACTTAATATCCAAAGCAGGAAAAGGAATAAATATTTAGCATAGGACTCAACCCACCCTGTTTATGCAAGACTGTGTCCAAATAATCATAGAGAGGTAGGTCCCTAGAGTCTTATACAAGGTTATTATCTGTCTCTTGACTCTTTAGGCAATCTACATGTTAAATGTCTGAATTCAAGAATCAGGAACTATTGCCAATATTTTCCATAGTATTTAGATTTTTTTGTTTAGTTGTTCAGTCATGACCAGCTCTTCGTGACCCCATGAACCATAACACAGTAGTGCTGTCCATGGGTTTTCTTGGCAAAGATACTGGAGTGGTTTGCTATTTCTCCTCTAGTAGATTAAGGCAAACAGAGGTTAAGTGACTTGCTCAGGGTCATACAGCTAGTAATTGTGTGATGCTGGATTTGAACTCAGGTCTTCCTGACTCTAGACCCAGCACTCTGTCCACTGAACCATCTTGCTGCCTCTATTTGGACTCTTGTAGCAACAAGAAGCCACATGATACAGCAGAATGTGTCCTGGACTTGGGGTCATGAAACCAGAATTCAGATTTTGCTCAGCCTGTTCTGCCCTGGACAAGCTTACTCGCTCTGGGCCTTAGTATCTTACTCTATTGGGCAAGATGGCTTCTAAGGCTCCTCCTAGCTCTAATATGCTGTGATCCTATAAAGTGGGGAAGTTTTAGCCACACGTAAACGGGTATTTCATTACCAGTTCTTCAGGTGGGTGGGACTCTGTGGACTGGTATAAAAAGATGATCAGATATGGGAGGGAAAGGACAAAGCTTTGATCATTGCTTTTCACTTGGGGAACTTGGTGAAGTTGGAGTTACCTGTGTAAGCATAGTGCACCAAAGCTTTCAGCGCATCTGGGTCTATTCCCTCCATCTTGATCTCTTCTTGTTTGGCTTCCAGAACATCGTTCGTAAACATTGCAGCAAAATAGTCTGATGCAGCACTCAGGACAAGCCTTGAAAAAGGAATATTTCAGAGGAATTTCAATTAATCATATTACCGGAAAGCATAAAATTGAACTTTAGAACATAGGTGAGACTGCCTTCCACATGATCCTTTGTGGGCTGTGAAAGTGTTCAATGAACATCCAAAGGGAAATTAAGAATGTGGGCTTGAACTGCTTTGAGAACCTCTCTGAATCTTGGTTTTTGTCCAATCAATCAACAGGCCTCTGTTTTGTACCCATTATATGTCAGGCACTTTGCTTTAGCACTGGAGATACCAGCACAAAGAATGAAACTGTCTCTATTTGCAAGCCCTTTAAAGAAAAAAAAAACGGGCCTTCTTGTTCAGGATCTTTTCAAAGCTATAATCATTTCCATATCCCTCTTTCCAGGGCTCCAGTTTGTTTGATATTCTAATTATTACTGTAGCAAGCCAGAAGTAACATTCAAGTATGGACTCTTTCCTCATTCTTGAGAATTCTTGCAATCTCCCCTCCCCACCTCCAATTCCCTCCCCTCACTGAAATCGTTCAGCTAAAGTAGAGCCACAAACCTGTGGGCTGGGATTGTGTGATGTCCAACAATGAGGAACACATCACAGAGCTGTTTGTGCTGCAGGTAGTTCTCCATTTTGCGGATGGTCTGCTCTGCATGATTGGTGGCCTGGAAGTACTCCTCAGATGTACCACTATTCATTCCCAAGGCTGAAGAGCTGTTCACAGGTAAACTAAAAGGAAGATAAAGAGAAGAGATGGGATTTACTGCATCCTTTTGTAAACAAAGGTTTCTTTTTCCCCAGTAAGATCTCAAACATCCTAGAAGAATACAATCCCAGCAATTACCAAAAAAGAACATCTCAATTTGTTCTCAAAGCTTGATGTTTTTGCCCTGATCAATGCAGCAACTTCACATAAAGTGGTGTAGTTACGGTAACATTATGACTGGAAGGGAAACAAGAACAGATAACCCTTGGTTCAAGTACATGGCTAATGGAAAGTAAAAAACAAAAGAAAACTTCAAAAAGCGATTCTTTAAATCTTGTGGTTAAATATGAATATTTTCTCCAAAATCTCCAAATATTTGGCGGAGCTGTTAATTGCTCAAGTCATTCTGCAAACCAGTTTGTCACGACGTCCCCAAAGTCCTTAAACTGCACATACCTTTTGACCCAGTGAGACCACAACCAGACCTCTATACCCCAATAAGATCAAAGACACAGAAAAAGGTCCCGTGTGTACAAAATTATTTATAGCAGCTCTTTTCTTAGTAGCTTCAAATTGGAAACCAAGGTACCTACCTATTGGGGAATGGTTAAACAAGTTATGACATGGGAACAGAACAGAATATATATTCTGTCATAGAAAATAATAAAATGGATAGTTTCAGAAGAAATTGATGCAGAATAATATAAACAGAACTCAAAGATCAATTTATATGCTAACAATAACTTCGAAAGCCTTTAGAACTCTTTTCACTTCAACAATGAACCAGAAGCACAGAGGATAAAGCATGCCACCCACCACCTACTAGACAGAGATGAGGAGCTTAAACTGCAGAGTGACATGGACATTTTTGGACAAGGCCAATATAGAAATCTGTTTTGCTGAATTATGCATATGCCACAAGGGTTTTATTTTTTCAGAATTGCTCAACAGTGAGAGGGAGAGAGAATAAATGCTTGTAAAAATAAATAATCTTTTAAAAAAGTTAAGCCTCCCTCTGTGTAACAGAAGTACTAACCTGGCTTAATTCAGTCAAATGAGAGAATGAAGGCATGGGCCAAACCTTTTACTCATTTTCTCTACTTTGGGATCCTGTGTCATCATTTGGAAACCTTGTCCATTGCCTTTCTTACTTGCCTTCTACCACTCTTTGGGACAGGCCTTTTGTTTGGTTTTTTTTTAAAACTGGTTTAGGGCTGAGCCAAGATGGCCCTGTGAAAGGAAGGAACTACTGGATGAGAGAATGAAGGCATGGGCCAAACCTTTTACTCATTTTCTCTACTTTGGGATCCTGTGTCATCATTTGGAAACCTTGTCCATTGCCTTTCTTACTTG